>PVHT021183661.1:15370483-15442843 GCA_004024745.2 Catagonus wagneri
ACTGCACCACGACGGGAACTCCAAGAACTAAACTTTTGAGGTTGCTTATAATCACACCTCATAACCTAGTTATCCTGACATAAAGAGGTCCCAGAAGTGGAATAACATACTGTTATAACACAAAACTAAAAGGAAGCAAGGAAAGTTCTCAGAGGCTGTAGGGTAGCATATCACATTAGGCAGCACAAAATATTTGGTAAAAGTCAGTTATGATAATTTGGAAAGCAGATCATGTAATTAATAAACCTATAGCTCTAGGAGAAGAGGGTAAAAAACCTGGACATGAAAATTGTGTGTTGGTTGCTCTGTGTTTGGTATTACAAAAAACAAAATTTTAAAACCAACTAGTTTGAACACAGGAATGAAAGAGAAGAGGTCAAAATCTGAGGCCTTGCAGTGTTTGAAGAGTGCTTTTCAACTCAAAGCATAAATTACAAAATCAGTAAAAAATCAAGAAGGGCTTTGATTTTGACTTTACAAAAGAGGGTAAGGTTGAAACAGAGGCAGGGCCCTGATACCCACAGTTAAAACATCTGAATGGATTAGAGCCTCAGAGCAGAGACCCATGTAAAACTGAACACACAGTAAGTGTTCTCAGTTGAATAAAATGCTCAGAGGAAAAGAGACAGAGACATAACAGCTCTTCCAGCAAAAGTTGAAAGGCCTCTGGTATTAGCATTAAGGAGCTAGATCCCTATAAAGAATTCAGAAGACAGGCTACCTTGCATACTGAGCTAAACAGAACCACCAGAAGCCTACAAAGTTGTGCTGCCAAGAAACAAAGAAAAATCAAGAGCCCACATTAAAATCGACTGCCTTAAAAGTACACTCAGGTCTCCTACCTTCTACAGGCAGGAAGCAGCCCGTTAGGCACTTTGGCTCCCAAAAGGCTTATCTTCCAATATCTACTTCAGGTGAGGCTAGGGAAGATTATGGAAAGGAAGAATCTCCTAGATTCAAAACATCAAGAGCCACAAAACCAGAAGACTCATCTGGTACCCAGATAAGAATATTCCCCACATTCAGGGAAGGGGACCTTATAAAGCCAGCTGGTGGGATGTGTGAGTTGTTCCAGGTTAGGGATTGCTGTGTTTCCATTATCCAAAGGGGAGAGTTTGCTGTGGTTATCAGGCCTCTGTTAATCCAACATATGATGAATGGGGAGGGGGGTTTGCAGATAATGTTTTCACTCACAGATCTCCAGATCAAGAGAAAGCACATCCAAACCTAATGTAGAGAAATATGTGTATCGCCTGGAAATCCTAATACTTCCAGCTTGATACTCTTTAGGTGGGCCTGTAAGGCTGGGTTCACTGGGGAGGATATGAACATATTTTGTCCATGGGAAGGAGAGTGAGCCAACTCTTTGGCTGACCAGAAGGGCAGATCTGTCTGTTACCGCTGTCTGCAAAATATTTTTGTTCTTTGCCATCTGGTCATATGGTAGGATTGCATCTCCTGGTCAACTATATGGTGAGGCAGAGCCACATAACTGTTCCAGCCAGCGAATTGTGAACTGAGGTGACATAGAACCTCATGCCTGGCTTCAAGTCATAGCATCTGAATAAATGATACAAAATATATCTTGAGATCTCCCAGCGCTCTTTATTATAATGTCCAGCAATGTTCAGAATGGAGGTGGTCCTATCAGCTGGACCCTGGAGTGAGGTCATGTAGGACAGAACCCCCACAGCAACCAAGAAGATAATGCAGTGTTAGAATAAAGCTACTAAGATTTCAGGACTGTATGTTAAATGGAGTCTGATAAATGGAGAGAAACCCTTAATGCCACTGAACATTTGAGTGTGAGGCAGGTTAATAGATCAACTAGTTCAAGTTCCTTCTACAAATGATTAAACATGAGGTCTACAGTTAAGTGACCTGTCTAATCACATAGTAACCACATGGTAGAAGAATCATTATCCTCATGTAATTCTAAATTACAGTGGGAGTTATGTTCCTAATCTCTAAACACAGTTCTGGGATAGACAACTAAAAACGTATGAAAAAATTAGCAATGGGACAATCCAGTCATTCACTCAACAGATAACGGATACATTAAGTACCTGGAGCTCAGAATCATGTGGTTGAGACTAATCAAAACACTATACATATGGGAGTTCCAACTGTAGGGAGTTCCCGTAGTGGTTCAGCATAACTGAATCTGACTAGCAACCATGAGGTTGTGGATTTGATCCCTGGCTTCTCTCAGTGGGTTAAGTAAGGCTCTGGCATTGCTGTGAGCTGTAGGTCACAGATGAAGCTTGGATCTTGCATTGCTGTGGCTGTGGTGCTGGCTGGCAGCTATAGCTCTAATTCGACCCCTAGACTGGGAATTTCCATATACCATGGGTGCGGCCCTAAAAAGGAAAAAAAAAAAAAAAAGAATCCAACTGCAGCAGCTCAGGTCGCTGTGGAGGCATGGATTCAATCCCTGGCCTGGCACAGTGGGTTAAAGGAGTTGGCATTGCCACAGCTGTGGCTCAGATTCAATCCCTGGCCTGGAAACTTCCATATGTCTTGGCTGTGGCCATTAAAAAAAAAAAAACAAAAAACCCAAAACCTAGAATGGAAGTTTACAACAGTAATTGCTAGGAAAAATATATTAACAGAGCATGTAACAGATCTATCCTATTGGGTAGATAGGTAGCTAAGAAGTGACCTCGAGCTCAGATCCGGGGGATCAGTGGGAGATTACTATACCAACCCGTAGAGGAATAATCTCAGTACATGGGAATAAATAAGAAATGATCCTAATGATCCTGTGATTGGAGGGAACTTGGAGGCTTTGGAAGAGCAAAAAGGAGGCAGGGGCCATATTACAGATTACGTAAGGCCTCATATATAATCCACTTTAAGAGCAATGGGAGCCCTTTACAGGTCTTGAGCAGGAAGTGACACAATGAAACTGCAGTTTTCAAAAGACCGCTGGTTGTGTAAATACCCAGGAAGGCAACAACTGCAGTCTTCAAAAGACTTGTCAGGAAGGTACTGAAATCCAGGCAAGAAATGTTAGTCTTTGAATTAGGGACATGGCACTAAAGATGATAATATATGAACTATTTAAGAAATTAAACACCAGTACACTGGAATTTTTATTCAGGGTATTTTAAAACTCCTGCTAGCTGATCTGAACTTTCATCCTAGTTCTCTTACTTCTCCACTGTGGTATACAATAAATCTGAATACATTAAACCAAGTGAAAGGACAGCATACACCAATATGATATGGCTAGAATACCATTTATATCACAAGGATGCCTCTTCAACAGGTTCCAGCAACACTTTTAGAAGATACATATTTTCTATTATTTCCCAAATGATAAGGCAGGCTACTTAGTGAAAACCTGCTAGAAGAGATCTTAGAAATCACAGAATTTTTAATTCAAATTTAATATTTATTCCATGAAGGACTTAAAATGCCCAGGTCCAGAAATGAAGGAACATTATAGTTTTTAAACTGGATTCTCGCTAGTGATATAATTTATAAAGCATCCTTGAGAAATAAGAGTTGCAGATATGAGCAAAAATTAATATTCAACTGAGAAATTTCATATGGAAAAAATCCAGTCCTAAAAATAAAAAGACAAGGAAAAAAAATGTTAATCCTATCACAAGCATTTCTTTATCCTGTTCATCTTCAAAAAAAAGAGAACGGGGAGTTCCTGTCCTGGTGCAGTAGCAGCAACCAATTTGACTAGGAACCATAAGGACACGGGTTCAATGCCTGGCCTTGCTCAGTGGGTTAAGGATCTGGCATTACCGTGAGCTGTGGTGTAGGTCACAGATGCAGCTCGGATCTGGCATTGCTGTGGCTGCGGTGTAGACCGGCAGCTGTAGCTCCAATTTGACCCCTAGCCTGGGAACCTCCATATGCCAAGGGGCGCAGCCCTAGAAAGACCAAAAAAAAAAAAAAAAAGGTTCATTGCTACAAAAAGATAGGAGGAATTTATGTTTTCTACAAAATCACAGTAAAAAGTTCAGACAAAGCAGAACTCACCAGATTTTTTTTTTTTTTTGGCTTTTGTCATTTTAGGGCTGCACCCGCGGCAATATGGAGGTTCCCAGGCTAGGGGTCTAATCGGAGCTGTAGCTGCTGGCCTGCGCCACAGCCACAGCAACGCAGGATCCAAGTCGCGTCTGCAACCTACACCACAGCTCACGGCAACACCGGATCCTTAACCCACTGAGCGAGGCCAGGGATCGAACCTGCAAACTCATGGTTCCTAGTCGGATTCGTTAACCACTGCACCATGACAGGAACTCCCAGATGTTTTTAAATGGTGTACAGAAAAACTCAAGACAGAGGAATCAAGGAATATATTTTTATGAAATTGATTCTATGATACTTCCTGATATACAGAAAAAAGATGCTTTTATTTTATCAGAATTGCATTACAAAGGAAAAATTCACCAAGGGAAAAAAAATTCATATAGAATTTTCACAGTGTCAATATGCCTCTATGATAAATGAAAAGGAAACTTCAAAGAGGTAATAAAAAGAAAATTGCAACCAAAATATTGGTTTTCAAGATACGTTCAAATCAGAGAGAAATAATTTTAAGGCAAAAATTTTAGAGGAAAATAACTTTTTGATTTTGCATGATTTTACCTATATTTACCTCAGATGAGGGGAATAAAAACATATGGTCGAACTGGTGCAGTGGGTTAAGAATCTGACTGGAGTTGCTGTAGAGACACAGGTTGGGATACCCAGCCTGGCGCAGTGGGTTAAAGGATCCAGTGTTGCCAGAGCTGCAGCTGTGGTCTGGATTCAATCCATGGCCTGGGAACTTCCATATGCCATAGGGGTGGCCATTAAAAAAAAAAAAAAAAGGAGGAGAGCGGTTAACAAACCCGACAAGCATCCATGAGGATGCAGGTTTGATCCCTGGCTTCACTCAGTGGGTTAAAGATCTGCAGTTGCTGTAAGCTGTGGTGTAGGTCACAGACGTGGCTTGTATCCTGCATTGCTGTGGCTGTGGCATAGGCCAGTGGCTATAGCGTGGACCCTTAGCCTGGGAACCTCCACATGCCACGGGTGCGGTCCTAAAAATACAAAGTAATAATAATAATGATGAAGGAGATGACTTTTCAGGAACTCAGTATTAAAAGCTGGCTTACATAGTTTTATATATTACAAGTGATAAAATACAAACTACTCAAAGTAAAAATAATCTGATCTCTACAACAAGAACTTAAAAAGACTGCCTCAGATTACAGTTTATTTACCATATGAACTATAAGCTCATTAAAGGAAAAGAAATGTCTGTGGACTTCATAATATTTAGTATTATACTCAGTAAGTGTACATTTACAAATACTTGATAAATCAACAGAATATATTGTTGTGAGCCACACGGGAAGTCCTGATAAATCAACAGAATATAAAATAAGAGCTTTTAGCAGAGCATTTCACAAAACTTACTTTTGGAAATGCCATGACATTTTCTCTGTCTCAAAATTCTGGATTATTAGAATGTCTTCTCTCCTTCCCAATCTTAGAGAAAACATGTAAAACCACAGCTTACACCCTACTTTATTAACCTTATTTCAAAGGCTCAAAGGCAGTTAAATCAGGTATCTTGACTGCCATTTTATTTATTTTTGTCTTTTTAGGGCCACACCTTTGACATATAAAAGTTCCCAGGCTAAGGGTCGATCAGAGCTACAGCTGCTGGCCTATGTCCCAGTCACAGCAACACTGCATCCTTAAGCCACTGACTGAGGTCAGGGATCAAACCCACATCCTCATGGATACTGGTTGGGTTTTTTACCCCTGAGCCACAATAGGAACTCCTGACTACCATTTTATTTATAATATCCTATTTCTCTATTTATTTATTTTGCTTTTTATTAGGGCCACACCCATAGCATATGGTCGAATTGGAGCAACAGCTGCTGGCCTACATCACAGCCACAGCAACACCAGATCTGAGCTGTATCTGACCTACACCACAGATCACGGCAACCCTGGAGCCCCAACCCACCGAGTAAGGCTAGGATGGAAGCTATATCCTCATGGATACTAGTCAGAGTCGTTGCTGCTGTGCCGCACTGAGAACTCCCCTGACTAGAATATAAACAAAGTACCTAGATTTTTGCAGAACCTTAAAAAAAGAAATTATTATGGCCACATTTGCAGCATATGGAAGTTCCTGGACTAGGAGTCAAATCAGAGCTGTAGCTGCAGACCTACGCCACAGCCACAGCAACCATATCCTTAACCCACTGAGCGAGGCCAGGGAGTGAACCTGCATCCTCATGGATACTACATCACATCCTTAACCAGCTAAGCCACAATGGGAACTCCCCAAAACTTTTAAAATGTTAAAGACACCTCTGTGCCAGAACAATATTAAGTTTTTAAGATATAACACTGTCTCCGCTATCAAAAAGGCTTAAAGTATAGTGAAAGAAACAATTATAAATGAATTTGTTTTCTGAAACTCCAGGTGACAGAACTTGGAAAGGGTGAGTCAAGAAGAGCATTATAAAAGTTGAATCAACTATGGGACAGGAAAGACATTTGGGTCTACAGGGCTGGGGTGAGCAGACGTGAGACACTAAGAGAATAAGAAGTTCAGTTTACCACGGAGCAAAGGGCTTGAAATAGCCAGACTCCATGCTAGCCCAAGGCAACTCACCCTTGGGTGGTCCCCTCCTACACTGCACAGTGTTGGTCTGGGTGACCAAGAGGGTATGGCACAAGTGATGGGAGTCACACCCGGGACAAAGTAATATGTGGGCAGCCTCTGTCTGAGGGACTTTCTTACTCACTTCTGCACACTCTTTCTCTTGGTCATCTGCTCTGGGGGAGTCGGGTGTCAGGCTGTGAGGACACATGGGTAGTCAAGAAAAGGCCCGTGTGATGACTGCAACCCTGAACAGCTCTCTGCAGACACTGAGCCAGAACCACCTGGTAAGGCTATTCCCAGATTCCTGATCTCAGAAACTGAGATTAATGTGTGCTGTTGTAAGCCGTTAAATTTTGGATAAGCAGCTAGGTAGCAACAGCTAATTAACACATACGTTGGTACTAATAGTCTTCACTATAAAACGAAAACCTAAATCAGACTGGTTTTGGCACTAGGCCATGGTCTTCGAGGACATCAGTGGAGAAGCTGTTAACAAGAGCCTTGTGGTGTTTCAGAAGGTCAGGTGAGGTGAGTGCAGAAAAGTGAGGTGAACGTTACTGGAGACTAAAGGAAGGGGCATCTCTGTGAGGAAAGAGCACGAAGTTTAGCAACACCATCACCTTTAGTTACGTGAAAACTTACCTAGTGAACTGGGTGATTGAGCTAAGGAGATTTTCAGCCAGTGAGCTGAAAGTGCTGCCCGGTTTTTCTGATATATATATATATATATATATATATATATATATATATATATATATATATATATATGTAAAATGAGAATAAACCAAATGAAGAGCCATACAGAGTAGCCAGGACTCACTGGTTTTGACAATTTGCAGTCTCACCAGATTGCAAACAGTGCTAAAGCTCAGAAATAGATTCTGAGCCAAGATCAAATCCAGGGCAACAGCAGAAGAACAAAGTCTACTAGTCTGAGGGAGTGACTATAGAAATCTTTTGTTAAGACCACAGAAAGATCAAAGATGGTGTCTCAGAGCATTATTCAGTCGACAAAAGCCCGGCTAAACAGAACTATGTGTTTTAAAGATTCTCTCAATCAAACACCCTTTTAGGAAGCTATGGGTGCTGTCTCTCAGCAGAAGCTCAAGGCAGTAAACGGCTTATCTCAAAGAGATCCACGGGTGTGGCTTTCAACTAATAGAATGGACTCAATAAAATTCCAACAAAGTTTTTAAAAGAATTATATATTTAGAAACATTACCAGGTCAGCTAGGACTGATGGAGATAAAACAATGCAAATGAAAAGAGGTTTTCAGAGTCCTAAAATTTTGGCAGGAAGCAAGTTAAGAAAACTCAGTGGTAAGCACGTTCTACCTTTCAGGAGAAAGGGAGGGTGAACCAAATGCTGAAGGCTTGGGTGAATTACACCCAGGAGTTGACAACCAAGGACTTACCATCACTGCCCGACTGGATTTCAGAAATACTATGGACCAGGGGACTCCCTGTGCCTACCCGCCCACCACCCTCTGCCTCCCTCTGAATAGGAATGTTTTATAGAGGTTATCCTAAGTCTGACCCAATACTGTACACTGGGAAAGGTGGGGGGAGCAAATACCTTTCTCTAGCTTCATTTAACCCATGAAGCAAATACCTCTCTCTAGCTTCATTTAACCCATCAGTAATTTGTGCTTGAGAAGCTGCACTTACGGAACATCTGAGAGGCCTCAACTGTACCTGAAACCAATTTGGATAAGATCCTTATGCTGTAATAGAATGAGACTTTTGGGGGCTTTGGAAGAGACTGAGAATATTCTGCAGTGTGGTCAACTGTGGTAGCCAGCTTCCAATGACCCCCATCTCCTGGCCTTTTGTAGTCCCCTCCTACATGTACCAGGTTGGTTTGAGTGACCAACAGCACAAGACAGAAGTGATGGTATACAACTTCCAAACTTAGATCACAGAAGACAATGTGCTCTGCTGCTTTTGGATCACTCCCTCTGGGGGAAACCTGCTGCAGCCCTAACTTACAGCTTTACTGGGACTTAATGAAAGACTGTTCCTAAGATTCCAAGTCTTCACAAACCATGTAACCGTTTGTTGTTTTAAGCTGCTAAATTTGGCAGTAATACAGCAATAAAGAATAAAGGAGGGGAAAGGGAAAAGACTGGAAATGGAGACAGAGGTCGGGTCATGCAGGGCCCAGTAAACCCCACTAAAAGGTTTTGCGCATTTTATTCTATCAAGAAAAGGAGCAATTTAAGAATTTTAGAGAGAAAAAGAACAACTGGTCTCATATTTTGAAAATATCACCCTGATAACTTTGAGCGGGGTGGTAAACTTAAAAACTAGAGTAGAAGACCAGTTAAAAAGTAATACAAATCTTTCAGAATTAGAGGGCATTCTAATCTTTTTAACAAGAAATTCTTACATCCAAATGTATGGACGTATGTGAGCAACAGCCTCCAGAACAAAAAAATCACTAAAATGTATAGAACCTGTTAAAAAGTACAGAAAACTTTTCCCCCACTGACAAATTCATCAAAATTTATTCACTGGAGGCAGGAAGCCACGCATGTATGCAAGTTGACACTGGCATCCTTGACACAACCTAAGGCCATGTTTTTTGATACATTGCTTATTATTTCACACATTTCATCATAAATACAACTGGATTCTTATAAAACAGTATCCACTCACTATCAAAACACTCCACATAATGTGAGAAAAAGAATGTATATATATGTATGTGTGACTGGGTCACCTTGCTGTATGGTAGAAAATTGACAGAACACTGTAAACCAGCTATAATGGAAAAAATAAAAATCATTCAAAATTAAAAAGTTAAAAAAAAATACTCCACAATAAAAATCATTTGCTATGAC
Source organism: Catagonus wagneri (assembly GCA_004024745.2). NCBI lineage: Eukaryota > Metazoa > Chordata > Mammalia > Artiodactyla > Tayassuidae > Catagonus > Catagonus wagneri. The sequence continues at coordinate 15,379,964 of PVHT021183661.1, forward strand.
CTAAACTTTAAAATCCTACCTAAAACACACACACACTCCCATCCTTTAAGGACAAAGATGAAGTAAAAAAGATCTGAGCATGTAACTTCAAGTAAAGCACCATGCTACTACACACTTTACACAGGATCATTTCACTCTTAACCACATTTATACTTGGGCTAAGTAAGAAGCACAACCAGAACTTTAACTGAAACCTAACTCCATAGCTTGTGTTTTGAACCCGGTAGGATGGTTGTATTCAACCCTATCAGACCCAATATGCTCCCTCTTTTCAAGTTACTCCACTATTTCACTTAAACATGTTTTTCAAGTGATCAATCCAAGGATCCAATTGCAAAACAAAGGGGAAAATTAAAGGAAAGTAATTTAATAATAAATACTGTGTATTTCAACATGTAAATAACTACATGTCTACAGACACATTGTAAATATAAGAGCTAAAAAACCCCAAACTTTTTGCAGGTCTGTACCATTGCTGACTTAAATACCACCAACAGTGTTGATAAAGTTATTTCTAAAATGGTAACAACTTCTGCAAAAATACTAAACAAAATAAAAGTATGATATTTCCTTACTTTACATACTAACTGTAGTCCTGGAAAATTTAGCATTACCAAAAACTATACAAAAAACACTCTACATATAAAACGCAATTACGTTCTAGACTCAGATAATTTAAAGTGGAAATTTCACCACCTGGGTTGTTCCCGTGGGACAGTGAAAAAGTCAAACTGTCAATTCTTTGGCAGAACTATCCTTTGCATGGTGGAACTTACACTTGTTCCAGGCCCCAAGAGCACCTCCTCGCCACTAAGAGTGGCACTCAAAAGCACCCCACAGTTTTCAAGAATGTCCTGAGGTTGAGAGAATGGTACAGGCCCTACTGCAAAGCACTGCAGAAGAGAGAGGCCTTAGATGTACGACCTGGAAGCCCCGTTTCCTGGGTCCTGAAACAGGTGTGCTGTGCAAAAGCCCTTCTATGTAAAGACGCTGACAACCACTATGCAGCAGGAGTGACAGACACGCCTTGGAGCTCAGAGCACCAGCTTCCACCCAGTGGGCTGCCCTTCCTTTGTGTTATCACACCACCTCTAGACGCAGGAAGGGTCAGTCCCAAAGGTTCAGAATCTCTGGCGGGAAGGGAACAATTTGAGCGTCTGAGGTTGGGTGAATAAATCCATCACTATCGGCAGACTTCGACTGCATCACTCTAGCTCTTACCACCACTCTCATCTTATACCCCTAATCTGACCCAAGCCTCCACACCCTTCCCCACCCTCCCAACTCTTCTCCTTTCTCTAGAATAAAGATAGTTCAGGAAACTCCTCTTTACCATCTCAACTTCTTTCCTAGTTCCCTCATCTTCTCGCCCTATTTTAAGTCTGGCATAGTCTTGGAAGAACAACACTCCCTGCAGCCCTTCCAAAGCAGAGGCTGTTTATCCTCCCATGCCCTGCTCACCTACGGGGGGGGGGGGGTATGTTAATGGCCTCCCCACCTCCCACCGCCAGGCTTGTACCACTTCCTCCCTGCTGTCCTTTCAGAAATCCTAACCCCTCAGATGTTCACAGTCCACTCTGCTTGGTCATAGAGCTCACAGTCTCCTTCGCAACTGCTCCTACAGCTCTGGCATCCCCGCCAGTGACGGCATCTACATGGACGATACATCTATACCACAGCCTCGGCCACACTGACCCCTCCACCCTCTGCCCAGCCGCCTCTACTACACCTTCTTCTCTAGTAACAGGGCCCCTCCGAAACCTGGAGCCAGGCATCTCACTCTCGAACCGCCACCCTCCAGACTCAGCTCACCCCTCCCACAGCCCCCTCCGATCGCCACCCTCACCAGCTCCCCTCTTGGGTCTTCAAAGCTCCCGGTCTATCATGATAACAAACCTCATGAACACTTTTAATCCCCTCACCCTTCTTTTCCTCCTTTGTACTCACCAGGCAAACCTCAACCCTAGAAAAGCCTTCTTGTATACCTACTTTATTCTTAAACTCAAGTTGAATGCTTGCATTCAACTTGCCGAGTGAGCAGACTGGTCTCCCTTCAAATGATCACAAGTACTGAGCCCCCAGCTAGTCCCTCAATCCTGCTGCATTTCTCCAGAAAGTCAGCTTCCATACATACCTTGTCTCAAGGTCCCCGTCACCCTGAGGTGATGACCTCACCTCATACATCATAGAGAAAATAGAATCCTGGACAAATGACCCACCCACCACTGCCAACTCCACCACTGCTCGCACCGTATCAGTCCACCCTACTTCTAAAAAGGAAAAAGGACTTCTGCCTTAATTGGTGACCAACTCCCCCATGAAACTGATCCAGGAAAAGATGGGAAATAGTTTTCAGGAACAGAGTCCTTGAGTAGAAGAGGGAATAAGACTACTTCATCTTTTTTAATGACAGCATCCCAACTATTACACTAGTTCTAGTACCTCTTATTTAGAATAGCTAGTTTAACATCTTTGCCCAATTCTATTACCTGGGTTATTTCTACATCTCTTTCTGTTGATTAACTTTTCCTTAGTTACCAGTTAGATTTTCCAGCTTCACTGAATACCTGATTTTTTCTTACTGGATGCCAAACACCAAATTTATGTTACAGTGCTCCTTTAAACATTTAGGGACTTTACTCTGGGGCACAGCTATCAGAAATTAGCTGGATCCTTTGGAGGATAGTGTTTAGTCTTTATCAGGGTGAGTTCAGAACAGTTTAGTCTAGAGCTGATTTGGCCCCACTACTGAGGAAATTACCCTTCTGAGCACTCTTTCCTGGGTGGCGTTGCCACTCCAATCAGGGAGGACAAGGCACATTCCCAGTCCCATGTGAGCTCCCCAAAATGTCCTTCTTCCCAGTTGCTTCCCCCAAGCCTCAGGAGCTTCCCCACAGACAGGCTCAGACCAGTTTCCAGCTATGCATCTCTCTGTGCCTCACGTGGTATATTGCCTCAAAGCCACCTCCGCCTCCCCACACTCTGAATTGTCTCTTCAACTCAGGAAGGCTGTAAGGCTCCATTTGGCATCTCCCCTAGCTGTGCCTGCAGCCTGAAGCTCTCTAGGTAGAGAAGGGCAGTTGAGGGCTCAGCCATGCCTGCCTAGTTTGTGTCTGCTGGAACCCTGGAACTCTTTTTTAAAAAGAAACTGTTGGTTGATTCCAGCAAACCCCCCCCCCACCCTAGCTCTTTTTTCTGCCTCTCTTTGTAGCAGAACTAACTACTCCAAAGAGTTGTCTAGACCTGCTCTGACCCCTTTGTTCGTTGTTCAGTATTTCTTCTATTCCAACAGTGCTTTCCTTCCCACCATTCCATCCAAATAGGCCAATGGCACACAGCTAAATGATTAAAAGGTCACTTCCCCCTTACTCATCTTTTCAGTGGACAAAATTAACCCATGTCCTTCTTTCTTGAGACAGCTTTATCCTCACTTTCTTCCTAATTCTCCAATAGTTCCTCCTCTATTTGAGCCTCAAGGCACAGCTTTAAATAACACCTGTATCCCAAAGACTTACAAAGTTATAGTACCAGCCCATGACTTCCAAATTTCATAGCTCTAGTGCAAGTTACTCTAATGCATGACGTTCTTGCATAACCAGTGAAACAGGAATGAGTAAGAGGCACTTCAGCTGAGTAAGTCCATCCTTTATATACCTTTCCTCCGCCAATTCTCCCGATGTCAGTCAGTGCCCTGATCACCCATCTACCTGGCTGCTCAAGGTAAAAATCAGCAGTAAATCCTCGATTCCTTCTCTCCATCTAGTATATTCAAGTCCGTCAGCCAAGCTCTGTTGGTTCTACTTTCAAACACACCTCTGGTCCCTCCATTTCTCTTCCTTCCTACTATACCACCCTAGATAAAGCAACTCTTGCCCATTTTCCACATGACAGTGAGAAAAAGCTTGAAAAAGCATAATTCAGATGTCATTCCCTTAAGTGAAATTCTCTAAAGGCTTATTCATTTCAGAACAACCCAAACTCCTTGTGGTAGCCTCTAATACCTTACAGAAACGGACCCCAACCATCTGTGCATTCTCAGCTTACACCACTCAACCCTTTCATTTTGCTCCAGTCACACTGGCCTTCTGCTCCTACCTCTGCTCCTCTCTGCACCTGTATCTCTCTCTCTGCCTGGAATGTTCATAGATCTTCATAAGTCTGTCTTTTCCAATGTTCAAGTGTCAGGTCCAATGTTTCCTCTACACAAAGAAATCTCTACCCACCTCCTGCCACCTGAAATTCTATACTGTCTTATTCTGCTGCCACTTAAAAGTTAAATATATATGTTAAACTTTCATTCATTTGCTTTTGTCTGTGTTTTCCCATTAGGATTGAGCCATTCAATTAAATACTGAACACTTACTATGTGCCAGGCACTATTTCGGGTGCTTAAAATACATCAGTGAACAAAGTGGACAAAAAGTCCTGCCCTCACAGAGCCTACAACAGTCCTTGGCTCACAATAATGCAGGATAAATATCTGCTACAAAAGTGAACGAAAATGAATTGTATTTTTTTAATCTCTGTACAATATACCTCAAAAATCTCCACTTAGCTATCAGAATAATCAAATTCTTATTTTCAACTTCAAAGCAGCCACATTTATATTTTGTTTCCCCTTTAGCCTCTGTTACCTTGTAGGTAAAGCGCAAATTCGTAACCATCAATACAAAATTCTGGCTCTAATTTCAAACTCTCATTACAACACAAGCACTCTGTGACTATCGCACCCACTTATATTCATTAAGTCCTTAGGATACAAGCCTTCTAGACTCAACTGGAACCAGTCACCCATGCATCCAGACTACTTTTACTTCTGTGTCAATTATGTTTATGTAAAGCACAAATAAAGCCATCAACTAATTAAAGATTTACGTTACTCTATAAACACATAAAACACATATGGAAACAGACCTAACCATACACTGGTAACTATATACAATATACTCATCACCACAGGAAAATGTCACAGCTCTACTTCGCTATGTAGTGAGGAAAGCCTGGGTGTGTGAGAGCACACAGGTACACATGCACCTGCACACACGCGCATGCTGGACCACACACATGCAGGGAAGCTGGATGAGGCCTCAAGTCTAATAACTCACAGATTTATGCTTTTCCCAATTAATAAATTACCTACATTTAAAGATACGACTTTTTACAAATCCATCAAAGGACAGACAACACATCTAGGACAGTGATACCAGGCAATGCTAAATACAAAGGACTGTATAAACACAAGGAGTACTGAACAACAACAAAAAGCAAGGCCATTTTATACGCTGGGTATCTGGCAATAACGAAATTCATCTGTACAGCACTTTCACATATACTGCCTTATTCACCTCTCAGTGCAACCCCCTAACATAGGGCAGGGGACTGATGGCACAGGCAGGGAGGGACTGCTGTTAACAAATACCCTTACCTTTCCAGGAGAATTCAATCAAACACAGAATCCACCTTCATGTACACAAACAGAACTTGTGCCATTATGTGCATATGTGGACAGACATATACATTTTCCATCTGCTGCGTTACCATCACTACCAGCACATATCATGATGCAGTAAACTGTAAAGTATAAGCCAAACTAAAACCTGGTCTGCTTTAGATAAAATATTAGGAATGGCTGGTTTAATATTTAATCCTAACCACAAATTCATGAACCTGTAAGCAAGCAATCCTTGTTCACAACATTTAACTTTATTTAGATGGCACTTTTAATCAAGTCCAGATGATTAAAAGAAAAAGTAGTTCTGCAAACTCCATTACAGATCACACGTACCCACAAAACCCCACTGGATATATAAATCTATCAGTTTTCAGTACTGCTGTATAAGAAAATGAAGTCTAAGTACTAGTGGTACTAACCCAAAACCTTAAATGTGAAATAGTACACTGAAACAAGAGCCAACACTTCAGCACCAGTCTCTGCAGCTTTCAAGGGGCTCCCTTTGTAGCTGAGTCCTAGTCTTCCTGATCTGCCTACAGCCTTTAATATTTCCATTCTTCTTCTCTTATTAAGCCTATGTAATGACTTCCATACTGATAAAACCAAAATGACTGTTGGAAAACTTTAAAACAGTAAACTTTAACCTTGAGCTTTCTGCGCGCCCCCCCCGCCATTATCAATAACTTGAGAAACAGGATAAATATGAACCTTCTCCCAAGAAAACAAACCATCACAAAATTTATAATGCATAGCGTGGGAATCTACTACATCCTGCATCATTTCCATCTAACTCTCAGAACCCCAGCTTACAAAGTCAAAAATATCTTGGGCAGGGTAGAAAGTTGAAACTAGGCTTTATTACTGCTTCTCAATTACTTTTAATGATCTGCTACTTAATGGAGAAATCCCAGCTATTCTCAGTTCTTTTCTAATTCAAACTATCCAAAAAATTAAGCTTTGCTTCTAGGATAATTGAGATCTCACATATTTCTTTTCACTTCCAATGCAGTGGACAGAATGGAAGAATCTAGATTAAAGACTAAAAAAGCTCGGTTTACAAAATTTTAAAAGAAAAAAAGATCCTGGAGAGTTCCCGTCGTGGCTCAGTGGTTAATGAATCCGACTAGGAGCCATGAGGTTGCGGTTTCGAACCCTGGCCTTGCTCAGTGGGTTAAGGATCCGGCATTGCCATGAGCTGTGGTATAGGTTGCAGACGTGGCTCGGATCCCACGTTGCTGTGGCTGTGGCGAAGGCCGGCAGCTACAGCTCCTGTTAGACCCCTAGCCTGGGAACCTCCACATGTCGCAGGTATGGCCCTAGATAGAGCAAAAAGCAAAAAAAAAAAAAAAAAAAAACCCAACAACAAAAAAGATCCTTGGGTTTCTTTCCAAAACTGAGAAATAAAACTTAAAAGTTAACATTTAAAATGACTTAAGCTTGTTTTTATGAAACAAAAAACAGGATTTTTATCAAGTTTTGAAAAATTAGTGTTTATTTTTTCTCTTACCATATGCACATATAAAGAACCTGTCTACTTCATAAACTTGGTCTTAATTACATGTATACCGGGCCAGTAATGAAGGCGAGAGTTTAAAGAAAGGACAGGTGTATGAGAGCATTTTGTGTGCTTAGAACCCTATTAAACCAGGTGACGGCCAGATCCTACTTCTAATGGTCCCAAAGGTGGCTGTGCAGGGCAGGAACAAGGCAACCTCACCACTGACATCTATCTACGTCACATATCCTGCCCAAATCAGACTCAGTGACAGAAGACAGGCTAAGCCTACAGCCCTGACAATGAATGGAGTCGCAAGCTGGAGATGCATCCCCACTTTGTTCAATATCCCTTCATCATTTTTGTCTTTTTAGGGGCTCACCTGAGGCATATGGAGGTTTCCAGGCTAGGGGTCAAACTGGAGCTGTAAGCACAGCCACATCCGTGCCAGATCTGCGCCTCATCTGCGACCTACACCACAGCTCACGGCAACACCAGATCCCTAACCCACTGAGTGAAGCCAGGGATTAAACCTGGATCCTCATAGATACTAGTCAGATTCGTTTCCACCAAGCCACGATAGAACTCCAAATATCACTTTAAAACCAACTTTCTCAGAACGTCTTTCCTTAAGTGAGAAGTATCCACAAAGCAAAGTCAAAACGTAAGTAAAGCTGCCATTTGAACCAAAATACGTCAATTTCACTGAAAACAGATAGTACCAATACCTTGGAAAAATTACCCCTTCAATTAAAAGTGAAGCCATGGCACTAAGCAGTATTAACATTTCTGACTCTAAAGACTATAATCTTAAAATATAACTATGATGGTGTAACCTCTGCCCCTCCCTTTTAACTTTTCCCCCTTTTAACTCTAAAGGGGCTCATTTATTTTATATTTCGAACTGACAGTCTACTGATTTCCAACCATTTGAAAAATTACTTCTGTAATTCAAAGGCTTTATCAACTGTTACTTTTTGACTTAGCAAGTTACAATGTATTACATTATGTCGACTTAGACACTGAATCTCCAACATCTATGTTAAGTTCTATTTATTACAATCGCAGTTATTTCTCAATCCTACTAAATCATCAAAAAATGACTGACAACTAGGTTCTAGAGTTGAGTAAAATTCATGTTTGGATAGGCAGAGAGGACAAAGTTGTTTCTTAGAAATTAAGAGGCTTGATTAATTAAAGCAGTATGTTCAGTTTATAACATTAAAAAGTTAAATGGGAATACATTAGTGTTACTTCCCCCTAGCATTTCTGCCAAGTTTACCACAGACACTAAATATGTTAACAATCACCAGGTACAGTTCACACATCAATTTTGCAGATAACATCTGATCATAAAATGCTTCCTTAATGAGGTAAAATATATAAAAAAACTGCCCTCATCTAAATCTGCCCCACCTTCCACGATCAACGTGGGATCACACTTTTTCTAAACTAGACCCTCAATTTGGGTTCTAGATAGGTCCTGACCCTCATACAGCAATCAGTGACATAAGCCTGGTTTTAAACTTTCATCTTTGTAAGAAGCATATTATTTTTCAGCCAAAAATATTCAAAAAGTTTGTTTTTCTAAGGCTAACTCAGAGCTCACTTTTTTATTTGTGCTTAGTATATACATCTTCAGCATTTATGAGTTACATTCAAAATTGTGATCTGTACCCTCTCCTCCTTCCCCCCTCCTACCAGGCTGAACCCCAGGACCACAGAGCAGCTATTCACCTGGGACAGTTTACATTCTTCTATTAAGTACAGCTATCTATTCCTGAAGTCTGTGTTTCACTGGTCTTAGTTTTGGTTGGCTGTGAAGTGAAACATGCTAAACAGATGATGGAAAAGGTAGTCCGAAGGGAAAAAAAAATTCCCTTAAAAACAGGAACTACACGTGTTACAAAGGAATAACGTCCACTGCGCTCTAAAACATGAGAATGATTGCAGTGAACAAAAATTATCTGTAAAATTTAATAAACATTGATACTTCAGTTGAGCTCTGCTCTTGACTTCAGGTTGTGGCTCCTGGGACAGTCCAAAGTACCCAAAGAAGCAAGACTGAATTAAATTTCTCAGTGTACTGAAGGTCTACCTGCTTTTACCAAGTTCTCCCCTTCCTTGTCTGCAAAGCAAACACTACAAATGAATTTCCAGGGCAGTGTTAATATCGACACCTGAACTTGAAAGAAGTATCTGTAAAACTTATCAACAGAACGAAAATAAAACCAAAGACAAGATTCTGCAGTCACAAGCACTTTAATTTTTAAAAACAAGTCACTTATGTGAAAGTCAACAAACGGCACCATTCTACTCTAAAGTTGATACAAGTAAAATAAATTAAGAGGTTCCCTTTCAAAGTCAAGTACCACACTGGTGCTGCTACAACTGCTACAGAAGCTAATGAATGCAACTACTCTCAAAAGTAACATTCGACCATCACAACTATTTGACTTTAAAAGGTTAAACAACCCAAACAGTTTAAACAGCTTTATTTTCAAAGTCAACATTACAGAGTATAATTTCTACATTTAAACTTCTTACAGTACCAAATGGAGGTAATACAGGGCAATTTTCCACAACCAATCTGTAGCACAAATCCAGCGACTCCTCGACTTCTTTGAACTGTCAATACACTGCACCCTGTTTAAATGGTTGTACCTGAAAACCAAGGTATGCAATTCCTTAGGATTAGAAGTCAGCAATTTACACTGTCAAGGATCTGGGGCAAAGGAAAGGATTTTTCTATTATCCTTGTGTCTGAGCCCAAATTCCACGACATGGGAAAGCCACAGCTATGATAAAAATGTCTGTGTGCTGTAAACACTTAAGATAGAAAAACCCACCCAGGTTAAGACGTTTCCCTGTAACTTTTGTTAGCTTACGAATAAGAAGGAGCCCACCTTCTAAATTCAGATCTACGACATCTACTTTAAATTCGGTCTTTTCTCCTCCAGGTTGAGAAACCAGCAATCAGGCGAACTTAGGTTTGATTGGGGGAAACAAGTAATAATAATAAAGTTACAGGCTTTCAGAAAAGTCACCGACTCGCCCTAGATGTGCAACGTATTCTCCAGGATCAAAGCAAAAGTCGGGAACAGTAGGAGTTCACCAGCCACCCTCCGACTAACTGGAAATCGGGAGGGACGGAAGCAAAGGTCCCGAAAGAGGACGGGAAGAAGGAGTCCGATCCGAGCAGCCCGCGGAGCGGGACCTCCCGCGGCCCGCAGCCCCGCCGCCCCCGGCCCGGCCCCCGGGCTCCACGTGGGGCCGCGCTGCCCAACAAGCTCGCAGGCCGCGGGGCGAGCGGTGCCCCGGCGCGCCCGGAACTTGCGCTCCCTGCGCCGGCGGCGCGCGGAGGCCGAGCCGGCCCCAGAGCGCCACCCAGCGGCCCGCGGAGAAGCCTGCAGGCGGGCGCGCCGCTGCACCCCCGCCGCCCTGCCCGCTCCCTCTCCGGATGCACCAGGCCCAGCCCAAGCGCTCCGACCACAAAATGGCTGCCGGCAGCCTCGTCACGTGACCCCTTTGTGCCTTTCGGGCGCCCGAACTCCGCAGGGCCCGTGTCCAATGGGCCGGGGTCGGCAGGTGGCCCGAAAGGAGGCCCCGCCGGGACGCGGCGGCCGGGGGTCGAGACCGGGGGCGGTGGGGTAAGAGCCCGGCCGGCGCCGGGAGTCGGCGGCGGCGAGAAGATGGCGGCCATTTTGTGTGGGTCTGTGCTCCTCCGCCGCCGCAGGCAGCGGAGGGAGCAGGGCCTGGCGGCGGGTCGGACAGGGGAGTTAACACGTACCGACTCCTCTTCCTTCTCCATCCCGGTGGGCATCTGCGGCACGGCCCGGTTTATCGAGGCGTACTCGTGCAGGTCAGGCAGATCCTCACAGCGGAAAACCGGCAGCGGCTTCGAGGCGTCTAGCGCCCGCGCCCGAAACGACAGTTTACTCATCTCAGGCGCAGCAGATACCTCTCCGCTCTGGGGAAACGGCCCCGGCCAGCGGGATCATGGAGAACCGGGGGTTCGGTCCCCACTCGCCCGCCGCTGCCGGGGACTGGAGGGGCGGAGCGCGGAGCCCGCCGTCCGGGCACTCGAAGCAGCCGGGAGGTGGGAGGCCGAGCCGCTCCGCTCCTCGCTCGCTCGCTCTCCTCAATACGCCATGGCCAACATGGCGGACATTAAAACTCCACTGTGCGCTCTTCAGCCAACCCCAGCCATTCCCCACACTGCATCGCGCAGCGGCGCGGGCACGCGGGGGGGGGCGCGGGCTCGAGGCTGGGCGCCGGCACGGAGCGCGCGTCCCGCCAACCCCCGGCGCCCGGCCCCGCTCCCCGCGCCCGGCGGCTCGGCCCCCGCCCCCGCGGCCGCGGGCGGACGGGCCGGGGCGCGCCGGGCGCCCGGACGCCAGGGGCCGGCGGCGGCCTCCGCGGCCCGCGCGCCTGCCGGCCCGCGCTCGCTCCCGCGCGGCGCCGTTTGCTGACAGGCCAGGGTGCAGGGAAGCTCCGCGAGGCGGCAGCGGGCGGCGCGGGGTCGGGCCGGCACCTGTCACCGCCGGCGGCCGGATCCTGCGTGAGCGGGCGCCCAAGCCCCGCCAGCCGGAGCGTTAAGGCCTCGGAAGGAAAATGCAAACGACGCTCGGAGCGCAGTGACACTTTGGGTGAACTTTTACCAACCATTATGTTTACGTCTAAGGAAACTCTGAATTGTATTTGATGGGTTCGCATCAGATCACGGGTCAGTTCCCATCTTTGGGCTCAGTATAAGCAGGCGTCTTAGCTGCTGCAAAGTAGGGTTTAATGTTTTGCTTCTTTTTTTAATCTTGCATTTTATCGACCCATAGTCACTCTTTTATTGTCACTGAAGCAAAGGGAATAATTATTATCGGTCACCGTAACCTTCACGAAAAAAAATTAAAGCAAGACCTACGTCAAAATTTTAGAGCCAACCCCATGATACAGCAGTCCCACTCCTGGGCATATATCCGAACAAAACTCCAATTCAAAAACACACATGCACCCCAATGTTCATTGCAGCATCATTCACAATAGCTAAGACCTGGAGTCAACCTAAATGTCCACAGACAGAGAAATGATAAAAGAAGATGTGGTACATATACACAATGGTATATTACTCAGCCATAAAAAGGAACACACTAATGCCATTTGCAACAACATGGATGGACCTAGAGATTAACATACTAAGTCTGAGGACTAATATAGGATACCACTTATATATGGAATCAAAAAAAAGATACAAATGAACTTATTTACAAAACAGAAACAGACTCACACATAGAAAACAATCTTACAATTACCAAAGGGGAAAGGTGAGGGGAAGGAATACATTATGAATTAGGGAGTGAGATAATACACACCACTATAAAATAAACAAACAAGGACCTGTCATATAGCTCAAGCACTCGTATGCCCGCGCAAACACAAATTTTAGAGTCAAGCGATTTTTCTGTACTGGAAACGCTGCTTCAGCGTAGCCATGGGTTGATATTTATTTGTTCTCTGAGAAAATTTATAAAATTATAGGAAGACCTATAATGCTCCTGCCAAACCGAAAAATAAATTTAAAAAAATAGAAAGAAAAGCTGTATTATTAGAAGAGATTTAGATGGACATGATGGCTACCATTTGGTTTCTACTACACATGAAAATGAATATCCAGAGAGCTCTTTCCAGCAGAATATTTTAAAAATCAGAGACTTTGGGGATAGGTTTAATAGGTTTGGCAACAAAATTTCAAATACTCACCAGATACAAAAATGTTTTGTACCTCTGGCTTTTCTCCCTGGGGGATACATAGTAAAAATAATCGCTATTCTTCACTACTGGGTTGGGAAGGAACTGTTATTAGCTCAAGGTACCAAGGCAAAGTGTTATCTTTCAGGCTGGTTTAGCTACCACCCTATTGGATGTGAGAAAACAGAGGACAGCTCTCTAAAACCTTAAACCCTAAAACCTTAATATTGCCAACTCACCTCGGTGGGGCAGATGGACATCCATCTACATTTCCTGTACTAAGATGCTGCATTTATTCCTTCAGTGAGCAAACATTTATGGAGACCTCAGGGCCCTCTAAGTGAACTGCTAATTATTCAGCACCCACGGGACTCCTGGAGGAGCTCACCCAGAAGGAGCAGGACCGGAGGACCACATCTGCCACACATGAGGTAAGTGTGAGGATGAGCTCAGGCTATTTGGGACCAGGCAAGGGTGGCACCCAGTCCCTGGGGTATGGCTCTCATGAAAGCATTCAGGGAAGGCTTTTTGGAGGTGATATCAGAGTAAACGCTATGTAGGGTAAATATGGGTTAACCTTAAAAAAAAAAAAAAAGAAGAAGAGAAGGAGTTCCCTGGTGGTGTAGCAGGTTAAGAATCTAGCATCTCACTGCTCTGACAAGGTTTGATCCCTGGCCCGGGAACTTCATACCACAGGTGCAGTCAAAACAAATAATAAATAAATAATACAGAGAAGAAAGGTATCTTTGCAGCAATGTGGATAGAACTAGAGACTCTCATACTAAGTAAAGTAAGTCAAAAAGAAAAAGACAAATAGTATATGATATCACTTATATGTGGCATCTAAAATATGGCACAAATGAAACTATCTACAGAAAAGAAACAAATTTGTGGCCATGGAGAACAGACTCATGGTTGCCGAGGGAGAGTGGAAAGGAGTGGGATGGACTGGGAGTTTGGGGTTAATAGATACAAAGTATTGCATTTGGAGTGGATAAGCAATGAGATCCTGCTGTATAGCACAAGAAACTATATCCAATCACGTGTGATGGAACATGATGGAAGGTAATATGAGTAAAAGAATGTTTACATATATATATATATGTATAACTGGATCACTTTGTTGTATAGCAGAAATTGACAGAACACTGTAAATCAACTAGAGTAAAACAAGTTAAAAAAGAAAGAAAGGGAACTTGGTCCAGGCAAGTAGCATGTGGGAAAGCTCAGAGCCCAGAAAGTGTCACATGCTGGGATCCTCAAGAATTACCAACCACACTGTGGACTATGACACCTCCTTACCTATGTTTAACAGTTCTGAAAATACTGGGTGAATATTAGTACAGTAATCCTCTCCAGTCTATTCTATTAAACTTCTGAAAATCCTAGTAGTTTAGTAGATTCAGTTTATCCAGGAACCTAAGAACTAAAATAGAGTCTTAAGTCATGAGTGAACCACCAAGAAAATGAATATATATATATATAACCTTCATTAAAATCTCAGTCTCTAGATAACATTTTCCACATCCTACACTAGTAATAATGGGCACAATATAACTAAGTTCTTTGCTCTCTGGAAATTTTGAGACTCACCCTCCATTGCAGGTTCAGAGAGATGCTTACCAATTAAGCTTGCCTTTTGCAGGTGATATGCCTCTGAGACACATTTTCTTTCTGCACTGGTCTCCATCAAGCTCACTGCCCTGGATTTCTGACTCGCAGGTCCTTAGTTCCCAAAGACCCAAAGGCTGGAGTCCCAAGCCTCTTACATTCCATTCACTTCCATCCTTCCTAAGGGCCAGGAGTGCAGAATAAAGGCTCCAATCTAGGAGTTTCCACTGTGGCAAAATGGGATTGGCCACATCTTGGGAGTGCAGGGATGTGGGTTCCATCCTGGCACAGTGGGTTAAGGCTCTGGTGTTGCTGCAGTCGAGGCTTTGGTCATAGCTGCAGCTCGAATCTGATCCTTGGCCCAGGAACTCCATATGCGCTGAGGCGGCCAAAAATGGGGGGGCAAGGGAGGGAAGGCTCTGGTCAAATTTTCCTCAGCTTCTTTTATCCAAAAAGATTATTTGCGGAGTTCCTATGGTGGCTCAGGGGCAGTGAAGCCAACTAGTATCCATGAGGACGCGAGTTCGATCCCTGGTCCTGCTCAGTGGGCTAGGATCCTGAGTTGCCGTTAGCTGTGGTGTAGGTTGCAGGCGCAGCTCAGACCCTGTGTTGCTGTGGCTGTGGCGTAGGCTGGCAGCTGGAGCTCAGAATGGAACCCTTGCCTGGGAATTTCCATATGCTGTAACTGCAGCCCTAAAAAAGAAAAGAAAAAGGCAAAATGTTCTTTGCAAAAAATAGCTTATCCTGTACTGTTTTTCACTTTTTCTATTCCCAACTTCAAGTTCTCTCTTTTTACTATGTACCCCCAGTAAGAGTGACATGAAATTCTAAGCGCTTCAAAAGACATATACAAATGTAAAGCTGTACTTACTAACCTTTCCTCAAAGGGACACTTTTGCTTGGGAAGGAATTGACAGTATTTAAAACAGTTTTGACTCATGTCACAAGTATATATTGAATATCTAGGCAACACACAGTACCATCATTGTGGGGGATACAAATAAGATATTGATAAAGGGATACCCAGTTAACAAAATGACCAGGAAAAGGCATGAGGTTGACACGCAGTGCTCTGGGAGTTCAGAAAGAAGGCAGCCACTTTCAAGTGGGTCGATCAGACATCCTGGAGAAGATAGCATGTGATTCGGTTTTGAGGGATGACCGACAGTCCAACTGGCAAATAGGAATGAAATGGCAGAAGAATCAGTCTTCATGCAGGAAGGCAGCTCCAAGGACAGGAAGCAGGGAGAAGGCAACCACCAGGTGTGTGTGAAGGTGAGGGGGTTTAACCTGGCCAGGGTTCAAGGGGAGATGACAACCCAGGCATATAAAATTGGAAAGAACGTGAGTGGAGGGAACAGGAGGAGAAGGGAAAGAGCCATAAGTTATAATGGTAATAATAATCACTTACAATATCATCACCCTGAAATTCAATTCATCTCAACTGGTTTCAAATATACAATGTCTACTTAAACAAAGAATGTGTCAAATGCAACAGCTCTGACATTGCACTTTGCCATATGTAACAAACCAAAAGTGCAGCTCTAAATATTACTTTATGCCCAACATGTGCCCAAGTCCTACTATTTCTTTAAAGTTCTTTGTAGAATTTGCCTCCTTATTTCCATTCCAATTGAGTTAACCCATTGTCCCAGCTCTCATCACCTCCCACCTAGAAACAACCTCCAGTCCAGGTCATCCCTGATGCACTCGTTCCTTCAGTAAGCCTGGATGAAGCTCCTACTTTGTAGAAAACTGTGCTGGTACTCTGCTAAGAGTGGCTGGGGTGACCCCACAGTGGCTGGTGGGTCCCTAGAAATATGAAGACACAATACAGATTGCCCTTCAGGGCTTCACAATGCAGTGCAAGCCCCCAAATCAGGGAGCCTAAAACCCTACTTCCATCTGTGCCCCCTCCCCAAGTCAGTTTTTATAACTGCTCCTCATATTGCTCATGAAAGACTTTTTTTTTTTTTTTTGCTATTTTAGGGCCACACCCACGGCAGATGGAGTTCCCAGGCTAGGGGTCGAATCGGAGCTGCAGCTGCCAGCCACAGCCACAGCCACAGCCACAGCCACAGCACCATCAGATCTGAGTGGCATCTGCGACCTACACAACAGCCCATGGCA
Source organism: Catagonus wagneri (assembly GCA_004024745.2). NCBI lineage: Eukaryota > Metazoa > Chordata > Mammalia > Artiodactyla > Tayassuidae > Catagonus > Catagonus wagneri. The sequence goes on from PVHT021183661.1 coordinate 15,396,394, forward strand.
ACGCCGCATGGTTAACCCACTGAGCAAGGTCAGGGATCGACCTCGCATCCTCATGGATCCTAGTCAGGTTCGTTGACTGCTGAGCCACGAAGGGAACTCACCTCCCCCCCTTTTTTATATGCTTCTAGAGGCCTCATAATTTTGTCTCACTCTCTCCAACATTGTTTCTCCTTATTGCTTAAGACAAACCAGCTATTCACTCTGGCTGGTAAATCTCATCACCATCTTAAAAATCAGTCAAGTTTTTCCTGCCTCCAGATTTTTCTTTATTCCTTTCTCTCTATCCTCCCTGTCTAGCTTCAGACCATCTACTCCTAACTACTGAAATACTACTTCACAGGAATGTTTTGAAGATTAAATCAAACAACTCATGTCAAGCATGTATATGGTCTGCAGCCCACAATAAACATTCAATAGAAGTAAGCTATTGCTATTATCCTTCCAAATCCAACTCAAATATCACCTTCTTCATGAAACATTGATGACGTCCCTTCTCTGGGTCCTAATTTCCTAGTCCAAAGAAGGATTAAGTAGTCAGGTGAATTCGAAATAATCCTTAAGATTCCCTCCATCTTTCTCATCTCTGAACTCTTTTATAATTTCCTGCTATAATTTCAATCAGTGAGAACAATAACTACCATTTACTGAACATCTACTATCTGCCAGGTAGTGCAGAAGAACATTTTTTTTTTTTGTCTTTTTAGGGCCGCACACAGGGCATATGGAAGTTCCCAGGCTACGGGTCAAATCGGAGCTGTACCTGAAGCCTATGCCACAGCCACAGCAATACCAGATCCAAGCCTCATCTTCGACCTTTACCACAGCTCAAGACAATGCTGGATCCTTAGTCCACTGATTGGAGCCAGGGATCGAACCTGAATCCTTATGGATACTAGTCAGGTTCATTACCCCTTTGCTACAATGGGAATGCCCCAGAAGTACATTCTAAATTCACAATTCCATTTAATTTTCATGACAGCTCTTTTTCGAGGTGTGTTCTGTGGAGATGTGGCAAGTCCTACCTATGGTCACAAAGCTGGTGAAAGGCAGGGCTGAGACCAGAATCCCTGGGGTCTGAGTGGAGCCCCAGAAAGCAGATGATAAAGTGAAGTAAGGAGTGAACTTGGAGTGAGAGACTTCAGAGACTTGGCCATGAGGGGAGGATGGAGAGAGAGAAAGGGGGAGGCACAGGTTTTCCAGCCACCAGTTCTGCTGTTTTCATAGGTGGGAGAGATGTGGAATGTTTGCTGCCAGCAAAGAATCATATAAATGGATTAAATTTTAGGATCATCTTCCCCTGAGGCAGGAGGGAAGGAGGTTGAGAATGGACAGTAATGCAAAGAAGTTAAATTCTCATCGATGGGATAATAAAACTGAAAAAAAAAATAAGCCTGGAGTTCCCCTTGTGGCTCAGTGATAACAAACCTGACTAGTATCCATGAGGATGTGGGTTCGATCCCTGCCCTCACTCAGTGGGTTAAGGATCTGGTGTTATGGAGTTCCCGTCGTGGCTCAGTGGTTAACGAATCCGACTAGGAACCATGAGGTTGTGGGTTCGATCCCTGGCCTTGCTCAGTGGGTTAAGGATCCGGCATTGCCGTGAGCTGTGGTGTAGGTTGCAGACGCGGCTTGGATCCCGCGTTGCTGTGGCTGTGGCGAAGGCTGGCAGCTGCAGCTCCTGTTAGACCCCTAGCCTGGGAACCTCCATATGCCACGGGTGCGGCCCTAGATAAGGCAAAAAGACAAAAAAAAAAAGGATCTGGTGTTGCCCTGAGCTGCTGTATAGGTCGCAGAGGCAGACCGGATCTGGCGTTGCTGCTGGCAACTACAGCTCCGATTCAACCCCTAGCCCGGGAACTTCCGTGTGCCGCAGGGGTGGCCCTAAAAAAAAAATCTTGATGCCAGTTTGGATGCTTTCCTTCAGGCATTCAACAGATATTTCCTGGATGTATACACAGAGCTATGCGTGACCCCATTTGAGCAGGAGAACAATTATAAATGCAACATGATCCCTGTAGCCTCCCAGAGCTAAGAATAAAGTGAGATACTGTGTTTGTATTTAAATGGAAAAGTGCAAAATTAATTTCGTTAAGATGTGTGAGGCACAGTGATCTCGACATTAGGAAATGATACAAGAGCTCCCGCTGTGGCACAGTGGGATTGGCAGCGTCTTTGGAGCCCTGGGATGCGAGTTTGACCCTTGGCCCTGCACAGTGGGTTAAGGATCTGGTGTTTCTGTGGCTTCAGCTTGGTTAGTGGCTGTGGTTCAGATCTGACCCCTGGCAGAGAAGCTCCATATGCCGCAGGGCGGCCAAAAAACAAACAAAAAAGATACAGTGCTTAATTTCAAGCATTGTGCAAAAGTACTAAATATTGACCCAAATTTTCACCTGCAATAATCATTTTCCCTCTTCATTTTCATAATGAGAGAGATAAGGAAATGGCATCAAGTAATTCTTTCAACATAACATTTAAGAAACTGAAAACCAGAGAAGCCCTTTATGATGTGTTGTATGTTGGAAAGTAAATGTTACAATTGTGTTACAATATATTTAATAGTGTCATAGACACAATATCTGAACTGGTGATTTCTCTACAGAGTTGATTTATGCATGGAATGCTGATTATATATACTTCAGAATTAATTTTTATATAAAATAAAAGTTTGGGGAGTTCCCTCATGGTCTAGTAGTTAGGATTCAGTGCTTTCTCTGCTGCCCAGGTTCAATCCCCTGGTTTGGGAACCAAGATCCCACATCAGGCCACTCGCACTGCACAACCAAAAAATTAAAAAAAATTTTTAAACAAAATATAAAATAGTCTAGCTCCATCTTAAAAGAATAGAGGGCAAATTATTAATCTTAGCAAGCTTTAGCAGGACAGGCTCAAAATTATTTCTATTTAACTGTGTCTTCAATGTACACAAACAAAAATAAGTTAGAATTTTTAAAAACCCACAAAATAGTCCCAGCGGTATTGGGATTTTTTTTTTTCTTTTTAGGGCCGCATCTACAGCACATGGACATTCCCAGGCTAGGGGTTGAATCAGAGCTGTAGCTGCCAGCCTGCAGCACAGCCACAGCAACATGGGATCCGAGCTGCCTCTGTGACCTACACCACAGCTCACAGCTGGATTCTTAACCCACAGAGTGAAGCCAGGGATCAAACCCACAACCTCATCATTCCTAGTCGGATTCGTTTCCAGTGCACCACAACAGGAACTCTGGGATTTTTATTAAGACAATGAAATATGATACATATTAGAATGCAATGTAAAATCCTAAATTTATAGAAAATCTCCTTAGAGCACAGCAAGGATTTTGCCAAAATTTAGACCATCATCCCGCGTTGGTGGGGTGGTGGTAGTGACTGGTTAAGTTTGACCATTGTTAGGACTTGCCTTCCTCAATTCCCAGGTCCCATAAATTGTCTGATCTTTTCCTCACCAGCAGGGCTGAGTGGGGGGGCAGTTGATGAGGCCTCCATAGCAGCATAGACACAATTAGATGCAGTTGGGAAAGTGATGGCAAGCACAACATTTAGTATTTAAGAGAGAACTGTCATATATTATAACAATTTACTTTCCAGAAGAATAAAGCCTATTTTAAAAAATAAGAAGCGGGAAAATTAAACTACATATATTAAATATATATATTTGGTAATATTTAATCTAAACTGGATTTTCTCAACTCACTGTACTTATTTAATCCAGCAACTGGCACTTACTGACAGACACTGTCTGTAGCCTAGGTGGGATCCAAGGCTGTAAGGGGCAGAAAGACAAAAATGAGAGGGAGAAGGTGAGAGAGGTAGGAACTTTTTGGTGCCTTATAATCTTTCCTTTCTTTCTTGCTTGCTTTCTTTCTTGCTTTCTTTCTTTTTTGTCTTTTTGTCATTTTAGGGCCACACCCACGGCATATGGAGGTTCCCAGACTAGGGGTCTAATCGGAGCTACAGCTGCTGGCCTTCGCCACAGCCACAGCAACGCGGGATCTGAGCCGCGTCTGCAACCTACACCACAGCTCACAGCAATGCCGGATCCTTAACCCACTGAGCAAGGCCAGGGATCGAACCCACAACCTCATGGTTCCTAGTCAAATTCGTTTCCGCTGAGCCACGACGGGAACTCCCTAGGTGCCTTATAATCTTGAGCAATAAAATATACACTTAGAGTTCCCTGGTGGCTCAGTGGATTAAGGATCTGGCATTGTCATTGCTATGGAGCAGGTTCAGTCCCTGGCCTGGGAACTTCCACATGCCAAGAGGTCCACCAAAACCAACCAACCAAACACACAAACAAAATGCAAGTTTTCTAAAATTAAAAAAAAATAACTACTTGAGTGTTATGCAGATCAGTACGGTATAAATGTTACAAGAAGGGTGAAGAGGTGAAACTTAGAAGAACAAGAGCAAAAACTATGAATGAAATAGAAATTTATGTTGAAAGGTTTAAGTCAAAGAAAGACCGACAGGGAAGCAGGCATGAGGCGGGGTGGGGAGAGGGAGGCTGCTGTGAATTGCCATTGCTCCTGGGACCCCAGGAAGGAAATTACTTCGATTTTCTTCTGAAACTTGGGGCACAGCAGTCTTTTATTTTCTAATAAGTTAATATTAGTGGAAGACAAGTTGTACCTTCATTCTGTGTATACTTCTTTAGGGTACCTTGAGTAACCTTGTGCCAACTGCTCAGATAAGCCCTCTGGGTCTGGTTCCTCCTCTCTTCCAGAGAAGGGAAGGAAAAGTGAGTGATTTCAAACCTGAGGAGTATGAAGAGTGATTCATGGAGTGACAGGAGAAGGGACTGAGAATGGGGCTCTGGAAACACCAACATCTAGCAGCCTGCTGAGGAACAGGAGCCAGGAAAAGAGCAGAGGAGGCGGGGAGGAGCCAGGCTGACTATTTCAAAGAGGTGAAACAAAGCATGAGGAGATCCCCGGAGACACAGTAAGGCAGACTTCTCTAGGATCATGTGGGCAGAAAATACACTCTGGGGAGTTGAGATGTGAATGGAGGAGTCATAGGCTGAGCAGTGCCTGAAACGTCTTAATTAATCATTTACCAGGCAAGCCAAGACCAGGAAAACATTTGAAGTGCCTGCCTTTGAGACTTTTCTAGGTACCTGAGTGAGGGCACCTTGAGGGCATAGAAAAAATCAGCTTAGCTTCACGATACAGTCAGGGACACATCACCAGCATCTCCCATGTAAGACATCAGAAGAGAGGATGTGGAATTATTTCTGAAGTCTTCACAAAAGACTCAGGAGGAAAAAAAACACATCTTTCAAACTGCAGAAACTAATAAAAGACCAACCTGACTTGTTTAAGTGAGTTTACTGACAAGGGTATATACACACCCAGATCTTAAAATTTCTTCTGATTTAGGAGGTAGCACATATATTTGGAGATATATAGTTTTAATAGGTTTATTCAAAATCAGGTTAACTTTCTGGTGTTTTTAATCTCCAGTCTTTTCTGGCTTTTTGTTCTTCACCTCTTTGTTATAGCATTGGAATAATATTGTTTATGATTTTGGGATCTTCACTTTCTTTTTTTGTCTTTTTGCCTTTTTATGTAGAGCCGCACCTGCAGCATATGGAGGTTCCCAGGCTAGAGGTCTAACAGAAGCTGCAGCTGCCGGCCTGCGCCACAGCCACAGCAACGCGGGATCCGAGCCGTACCTGCAACCTACACCACAGCTCATGGCAACGCCGGATCCTTAACCCACTGAGCAAGGCCAGGGATTGAACCCGCAACCTCATGGTTCTTAGTCGGATTCATTAACCACTGAGCCACAAAGGGAACTCTGGGATCTTCACTTCTTGATAATCATTTGAGGATGTTCCCACCTCATGAACTATTCTTCCCAGATGTTAGCTTAGCATCTTTCAAAAGTATGCTCCTTAAAATACCAATCCCAGAAGTTATGTTCTGAGGTGAGAGCTCCATAAAGGCTTACATATAAGACCGATAAGTAGGGAAATACTGCATATTATTTCTTTCTCCCTGAAATACATATAGGCTTACAATGTACAGTCTTGGAGAAGTGCTGCAGAAAAGAAATCTGATGCTTAGAACAGCATCAAATTTATCTCACCGTGCAGCCCCTTACCGTGTACTATCAATTACTACCTTTAATTTTAGTCATAAGTTTCTCTACTAAAAAGGGCATGTTGAGCTTTGACTTAGAAATTTTTCCACTCTTAGAGCTGCAGTTTCTCCACTGGTACAACAGGAATAATACAAACTATCACCAAGGTTGTTACCTTGATTTAGCGAAATCATTAATGCAAAGAGTTTAGCATGGAGCTGACACAAAAGTCATGCTCAATGAACATGAGCTATTTTTAAAGGACATTTTCTATTCTATTGCTTTGAATAGTTCATTTTACTTTTCAGAACTTTCCTTTTGCATCTACAGCATAAAACCTAACACTGATTGTAAAGGCTTCAAAGCTCTTAGCTAAGGAAACAAAACTAAGCAGTCTTTGAATGAAACCAGAGACCGAGATACATACATAAATTAATGTATATAAAATAGTATACTCATCTTCTACAATCTTTTTCTTTGGTTTCCATTTAGCAATTGTGTATCATTCCTATGTTTAAATTTATAAGAAACTCTGCTTTACCCCCATCTCCCCACCCGGCCCCCAAGAGATTGCCCATTGAGGACTTAATCTCTGAATCTGGTCAGCCCAGCTCCTTAGGGGGTCAAGACTTTTGTGCACAGGTTACTACTGTTTCTCTCAGAAGAGTGCTTCCTGCAGTAAGAGTCAAATGATAAGTAACATTCTGCATTCAAAGTAGCAACAGAGCGTAGAGAGACACAGCACTATGTACTAGACACAACACTGACTTCCATGTTTGAAGATCCAGATGCTAATCTAAGGCCTGACATTAGCAGCACAATCCTATAGAAATGATTTCATCTCTAGGCCTTAAGCACCTCTTAAGCTTAAGAGGTACTTAACCAAGATCTTATGCAAGAGGTACTTATGCTTAGGTCTTACCTTGCACAGACCTCTTACACTTGATCCAAAGAATTCCTTTTCCCCTCCCTCTTAGACCATTATGAAGAACCAAATAAATTGACGGTATGCTGAAAAATCTTTGGTAATTGCCAAGTGGCATACAAACATAAGGACGAAGATACTATTTCATTTCAATCTCAGCACAGTGGTTAGAAAGGGCATATGTACATATATTTGTCCCCAAATAACACATGGAAACAGAAGATCTATCACCTGTTCAAATTACACAGTTGATCGTAGAAGATTTGATTGCTAGTCTAGGGCCCTTAACCACTGAACCATGACGGGAACTCCCCAACTTTCCTTAAATAGGAAATCTTTTTTTTTTTTTTGTCTTTTTTTGGGGGGAGAGGCAGCACCCAGGGCATATGGAAGTTCCCAGGCTAGGGGTTGAATCGGAGCTGTAGCTGCTGGCCTACGACACAGCCACAGCAACGCAGAATCCAAGCAGAGTCTGCAACCTACACAGCTCATGGCAACAGTGGATCCTTTAACTACTGAGCAAGGCCAGGGATCGAACCTTCATCTTCATGGATCCTAGTCAGGTCCATTAACCACTGAGCCATAATGGGATCTCCTAAATAGTAAATCTTTTAGAGAAAACTAAAATTCACCCATTTTACCTATTTTTCAGTAGTTTTTTTCCCACCCTTTTTAATTTATCTTGCTGTATTTTTTCAATTATCCTAGAGAGTGTCTAGCACAATACAAAAATTTAGAAAGTCTATGATAAGTCTGAATTATTTTGAGATAAAATGTATCTGTATTATAACTTTTACAGTTATAAACTTTTATAGTTTTGTCAAGTTTTTCCTTACCTACACCCCCACTGAGGACAAAAAAAAAGCAATAACACCCAGAATCTTTAAGAAAAATTCCTTACATAATAATTGTAATAAAGTGTTTAAAAGTGCTGGCTCCAGAGTTAGACATGATTTGGTTGAATCTCAACACTGCACTCAATCCTTAACTTCTATGAGCTTCTGCTTCCACCTCAACTGTGGAGATTACACATACCTCCAAATATTGTTTGGAACAGATAAATAAGCCACATAACCAAATTTACTGAGTTCTTACTTTGGCCTGAGTGCTTTACTTGCATGATCTCATTTAATCCCTATAAAAATCCCTACAAAATCTTATAAGATGGCTTCAGTGCCTGTCATTACTGTAAGATTTCAATAAGTGTTACATATATTTCACACACCAAAAAACCCCATGAGTATGTTTCTTGAACATTTAAGAAATAGTTTCCATGGAGTTCCCTTCCTGGCGAAGCAGAAACGAATCCAACTAGAAACGATGAGGTTGCGGGTTCGATCCCTGGCCTCGCTCAGTGGGTTAAGGATCTGGCATTGCCGTGAGCTGTGGTATAGTTTGCAGATGTGGCTCGGATCCCCAGTTGCTGCGGCTCTGGCGCAGCCAGCAGCTGTAGCTCCAATTAGACCCCTAGCCTGGGAACTTCCATATGTTTTGGATGTGGCCCTAAAAAAAAAAGGAAAAGACATGCTGTCTCGCTATCTGAATAAAAAGGTGTTCCCTCTTTTTTTTTTTTTTGGCCACGCCCATGGCATGTGGAAGTTCCCAGGACAGGGATCTAACTGTTTGACAGCAGCAACCTGAACCGTTTCAGTGAAAAAGCCAGATACTTAACCCACTGGGCCGCAACAGAGACTCCCAAAGTGTCCCCCCCCTTTTTTGTCTTTTGTCTTTTTAGGGCCACACCCATGGCATTTGGAGGTTCACAGGCTAGAGGTCGAATCAGAGCTCTGGCTGCTGGCCTACACCACAGCCACAGCAATGCTGGATCTGAGCTGTGTCTTTGACCCACACCACAGCTCATGGCAACACAGGATCCTTAACCCACTGAGCAAGGCCAGAGATTGAACCCTCGTCCTCAGGGATACTAGTTGGGTTCCTTAACCACTGAGCCAAGACGGGAACTCCCCAAAGTGTTCCCTCTTGAATAATTTCCCAAACCCCGTCTTTTCATCCTTTTCCAACCCCCATCCTTTCACCCTCTAGTCACAAAAATACTAGCACACACATGCACGCGCGCCCACGCACACACAAACACACACACACACTTCTTCACCTCAGGCTTGGGGGGGACACAGTTTCTCCAGCACCTAGTTACCACTCTTCATTTTAACACAATTCTCTTTGCTTTTATTTTATTGGACCATTCCACAATCTGTGCTCTTTCCAAATAACTAAACTTCCATGCTCCACTTTAAAAACAGTGGTTCTTCAGCATTCTTTTTTTAACAATATTCTGCATAATAGTTTTTCTTACTTCTTCATGGGAAAAAATTTCAAATATAGAGAAAATAGTCTAATTTTATAATAATATTGACTCCATTATATGAGTTTTTAAGACTATGACTATTATTTATACGATTTTATTATATATATATTTTTGGCCCTACCCATGGCATGCAGAAGTACCTGGGTCAGGGATCGAACCCATGCTGCAGTTGTGACCTGCACCACAGCTGTGGCAACTCCAAATCCTTTAACCCACTGTGCTACACGGAAGCTTCCTAAGATTATTTTTTAAAAGCAAGGAGCTTTTTAAGCCATGTTACATTTTTATAATTGAGTCATCAATAAATTAAAAAAATAACTCATTCTAGGTTATCTCATCTGTATTAAATAGTTATTTATAAGAATTTGAATTTGAAAGAGGTAGGTTCCAGTCCTGGCTTTGCCACCAACTGGCTGTGTGACTTTGATCTTAATTTCCCTGGACCTCAGTCTCCTCAACTTTGAAAAGAAGGACTAAGACTTAATGATCCCTTCCAACACTTCCAATTCTCAAATTTTATGATTATATCCCCAATTCTATAGTTGGTAGAAAAAATAGGGATACATGAAATTTTTAAATATAAAAAGTTAGGAAGAGAAAATTAAATTCAAGATATGTGATTTCTGGAGTTCCCGTTGTGGTGCAGTGGTTAACGAATCTGACTAGGAACCATGAGTTTGCGGGTTCGATCCCTGCCCTTGCTCAGTGGGTTAACGATCTGGCATTGCCGTGGGCTGTAGTGTAGGTTGCAGACGCGGCTCGGATCCTGCGTTGCTGTGGCTGCGGCGCAGGCCAGTGGCCACAGCTCCGATTAGACCCCTAGCCTGGAAACCTCCACATGCCGCAGGTGCGGCCATAAAATGACAAAAGGCATAAAAAAAAAGAGACGATATGTGATTTCTATGGAAACTATGCCTTTAGTGTTTCCTGACTATTTGTTTACATAGTATACGAAGGCCCTTAAGATGAGCATGAGAACAAATAAAGTCCTGGAAGATATGCCTTTGGTAGAGTAATTTCAATAAGTGGGTCAGAGATGTTAACTGTGTTAGTTGATAATTAGTAACAATTGATGCTTAAACAAAAGGTTCTTAAAGGAACCTTTTTGATAGAAGTAGTCTTGCCATGAGTGTGGTCAAATGCGATCTGAAAAATCCATGTAGCTTACAAACATATCATTAAAACTAGAAAATAAATATTCAGCATTAGTATGAAAAGAAAGACAGACTTTGAAAGAAAAGCCGAAGAAGAAATGGTCAAAATAATTAAGTCTGGTAACAAAAGATCTGAAATTAGTCTGATAGTCTCACTGGAAAAGTGCAGGGAAATTCTATATAATAAACTAAGGAAATAATTGGCACAATATCATCGTTCAGGCACTGAGAAAAAAATACCAAACAGCAGCAGTAACAACAGCAACAGTAATAATTTAACCAATTTAACAATTTGAGGAGTTCCCGTCGTGGCGCAGTGGCTAACGAATCCGACTAGGAACCATGAGGTTGCGGGTTCGATCCCTGCCCTTGCTCAGCGGGTTAACGATCCGGCGTTGCCGTGAGCTGTGGTAGGTTGCAGACGCGGCTCGGATCCTGCGTTGCTGTGGCTGCAGCGCAGGCCAGTGGCCACAGCTCCGATTAGACCCCTAGCCTGGGAACCTCCCCATGCCGCGGGTGCGGCCATAAACCCGCGGCCATAAAATGACAAAAGGCAAAAAAAAAAAAAAAAACAATTTGAAATATAATGGAATCATGAAGAGTACATTTAAATTTTATATCAAAAAACAGGTTATGTTTTATATACTATATATATGTTTTCCTAACAAGTGTTTCATTTATTAGGTCCCATCTCTGTGCAAGCATTGTGTTATGAACCACAGGAGATACAAAAGAAAAAAAGATGTTATTGCCCTTAATGAACTTAATTCCTGTAAAAACAAACAGGGTCTGTCCTTTGTGTATATTCTGGAATATCCTGGCTCAAAAGGAACATTTAAAATAATTTGATATCTTTATATATTTTCAAGTTTACAAATGATTGAAATAAAATATACAGGAAATGTTTCATAAATCTACAAAGTAATTTGTTTTCATCTCTTTTCATGATATTTAAGAACTAAATTGCAAAGATAATATGAGAAAAAGAATGCATATATATGTATGACTGGGTCACTTTGCTGTACAGCAGAAATTGGGACAACACTGTGAATCAACTATACTTCAATTCAAACAATTAATCAATTAACTTAAAAACAAAATGAGAAAAAAACTAATTTTCAGGTTAATGATTTTACATCAAAAGTTTGTTCATCATTTCAGATTTTCCTTAATGAAGTTGGAAATCAACATTCAACAATATTGGAATAGTCAGCCATTGATTTATGTGGCTTTATTTATTTATTTATTTATTTATTTATTTAGTCTTTTTGCCTTATCTAGAGCCGTACCCGTGGCATATGGAGGTTCCCAGGCTAAGACTCTAACAGGAGCTGTAGCTGCGGCCTTTGCCACAGCCACAGCAACGCGGGATCCGAGCCACGTCTGCAACCTACACCACAGCTCACGGCAACGCCGGATCCTTAACCCACTGAGCAAGGCCAGGGATCGAACCCGCAACCTCATGGTTCTTAGTTGGGTTCGTTAACCGCTGAGCCACGAAGGGAACTCCTATGTGGCTATTTAAATGACAACTAGGAGTTCTCACTGTGGTGCAATGGGATCTGCAGTGGCTCTACAGTGCCTAGATAAAGGTTTGATCCCCAGCCTAACACAGTGCGTTAAAGGATCTGGTGTTGCCACAGCTGTGGCGTAGGTCTCAACTGTCGCTCAGATGTGATGCCTTGCCTGGGAACTCTGTATTCTGTGGGGCACCCAAAAAAGGAAAAAAATTAAAAATGAAAATAAAGTCACAACTAAATGGTGTTGTGTCAATTTCAAGGAGGGCACACACAACAAGGAGAAATGAGAAAGCAGAGAGCAGTCCACGAGGGACCCGCACTGGGATCATTACCTCCTAAACACGTATGATGAACACTGAGAGAATCAGGAAGGAACAGGGAGACAGAAGAAAGTTCCTCCTTCAGTATGCAGTGGGTGAAGCAGTATAATACTTTCTTCCTCACACACTTGAGGAGAGAGAGATTTTCTGGTGGGTGAGATGTAGTATTCACGTGGTAAACTCCAGAGTTAAGGAGAGTCTACCAGGAAATTTCCAGTTTCCCACTCTTAACATCACTAACCATCCAAACTTTTAAAAAAGTACCAGAAAAGGAGTTCCTGTTGTGGCTCAGCTGTTAGCAAATCTGACTAGCATCCATGAGGATGCAGGTTTGATCCCTGGCCTCGCTCAGTGGGTTAAGGATCCGGCGTTGCCGTGAGCTGTGGTGTGGGTCACAGACATGGCTCAGATCCAGCATTGCTGTGGCTATGGTGTAGCCTGGCAGCTACAGCTCCGATTTGACCCCTAGGCTGGGAACCTCCATATGTTTCATGCGTGGCCCTAAAAGAAAAGAAAAAAAAAGTACCAGAAAAATCTTCTGATATTTAGTGTAGCTAGTCTTGAATTTTATTTTTAAATTTATTATTATTATTATTATTATTATTATTATGCCACAGTATGCAGTGGCTTGATGTGGGATCTCAGTTCCCAGACCAGGACTGAACCCAGGCCACAGCAGTGAAAGCACCAAATCCTAATGGGCTAGACCACCAGGGGATTCCTTTAAATTTTAGCTATAAAGAAAAAAAATAGCTCTTAAATAAAATTTTAGAATTTAAAAAAACAAAATTTGAAATTCTGTATATTTGGTTGGTAAAATAGAATATATATTAAAATTTCTATTCATTATTTAATTCATCTTATTGTTAAGATTTTCCCCACTGTTGTACTAGTTCCATTTACATAGTGTAGCTGAACAAGTGTACTTCCAAAAAAAATGTAAAATATTTTTTATTAAAGTAGAGTTGATTTACAATGTTGTGCCAATTTCTGCTGTACAGCAAAGTGACCCAGTCCTACATATATACACATTCGCTTTCTTATATTATCTTCTATCATTGTCTATCCCAAAAGACTAGATATAATAGGAACTTATTGCTTATTCATTCTAAATGTAATAGTTTGAAAAATGCAAAATCTTAAAGGAGTCATATAAAGATGTATTTCCAATTGAAATGCATACTTTTAAAATTTATAGGACATCTGGTTCCTAGTCAGTTGAACGGAAATAATACATAGAAAAAAACATCTGTTTTTATGCTCTCAAATGAACAGCAATGTCATTCTGCCATTAGCCAGCCTGTTACTTTTCTTTTTTTTTTTCCTCTCTAAATCACTGTTCACTTTGGGGGAAAGAATACTGAGCTATTGTCAATATGAACAGCCTTATAGATATAAACTCATAATTGCCAAGAAATAGTCAACATAAACAAATAAATTCCTTAGGCATTCTTACAATTTTCCAGTGCCCTCATGCTGCCCCCTGCTGCTCAGTGTCCACACTTAACTGAAAATTGTCTCAAACTTTCAACCTTTTTTAACTTCTCTTTACTCTTCTCATCAACACTTATCTGGCCAGAGATCCAGACCCCTGGAGTTTTCCTCTTCCAAGCTAATGGGTAAACAAGTTAATATTAAAAAGATGTCGGCTCCTGCCCGCCTGCCCACCCCATTTATCCTATCACCATTTTCTGGCCAGTTACAAGCACTTGAACAGATGCTCTATGGGCATTAACTGACAACCAGTTTCCCAAGCTTGGGATTCCAAACCCTCCCTGCGCTGGTTCCAGGCTGCCATCATGAGTCCGTCTCGCCAAGTCTCTAACCCCCCTGCACTGCAACCTACTCTCTACCCACATGGACTTCTAGCTGGTATTTGCAAGTGCCATGGTGTTTTCTCTCCTCCTCGCCTAAGCTTACACTTCTTTTTTTACCCAAATGTCTTCGCACAATTTCTACCTGTTGAAAGCCTACCCATCTTTCAAGGCTCTGGTCAAAAGTACCTTCTCTGTAAAGTTTACCCCAACTCCAAAATGCTTCACTTGTTATCTCTTTAATCCTTGAAGGCTCTGTACAATGTAGTTGTGGTTTTGATGTAGAAGCAGCTCAATAAAGATTATTAAATAAATCCTTTACAAACGTGAAGAGCAGTTAACAAAGGAAACTTATTTCTTGGAAAGGCCAGCTGACTTACTGACTTTTGGTAGAGTACCTGGAGAGGATTATGGGAACCCAGTGGTAGTGCCACAACAACCTTCCACCTGAATGGCGTGATCTTTTTAATTCACATCACATCACATTAAGCCTATTTTGATCCCTGAAATCAGAAGTGTCTATGAGAAAATTAACTTAAAGCACATATGAGTGCTTATGTCATGTCAGGTATTATTCTAGATTATTTATTTGTCTGTCTGTCTGTTTGCTTGCTTTTATGGCTGCACCCATGGCATATGGAAGTTCCTGGGCCAGGTACTGAATCTGAGCTGCAGCTTCGGCCTATGCTGCATCTGCAGCAACACCAGATCCTTTAACCCTCTGCACCAGGACTGCAGCTACTGCTCCTATTTGACTCCTAACCTGAGAACTTCCATATACCACAGATGCCGCCATAAAAAAAAAAAATTAAAAAATAAAAAGAAGGCAACACCCCAGATTGACTGTCTGGTAAGTCATAACTCTTTCCTTAGGAGGTAAGAATCTTTTAACTTCAAAAAGATTTAAAATAAGTACAGAAATGTTTTTTATTGTAACTGTTCTCTTTAAGAACCTTTGACCCAATGCTGTAAGAGGTCAGTCTATTACACTTTTAAGTAGAACTCCTGCTAAGTTATATGCAGTGTTGAACCCCTAAAGAGAACTTAGAATCACTGTATCTTAGAAGTTAAACTTACGAATCAGTAAGACTTTCTTAACTTCTTGAAAATGTTTGCTAAGGTACCAAAGTAGACAATCAGATCCAGTCAATGTATAAATGTATATAAAAAGTTGGGAGGAGTTTAATTAAATGATGCTATAAATGAGACCAAGTTTTAAAGGACCATGATTTCTAAAATTTGCAAAATTCATAAATATAAGATTTGCAAAATTCATAAATATAAGATTTGTAAGCTAAATTTAAAAACATAAGGAAGAACTACCTATGGGTACGTAACTTTAATGCATTTCATATTGTTTTTTAAAAACTCAAATTAACTTCAGAATACTCTCTCTAGATATAGGACTCACTCTTTTTTTTTTTTTTTTTTTACTATTTTTTTAGGGCTGCACCTGTGGCATATGGAAGTTCCTGGGCTAGGGGTCAAACTGGAGCTGCAGCTGCCAGTCTATGCCACAGTCACAGCAACACCAGATCCTAAACCCACCAAGTGAGGCCAGGGATGGAACTACCTCATGGATACTAGTTGGGTTCTCAATCCACTGAGCCACAATGGGAACTCTAAGACTCACTCCTGAGTGCATTGAGTTAACTAATAAGTGAAGCATGGCAATTGAGCTGTTTTTCTTCCAACTAAAGTGCCAGCATTAGGCAGTCAACGCATGTTGACAGAACTGGTTTGCTGTCCAGTTGTTCTTTCCATTTGCACCTTCCTCACTTCCTAGCAGACGGATTATAGCTTTTGCAAGATTGAGATGAGAAGTAGTAACAGTATCTACTGACCTTCCCAATTTGGGGTTTAGTAGTTTTCTTCCAGTGTCACCGATTCTCAGCCCCACTTGAGTGTATTGGGATCGCATGGACAGCTTTCTGAAAACACGTGTGCCCAGATTCCACGTACACCAGCCAGAATCTCTAAGGATGAGGTGCAGGAACTTTGTTTTTTTGTTGTTGTTTTTTGTTTTTGCTATTTTAGGGCCACACCCGTGGCATATGGAGGTTCCTAGGCTAGGGGTCAAATGGAGCTACAGTTGCCTGCCTACACCATAGCCACAGCAACACTGGATCCTTAACCCACTGAGCGAAGCCAGGGATTGAACCCACATCCTCATGGATCCTAGTCAGGTTCATTAATCACTGAGCCATGAAGGGAACTCCTGGAACTTTTTTTTTAAGTTACTGGGTGATTCTAAGTGCAGACAGAGTTGAGAACCACCAGTCCACAGCGTAAGCCTACCATGGTCTGAAGTTCCAGTAGGACTTCCTGCATTTATGGACATGGCTATATATTGTTTTGTTTGTTTGTTTGTTTTCTTTTTAGGGCTGCACCTGTGGGACACGAAAGTTCCTAGGCTAGGGGTTGAAATCAGAGCTGCAGCTGCTGGACTACACCACAGCCACAGCAATGTGAGATCCGAGCCGCGTCTGCGACCTACACTATAGCTCATGGCAACACCAGATCCTTAACCCACTGAGCAAGGCCAGGGATCGAACTCACATACTCATGCATCCTAGTCAGGTTCATAACTCACTGAGCTACAATGGGAACCCCCAGTTCTAGGGCATTTTAAATGAACTGAATCTGTTATTACACACGTGCAGAGTGACGCTTTTTCATATTGGACAAAACCAGTCCAAACCTGTCCCTTCAGGGTCCTTCATTCCAGCCTCCTGACGAGGCCTCTGGTGGACAGAAGGAGAGCTCTAAGCTTACACAGGCTTCTGGGAATGTTAAGGACATTGGATTTGCTGACTGTTTTTTACTCATTTAGGTTGGAGGCTTGCTTCTTAGACTTCATACTTTAATGAAAAATGAGCAAAAATCCTTAGAACTACATATTTCTTAAGTCTCAAAGCAAGAAACAAATTGACCTCTTGGAAAGGTCCTCTTTGCTCCTTGGCACTGATGGTGTTTTTCAGCTGGAGGTTGTGACCTCTGTCTTGGGAGGATGGAGAGTTTCCAGTGGATTGAGGCAGTGGCCTGAGTTTCAGAGCTAAATATAGGTCACTGGCATGGCAGCCTCTTTCTCTGTCTCATCCAAACCACGTCCTTTTAATGAATGTGGAGCATCAGTGGTTGGTGGGATTAACTCTTGAGAAAAACCAGCAAAATGCCACAGATACATAGTGTGTTTCAGACGTAACTGGCTGTTGGACGCAACTAAGTTTTATTTTTACTTGCTTTAAAAAATAATTTCTATGAGTTCCCACTGTGGCAGTGGGCTAAGAATCCAAACTGCCACAGTTTGGGTCAATACGGAAGCAAAGGTTTGATCCTTAGCCCAGCTCATGGATTAAAGAATATGGCATTGCTGAAGCTGCAGCATATGCTGCGGTTGAGGCTCGGATTCATTCCCTGGTCCAGGAACTTCCATATGCCATGGGTATGGCCATAAAAACATAATAATAATAATAATAATAATAATAATAATAATAATAATAATAATTTGTAAATTATGGATTACTACTTTTTAAGTTAAAAATACACACATATATGAATTGTTGGAAAAATAAATCTCAAGTGTGTTCATGTTGAGGCATAAGAAGACTCCTCCTTCATGTCATTGCTCTGCTCAGTGAAGCTGCCCTCACGGCTCAGATCCTGTGTTGCTGTGGATATGGTGTAGGCCAGCAGCTGTAGCTCCGATTGGACCCCTAGCCTGGGAACCTCCATATGCCTTGAGTGCAGCCCTAAAAAGCAAAAAGAAAAAGAAAAACGAGAAAAAGTCAACGAAGCTGTCCTGACCCACCTATTCAATTCTACATATGTATTTATTCATATGCATTAAATGACACCCTTTAAAATTTGCTGTATTTTGAAGTCAAAATATTTACCATGGCAGGTACCAGTTGATTTTCCAGAGCAATATCTCAGAGGGTGGTCCCCAGACCAGCAACATCTGGGAGCTTAGAACTCCCCACGCCCTATCCCAGACCAGCTGAACCAGAAACCCCAGACATGGGTCCAGCCACCGGTCTTACACGGTCCTGGATGCACACTCAAGTTTGAGATCCACTTATCTGGAGTACACTGGGTCCCTCCCAGAATGTCCCAGAGGGGAACTTTCCTACGTCCCAAAGATGGTAAAGATGGAAACATTTTGTACGTAAAATTGACTTTGTAAGTTGTGAAACAGAAGCCAATATTCTCTTTCGACTTAGTGTTATAAATCATGAATTTGCCTACTTCAACAAGGCCTCACTGAGCCTCTAGTGTCTGATCTTTTTTTCCCTCTAGAAATTCAGCTTCTAAAAGAATTTCATGAGATGTTCTTGAAGAGATAAGCTGCGGTATGTGTGTCTTCAGCAAATTCAACATACAGAAATTCAGATACATACAACTGATTGATCAGGTGGGCATTGCTCATTTAAGAAAGATTATTAGATTTATAAAAGTTATTCACTAGAGGGTTCATTTACACAGGGATATCATACAGTGCACTTAAAATATGCCAACTGGAGTTCCTGCTGTGGCACAGTGGGATTAACTGCATCTCTACAGCACCAGGACACAGGTTCGATCCCCAGGCTAGCACAGTGGGTTAAAGGATCCGTGTTGCTACAGCTGTGTTGTAGGTCACGACTACAGCTCTGATCCCTGGCCTTGCTCAGGGGGTTAACGATCCAGCGTTGCCATGAGCTGTGGTGTAAGTCGCAGACGTAGCTTGGATCTGGCATTGCTGTGGCTCTGGTGTAGGCCAGCAGCTACAGCCCCAGTTAGACCCCTAGCCTGGGAACCTCCATATGCCGCAGGTGTGGCCCTAAAAAGACAAAAGCCAAAAAAAAGAAAGAAAGAAAAGAAAAAGAAAATGCTGATTTCCAGCACATAAATTTGCAAATATCCAATGTGATAGTACAGAAGAATAGGTAGGTACATAGGCTCAGATTTCATACCTTCTGGGTTCAAACGGCAGCTTTTTCATTTACTGTGTAATCTGAGGCAAATCTTCTCTAAGCCTCAGTTCCCTGATTTGTAAAATGGGTATAATAATTGTCCTATCTCCAAAGTCTGCGTGAGGATTTAAGGAGAGATTTACTAAAGGTAGCATTTAACCTAGAGGCTGGAACACAGTAAGCTCTAATGAAATGTTTATTTTTTAGTTTGTCTAAATTAGCTGCTTCTGTGACCAGTCTGGTCTCTATGAAAACAGAGAGTCATGTTTTATCATTCAAGAATTTTTTTTGTTTCCTTTTTTGGCCACCCCATGGCATATAGAGTTCCCAGGCCAGGGATCAGATCAAAGCCACAGTTGCAGGCTATGCTGCAGATGCGGCCACACTGGATCCTTTAAGCCGCTGTACCAGGCCAGGGACTGAACCTGTGTCCTGGCACTGCAGATCCCATTGCACCACAGCAGGAACTCCAAGAATGTTTTTACAAAGCAGTTAAAGTTTACACAAAGCAAATAGGAGTAGCCACAATGAGCACTGGATACTCAGCAGGGGTTCACCCTTCCATGAGCTCTTACGGTAACTTCAATTTCCCTGTCAGTGACAGGGCTTAGATATGAGCATTTCTTGTAAACTTGGCCAAAGAGTTATAAGAAGCAGTGTGCTGTAGTCTGTGGGAAAGAATTTCTCTTTTTTTAAAAAGATGCATAAGAGAAATTCTCCTCCCTTTGAAAATTTTAATATCAGGATATGATGCTTGGGATTGCAGCAGCCATCTTGTGACTATGAGGAAAAACACTGCTGACATTACAGTAATGTAAAAGAATGGGACCTACAAGGAACTTGATAACATTGCTGAGCTACTGAACCAAACCTAGAACTAAATAGCTTGCCTCCTGATTATTAGTTTAGTTAAAATAATAAATGTCCTCATTTTTAACACCATTGTCTGTATAATGCTATATTAGTTCAAAAGCAAACTAAATGATATGTAGTACATTTAATTAATATCTTAATTGGTGCTGTGACAAAACAATTTGGTGTCTTTATTCTGGAGGTCATCTTAACCACATATAGAGAATTCTTAATGAATAGTTCCCCCTTTTCCAATTCATCTTTATATAACAGCTGTCTTACTTTCCTGCTCCATATCTGATATGCTTAACTAATTAAGCATTAGCTAAATGTCTAATTATATTATCATCATAAATTAAAATATAAGTGCTTATACAAAATTTCTGCTATATAAATATCAATAAAATTATTTCAGAAGATTTCAAAATAAAAACATATATTTTAATTCTGATATAATCCCTTAACACTGTAATTGCATTTCCCAGCTCCTTTTCACAATTTTTGTTTACATTGACAATTAATTCATGCCAATGTGAGCAAAATAATTTGTAAAAAAAGAGGCTTTACCACATCAAAAAAAAAGTTTTCATTCAATAGAACTTACGAGGACACATCCCAAATTGCTACCACCAGAGTGATCCACTCCTCCTTTCTTCTCAGGCAAAGTAGTTAATGTTTTTTTCTCACTTTGCAGTTGGAATTTTCATTAGGTAACCATTTTTTTATGTAGCATCTATTTGGACTACATCTAAAATCTAAAGGCTATTTTCCCCTCATTGTGTCCCAAATAATGGTCTTTCAAGAGGACATTTATTAAATCCTATATAAACAGACTGATTTTTTTTTTTCGTCTTAGGGAGTTCCCTGGTGGCTCAGTGAATTAAGGATTTGGTGTTGTCATTGCTGTGGCTTAGGTCACTGCTGTGGGTTTAGGTTTGATCCCTAGCCCAGGAACTTCTGAGTGCTGTGGGTGTGGCCAAAAAAAAAAAGTTTTACCCCAGAAATCTTATTCTGCCTTCATTCCCAGTTAGGAAACTCCCACATCTAAGATCTCAGATTTTAAAAATTTTTTAAATGTTGAACCATATTGGACTGTAAACTCCATGAGAGCAGGAGTTTGTATCCTAATATTGTATCCTGGCATTTTTGCATAATTGTATGTAATAGGAGGGAAATTTAGAACAAACAAACCCCTAAGTAAAAATAAATGTTGAATCAAGTATAAAGGACACTCCTTTCATCTTTTTCTTAAATCATTATCTTTGCTTTACTTTCCCCTCAGAGCCACCGTTTAAGAATTTTTTTGGAGAGATTAAAAAAAAAAGCATAACACAAAACACCCATTTGGTCTCTTATTGTCTTTCCCCGTCTCTTCCTTTGCAAAATACGTAATGATTGATCCAAGAAACAGTACAGGTAAGTATACACAAAAAGAAGGTGGAATTAGAAACATACAATGTCAGGTCTGTATTGAACTTGGTTTTCAGAGGATAAAATTTTAAGCTATTTTTCCTTCTTCTAAAAAAGTTTACTCCAAGGTCTACTAAATTGGTCCTGGCTAATATTTTCAGCATATTTATGATGTCATCTTAACATCGATGTAAATGTTTCTTCTCTTTGTTACTTCATCTTTCCTAATAGGTTGACTAACCTGAAAATATCCCCAATCTTTAGCAATACTAATGAATACAAATTAATAAACTAGGAAATTATATTGGCTAACTACCTTAAGTCTAAATAAAATTTTCAGCTTATTTCCGTTATTGACTTAAGCTCATAATTTCAGGTTCATTTTTCTGAGTTTATTATTTGAAATTTGATTTACAGATTCTCCATGTCATTGGCATCATTTATTTCTTCTTTCTACAAACTGTTTTTTTTTTTTTGGCCATTTCACTACTCACTGACCCCTCCCCTCCATCAGAGGGATGGGCAGGGTGAAAAAAATGATAACGATATTTTAATACAGTCAATTTTGCTACTTGCTACTATCTCTGATAAAAAGGTGTGCAAGAAAAAAAATAAGTATATAATCGTTGTCTAAAATGACATTTCAAGATTAAAAAAAAATCTTTATTGTCCATGATCTAGCAACTGTTACTATGGAAAACTGAGTTAGTCCTATATATACTACATTTAATAAATAAAGTTTTTTATGATAAAACATAGTTTATTATAATAATTCTAATTGTAAGCTCACCAAACTCATGAACTAAATGCCTACAAAATATTGTCAATTTAAAAAAAAATTAACATCCAAAGAACCAAGAGCTAAAATGAAGCACAAGGTGGATTTAAAAATGGAGAATAATATAAAACAATGAATTGGTTTTGCCTCGTAGATTTTAAACCTCCTCATTTAGGAATATAAGAATCACACACAGAAGAATATCTTTGACATAAATATCTACGGATGATTTCAAAAAGCGAAGATGTAACTATAATGATTACTCATAATCAATGATGTAATAGTCGATGATGTAGGAGAACAAAGAACATTGCATAGCTACATACGGACTTCACAGCATCAGTTTGTTTTTAAAAGAGGGCTACATTATACAAACATTTTTAGGTTTCACAAATTAAAATGCAAAAAATAATCACCAGCTGAATAACAGAATATTTTAGCAATAAAGTATATTTTATTCAGTAGATTAACTTCAGAGAACTCAACTCGCCAGCACAGAGGGTTAGATGATATATTTACACCTGCAGTATTTTATTCTAGAAATAATCTATAATGTCAAAACTAGTCTTGACGGGGCGTTGAAATTTTATGAAGAGATAAAATGTTACAGTGAACAGTCTCAAATTTTTATAGCTGAATATAAACAAAATGTAAGCATAATACACAATTGTTTTTGAAGTTCAATGGTCCTACACAGAAAAATAAATTATAGGGACGCAAAAATCAGAAATACTATTCCTAATTATTTTCACACATTCTTTTATTTCAACATTTTAAATGATTAGTGAAACTAGTATTTACATATTTCAAAGTGAGTAAAGACACAATATTAACTCCAGAAATTTTTACTCTCTCAAGAAATAATGTATTCAATCATATGAAAAGGTGGTCTGGGATACTATTTGAGTTGTTTTGTTTTATTTGGCAAAATATTTAGGTACAATCCCTGAGCTCTCCTACTTTCTTTTTCAATTAAGGACATACTTATTATCTCCATAAACACTAAAATGTTCACAGAGACCAGTAAAAACTATGTCATATCATAACGTACATTTTTGTTCTTGAGAGGCTTTGGGCCTAAATCCCATATTCTCTAATCAGATAACTCCCAACAAGAACAAAGATGGAAAAGATCTACCCTGTATTTAGATATACGAATACCAATCTTTTTAAATTTAAAAGCAGTGGTCCACATATTCTTAAAAAAAAATTATCTCATTCCAAAATATTTGCTCTTTTTAAACAAGGAAACACATAAATCCAACTGAAGTATCACTTTGAAATAAAACAAACAACAATGTAGGCATTATTAGATGTCAAACTCCTAGAAAATTCCCAGGAGAAACTTAGAATACTTATTTAAGAAATCTCTAGGTTCAAAATGAAATTCAACTTTTACAATGTTCAGTGAACTAAAACTCCAGCATTTTGTTAGAGAGAAGACATAAGCACAGACGGTATTTTAAGAGAAGGAAAATGCAAGATATTCCTGAGGAAAGAGAGGGTAAACCGACAGCTTATTATGGAAGAAACTCTGATCTAGAGATAATCAGACCAGATAAAACACAACTGCAAACTGCACGCCCGTCCCTGCTGCTCCTGGACGGGTTGTGACGACATGTCTGTTCTCACTCACAGTTCACAGTTCGCAGAAAACGTTAAAATAAAACAAACCGAATAATTTCCTCTCACCAAATCGAACTTTCTTTAAGGAAATAAAGGGAGAAGATAATAGATCAAATCTTGCCCCACCTCTTTTTTTTTCCTCCTTTTTTTCTTTTAGTGAAACTGACATAAATTGTTGAGGAGAGCTACAGCGCCACCAACACAGATCAATGCAAAACAAAAAAGATCTCCCACCGTGGGCAAAAGAAAAAAAATTAGAAAAATGCCAAAAATTACAAAATGTCTCCCTAATGTACCTTTCTGGAGAAAAACAGGATCTGCAAAGATTACCTAATGAGGGGCTACAGAGAATGACTATCATGGAACCAAGTTTAGATCTGATCAGCAAATAAAGATCCACTATTTAGTAACAGCCATAACTTAATATAAACCCGGTTATGTCAATCTCCACCTTCATTTTACCAAGGGCAGCTTTTCTGTAGTTTGTATACAAGTAATCCATCAACAAAACCACAATAGGCCTATTTAAAACAACACAAAACCAAACTACATCCCTAGTTTGCCTGCTGATCATTTAGTCCTGGACAAATTAGGTAATACATAATTTTTATAAAGAGGATATGCACATATTTGGCATCACCAACACTGCTGGCACAAAACAAGTCCATCTTGAAATAACTGAGTTCTCCTTAGCTCGCAATAATTAAAGTATAATTTATATTAGAAATATTTAGCTTGAATCACGGGCTAGGAAAAAAAAACAATTTCTTTCTTTCAGTAAAAATTAACCATACAAGATTAGGTGAAAATGTGCAGAGATCAAAGCTAAAGAAAAAAATACAAAGATTGGTTTTGTGAGAAGAAACACAATGAAAATCCTTTCTTAAAAATCTGAGTGGCTCTTTCCAAGACGTAAGGACAAAAATGTTTAAAATTACAAACTTACCATTCGTGGAGGCAAAGAAGAAGCCAGTCCTGGAAAAAGCATTGTAACAATATAGGCTGGATACTTGTGTCTCTAGAAACAACAGCCTCCAGGCAGCATATGGAGCTCCCAACATCTTTAAAATATTTGGGAAAGAAAAAGTCAGACTTTCTTCCATGGTCGGTGGCTGAATGGGGTGGCTTCCCCAGGATTTGTGGGCGTTTGGGAAAAATCGGAGAAATATCCACGGAAGATTCAAAGCAGAGGAGGCAGCGGCAGCCAGAAGACTCTGGGGTTAACAACTTTGCGATGGCGAGCAGGCGGGCTCTGATTGGCTGGGAGGCCAGCGTCCCTACAGTCTGCACTATCCCCCCGCGGCCCCCGCCTCCTGCAGCTCGGAAAAAAATGCAGTGTGAGTGCCATTTTACACTGGGCTTTTAAAAACACAGCCACCCAAATGACAAAGTCTGAGCTCGCTCTGAAGTGACACTGCAAAACAATAGCGCCCACGACTGCCTGCGAGCTCGCGAAAAGGCCCCTCTGACGGCCTAAGGAACACGCTTCTTTCTTGCATGTGGGTTTTTAGGGACTAACTAGCACGCTCTTCTTAAGCAGATTGTCATTCACAAACGTCGATGTCTAATGTGGATACAAATGTGGCCACTGAAAAATGAATTCCATCGAAACATATTTGATTGGATACCCTGAAGCTACCCGGAGAAGCCATGCACAAAATTCACACCGTTTTCAGCTCAGGGAGCTTTAACTCCTTGAAGAAAAAAAAAGAAAGATAGAAAGAAAGAAAGAATTGGTTAGCCATAACGACTGCCGTTGGTGCGGAAAATAAAAATAAAATAATGATTTTAGCAGTTACATTAAAAAAACAATAGGCATCCTTTTATCCCCCGCCCCCCTTCTTAAAAATTGTCTCAGAAAGCTTTACTGGCTGACAGATTTCTAACACTCTGCCTTACAAACAAAATGGCTGTGGTACTGAATTTTTTTGGATCCTCCCACTGTGGCTCCTCCCGGCCTCCAGGAAGTGGTAAAAATCCAAAATAAATACAGTACTAAAAGTACATTGTCCAGGCTGAAGTCTGTGAAGCTTTTGGTAAGGGGGGGGTTTCTTAGAAATGTGCTGCTTTTTATTAGCCTTTTTTTAAAAATTGTTTTGAAAAGAATATCAATCACTAGAGATTTACTTGACTGTAATTTGAACTTCCTGCTTTACATATTTATAAGGTCTTTCACCTATCTTGGCAGGCTTTCAAATTAAGTGGGCTGGGAAATTTGATGCTCTGTGTTTAGCTGGGAGCTGAGTCAGGTATTTGGTGGTTGCAACTGGGCTTTTAAATAAAAATGAAGTTGAAAACTTAAAAAAAAAGCAACGTGAAATGAACGCTACAGTGTAATTGATGGCAAATGTAAAGTCACCCAATCAGCAAATATCGAAATGTGTCAAATACTGCATGTGTGTGTTAACTGAAAACATTCAGTATAAAATTATTGGCCAGCTACATTTCTAGTGAGCCAGGGGTAAAAAGGGGCTTAAAGGAACTGGATGAAGAAAGAAGTGGGCAAGACATTGCATTCTACCGACCCCTCCCCCACCCCTACACACACACACACACACACACACACACACACACACACACACAGTATTTCTATCTCCTCCTGGCATTTAATAGGTAACATTCTTAGAAGAGCTATAGTTAGCTCTTCTAGACAACTCATTTGTTGTCTAAATCAGGACATTTTTGAGAGTGAACTTTATTTTGTAATCTCATCAGTAGTTACCTGATGAGAGTAAATTTCAATAACATTTATGTGATTATAATCAGGAAAACATCCTTAAGAAGTCCTCTAATGAAGAGAATAGACTAAAATCCCTGAGAAAAGAAAATTTTAAGCAGTTTTCCTTCCAAAAGAAAAAAATTGCTAGGGGTCACTTTCACTATGTACTATTTTGTCTTTCCATCACCTCAGCTCCGTCCTTTCCTCTTCCATCCCTTCAACCCACTCTTAAATATACACACAGATTTGTATATGTATACACACATACAACTATACATATTTAATTATATATGTACACCCACACGTGTATATGGATGTGCATGAATATATATACTTTTATTATCTATAGATCAGACTGTTCTGTGCATTTTCCACAATAGACATATTTCTAGTTACATACTTCCCTTCCGCAGAATTTTCTTTAGAGATTTTGAGACAATAGTCTTGAAATATATGATCTGAACAACTTTTGTTTGGGTAAAAGTAAAATGTAAGGTGAGATATCTTGGAAAAA
Source organism: Catagonus wagneri (assembly GCA_004024745.2). Taxonomy (NCBI): domain Eukaryota; kingdom Metazoa; phylum Chordata; class Mammalia; order Artiodactyla; family Tayassuidae; genus Catagonus; species Catagonus wagneri. The sequence goes on from PVHT021183661.1 coordinate 15,423,394, forward strand.
ATATCACCAAAAGACAGGATAAATAATTGTCATGTTTATTCAAATGGTTCTTGAGAGTTTATAGAGTAGGTAGGTGCTACATATAATTAATGGACAAGCGGGAAGTTTATCTCCTCCATGAAACTCTAGTGGAGAGAGAAAAACAAGTCAGTAAACAAATACACAATTGCAAATTATAACTGCTATTAAGAAATAAATAGAGTGCATTCTTCCAGATAACAGAGAGGGGAAATAAATAGATAAGATGATAAGTAAAGTTGTTTCTAAGCACATGGAATTGAGGGTAGACTTGAAGGATGAGAAAGAGCCAGACTTGAAAAATGCAAGAGAAACAGAAGACCAGGAAGTGCTCACAGCATGTGCAAAGGTCTTGAGACAGAATGGAGCTTGCAGTGTTCCAGGAAGTAAAATGAGGCCAATGGCCGTGCAGCATATTGAGAGAAAGGGAGAATGACATCAGAGGAGGTCAGAAAGATAATGACATCTTGCTGAAAAATGTAAGCTATAGAAAGGAATTCGACATCCAAACAAGTGGATTTTCTTTAGAAAGTAAAATATTGGAAGTTAAGAGTTTGGAGGTTTGGGTGATGGTAAGATCCAAGGAAGCAATGGTGAAGTGGAGAAAAAGCTCGGTGCTAATTTTTTTTTTTTTGTCTTTTTGCCTTTATGTGGAGCCGCACCCGCGGCATATGGGGGGTTCCCAGGCTAGGGGTCTAACAGGAGCTGTAGCTGCTGGCCTTCACCACAGCTCACGGCAACGCCGGATCCTTAACCCACTGAGCAAGGCCAGGGATCGAACCCGCAACCTCATGGTTCTTAGTCGGATTCATTAACCACTGAGCCATGAAGGGAACTCCTCCATGCTAATTTTGAATTTACATAGCTGCATCACAGTGTTTTGGTATTGTATTTTTAAAAATCCACATTGTTGTTATAGCCACTGATTATGAATTAGTATATAAATAAATAGAAGCAAGAAACAAATATCTCAGACGAGACATATTACTGGTAAAATTGAAAGAAAGAATTCAGGCAGCTGCCTCAGTTTTGTGCTTCTCTTCAGTAGAATTGATCAAAGAACCTCACATTTCATATGAGTTGAACAAAGTTCAATTAACAATTGCTTTTTAAACAAATGAGGCAAAACATTATTAAGGCTAGAATTTAACTAATACAATTGGAATAAAAACAGTTATTCTTTTTGAATTTACTAACTGGTTATTAGCAATCAAAATCCTGGGCACACATGGGCAGAAACAATGTGTTCAATTTCTTAGATTCTAACTTAGAAAAATTTAAAAAGCAGGCCACATCAACAATGGGGAATCATTTGAATGAACTTTTTTTGTTTTTTCCCCCCCTGCCACATTTGCAGCAGGTGAAACTTCCCAGGCCAGGGATTGAACCTCACCACAGTTGCAACGTATGCCACAGCTGCAGGAACTTCCTGAATGAGCTTTGGTAGTAATAGGAATCTCTATAAACAAATCAAATTGTGAACCAATTACGTAATGTAGTTTTTAAGATATTTACCTCTTAGAACTGTGTGGGGAAGGAAGGTATATTTTGGAGTTCAGATTATTAATAGTCACATGAGGTGTTATAATTACTCCATAATCAAATACAATAGTATTTTGCAAAGACATATATGATCAGTCAGAGTTCCCATTATGGCTCAGCAGAAATGCATCCAACTAGTATCCATGAGGTTGTGGGTTCAATCCCTGGCCTTGCTCAGTGGGTTAAGGATCCAGCATTGCCATGAGCTGTGGTGTAGGTCACAGACGCAGCTTGGATGCTGCATTGCTGTAGCTGTGGCATAGGTTAGCAGCTGTAGCTCTGCTTCGACCCCTAGCCTGGGAACCTCCATATGCCGCAGGTGTGGCCCTGAAAAAAAAAAAAGGCAGAAAGAAATATATGATCGTCACACTGAATGAGGTAAAGACAGACCATAAATAGCTTCGTATCAGGTCAGGTCAGCTTCTGTTACCAAACATACACTACAGCTTTTGAGGAAGATTTCAGTTTTCACAGATTTGGAGCATTCATAATTGTGGATAAGGGCTTGTGCAACTATGGACTTAAACTCCATTTAGGTTGTTTCTTAAAAAAATGTTCGTAGTCAAAGCTCAGAGTCCTAATGGTTACGAGCAGAATTACAATTTGGAAATGGCCAGATTTCCTTTCATGGGCCCTAATAAATTAATGTGCATTGTACTAAGAAATTTCATTATTTATTTGTACAGTCTTGGACAAATCCTTTAAATTTTACCCTTTACAATTTTCCCCCATATTTTCCTTCTTAAGAAGTAATGAAACTTATGCTTTTTTGGCAAAGTATTTAAAAGCAGTACCTCACCAGACTTTTTCTCCCCCAATCTTCCTTCTTTCTCCCTCCCTTCCTTCCTTCTTTCCTTCCATCCTTCCTTCCTTCTTCTTTATTTTGTTTTGTTTTTTTAGGGCCAAATCCGTGGCATATGGAAGGGGTCAAATCAGGGCTGCAGCTGCCAGCCTGTACCGCAACCACAGCAACGCCAGATCCAAGCCGTGTCTGTGATCTACACGACAGCTCACAGCAACGCAGGAGCCTTAACCCACTGGGCAAGGCCAGGGATCGAACCCACTTCCTCATGGATACTAGTCTGATTCGTTTCCGATGCACCACAATGGGAACTCCCTAATATTGTCTTTATAGAGATGATAAGAGTGTTTACTTCAGAGCTCTTTACCCACAGTGGTATGATTTTAGGTCGCCATTCATCCACTGCAAGCCAAGTGGCATTTTCAAGTGTGGTCATTCCAGGAGCAGTCTGTGACCATTCCTGTGCCGAGACTGCTCAATGACTAACCAATGCCCATGCTCCCTTTCTGCCTTCTGAATAAAACTGGATTTTATCTTGGGTTTGCCACCCAGATCTGTGTTTTCCACACAGTTTTAGGCACTAAGATTTTAGCTGAGGTCATTTGATCGAGCTTTCACAAAGGCCTGTAAAGGGGGCTGACTCAGAGGGAGGTGCCTTTTGCTTCTCACCTTTGCCCTCTTATTGCTGGAAGTGTGGTCACCACACCCAGGTGGAGTCCAGAGCTGTATTTTGACCACCAAGAAGAAAGCTCATGGCCAAGGCTGGCCAAATAGAGAGAAGTCTAGGTTCTGTGGACCCTCCCTATCATCTGGATCATTTTTTTACATGAGAACAAAAAAAAGGGAAAACCACCAATTTGTTTAAAGCACTCTTTTGTGGGGTTCCTTCCTCACAATTCCTTGTACAATTAGTGTGAGCACTCTTCAAGGTATTTTCTCTGTTAGATTCAGCTGCTTTTTTTTTTTTTTGTCTTTTTGCCTTTTATCTAGGGCTGCACCCATGGCGTATGAAGGTTCCCAGGCTAGGGGTCTAACAGGAGCTGCTGGCCTTCGCCGCAGCCACAGCAAGGTGGGATCTGAGCTGCCTCTGCAACCTACACCACAGCTCACGGCAACACCGGATCTTTAACCTACTGAGCAAGGCCAGGGATCGAACCCGCAACCTCATGGTTCTTAGTTGGATTCGTTAATCACTGAGCCATGAAGGGAACTCCTCAGCTGCTTTTTAATTGCTTTGTAATACCAGGTGGAGAAGGGAAAGGAGGGTGACTTTACGGAATGCAAGAGATGTGAGTTTACCTATGTACATGTGTGTCATATATACATACATATATGTAAAATTATTAAACTGTACATTGATTAATGCACAGAATGCATTTTTCATATAAATATATATTTAAAAAATTTTTTTGTCCTTTTTTAGGAGCTTCCCAGGCTAGGGGTCTAATCAGAGCTATGGCTGCCGGCTTATGTCACCTACACCACAGCTCACGGCAACGCCAGATCCTCAACCCACTAAGCAAGACCAGGGATCGAACATGCAACCTCATGGTTCCTAGTCGGATTCGTTTCCACTGTGCCATGATGGGAACTCCCATTTTTTTCATATTTTTAAAGGCTTTTTTGTTTGTTTGTTTGTTTTAGGACTGCACCTTTGGCATTTGCAAGTCTGAGTCTAGGGGTCGAATCGGAGCTGTAGCTGCCAGCCTGTGTCACAGCTGCAGCAGCTCGGAATGGTCACAGACTGGCCAGAGCATGCTTGGGTATTTGGAGCTTGTAGGGGGCCTCACGAAGGACCTCTCCCAGGACCACACCAGTGTTCAAAACCGGGTTCTGTGGGGTAGCCCCAGGCTGCCATGGAGGAGCCTGAGCCGAAGCAGGCTCTCCCTCGCAGCAGCTTCCAGAGGCCCAGCCCCAGGCTTATAAGAGAAGAGCAGCTTTTCCTGTTCTGCCATGCCTTCTGAGGTCTTCAAAGAGCTTGGTTCAATTTTGAAAAGTTTTGAGACCCACCTGGAGCTCATCTCTGAGGTCCTGGTCACAGGGCAGCAGAAAGTCATTGGGTTTTTGAGTCTCTGTGGAGGCATACCTGGCACAACTGTGGCTGTGTTGAACCTGGGCCTCAGGAGTGGTTTGTTTTTTGTCTTTTTCAGGGCTGCACCTGCAGCATATGGAAGTTCCCGGGCTAGGGGTCAAATCAGCAGCCTATGCCACAGCAAGACAGGATCCGAGCTGCCCCTTTGAACCACACCACAGCTCATGGCATCATGGACAGTTAACCTACTGAACAAGGCCAGGAATCGAACCCACAACCTCGTGGATACTAGTCTGGGTTGTAACCCACAGAGCCACAACAGGAACTCCCATTTTTTAGAGTTTTATTGAAGTATATTTGATTTACAAGGTTGTGATAATGTCTGCTACAACAAAGTGATCCAGTTATACATGTACACAATCCATTCTTTCCCAGACTCTTGTTCCACATAGAGTTCTCTGCTCTACAGCAGGGCCCTATTGACCAATCATTCCACATACCTCAGTGTGCATATTCCAGTCCCAAACCCCCAGCCCATCCCCTCCCCCACCCGTCCCCTTTGGCAACCATAAGTTTGTTTTCAAAATGACTATGTTTTATGGTATGTATGTTATCCCCTAATTAAAGAAAACTATTTTAATATATTACAGAGTCATGGTGAAACTGAAACCAAACTGCTCAGACAGGATTTGAACCCAGCCAAACCTCAGACTGGGACTTGAACCCATGGTTGGGACTCAGACCTACTGTCTTTTAATTAAAATCAGTCAGCTGGTGTCAGGACTTACTGAGTCGTGGAAGGAATTCAACAAGAGTCGAAGTGATGGGTAAGAAGTAGATTTATTCATATAAGGCACTTGTGAGGGATACACATTTACTGGCGAGGGGGTTCTGCCCCAGTAACTAAGTGGGAAAGCAGGTTTGTTTAGAGACACACACTCTACAGAGAGAGTGAGGTTGGTCCATCTTAGAAGGAGAGCATTCTTGAAATATGGGGTGGTGAGTTTTTAGGTGACAGATAACTTCGTAGGTTAACAAGTAGGAGAATTATTCCAACTATTTTGGAGACATGGTGGGGGTATCCAGGAATGGGGCCTTTTATGGTCAGCCTCGGAACCATCATGGCACCTGTGGGCATGTCATTTAGATGCTGATGTGTTACAATGAGCTTACAACGAGGCCCAGGGTCCACCGGAATTTGAAGCTTCCACCATCTCGGGCCTAATCTGCTCTAACCCATTTTCGTCAAGTCCTCAATGGCTGTGACGTTCTTTAAGGGTTGTGCCCTGCCACCTTCCCTCCTGTCTCAATGGGATCTGATCATTTGAATAGAGACGCTGTAAAAGAGCTGGACAGATATAATTCTTTTAAAAACTATTCAATAACCTTGTTGTTCGAAGTGTCTAAGACAACTTAGCCATTTCTCTCATTTTAAAATGGTGCTCTTAGGAGTTCCTGCTGTGGTGCAGCGGGTTAAGGATCCTGTTGTGGTCTGGAAAAGAATTTCCAGACTCATATGGGGGTGAAAAGAAAGAAGAATTTACTGAGATAGGAGACACCGCAAGTGAAGTCGGGTTCACTAACCAACGAGCCACGACAGGAAATTCTAGAGGGTATTATTCTTCGTGAGATAAGTCAGACAGAGAAAGACAAATACTCTGTTACTATTTACATGTGGACTCAATTCTTTTTAAATGAATGAATATGACAAAACAAAAACAGACTCACAGATATCAAGAACAAACTCATAGTTGCCAGTGGAGACAGGGAAGAGAGAAGGGGCAAGAGAGGGGCAGGGGATTTTGAGACAGAAACTATCATGTATAAGATAAATAAGCATCAAGGATATATTGTACGGCACAAGGAAATATAGCTATTATTTTGTAATAACTTTAAATCAAAAATAATCTATAAAAATTTTGAGTCACTATCTTGTACACCTGAAACTAATATAATATTATAAATCAACTAGACTTCAAAAAAATGAATCTTACTAAAAATTTCAGCATTGCATGGATTTATGAGGTCAAAAAGGAACTGAAATAGCTGTAGCAATAGAAGCACAGTTGGTAAAGACTCTATTAAAGTAAGAACTGAACAATCATAGAAAGACGAGAATTTTCTGTGAGAGATCATTAAAGCTTCCATACAAGAAAGACCATTTACTGTTATGGAACATGAATCATTATCGGAATAAAAAGAGAGTCAGCAAAGAAATTCAGGCCTAGGATGACAAAGGAGGAGGAATTTAATAGGATCAAATTGTAAATTTCTCCCCTAGCTCTATCTAGCTCAGCGTTCTTATAATTCCTTAGTGTGGAGGGGAGAGGGGGTTGATGTTAATGACAGAATCTACACAGGTGGTTTATTGTATTTTAATATTTAGTCAGTTATTCTTAATGAGTCCTGCTGTCTCTATTGTATTACATGAAAAGAACACTATGGGCATTGTTGTAAGTTAGATTTAGGGACTGACTAGCTCTCAACTGACAATTGCAATCAAAATTCTGGTGCTCATGGAGTTCCTGTTGTGGCGCAGTAGAAACAAATCAGACTAGGAACTATGAGATTGTGAGTTCGATCCCTGGCCTTGCTCAGTGGGTTAAGGATCTGGCATTGCCATGAGCTGTGGTGTAGGTCCCAGATACGGTCTGGATCTGATGTTGCTGTGGCTGTGGTGTAGGCCGGCAGCTGTAGCTCCTCTTCAACCCCTAGACTGGGAAACCCCATATGCCTCGGACGCAGCCCTAAAAAAAAAAAAAAATTCTGGTGCTCAGAATAGGTAGTGAAGAGAAGCAGCACCTCTTACAGAAAGTGTGCCTTTCCAAAGCACATTCCTGTAAAGCTGGGTTAACACCTTATGGGGCCTCACACATGGAAGCAGGGGGCCTTTATTTAGCTCATAAGCATAACCAATAGGAGTTCCCACTGTGGCTCAGCAGACATGAGAATGCAGGTTTGACCCCTAGCCTCACTCAGTGTCAAGGATCCGGTGCTGCTGTGTTGCCATGAGCTGTAGTATATGTCATAGACATGGCTCAGATCTGGCATTGCTGTGGCATAGGCCAGCAGCTGTGGCTCCGATTGGACCTCTAGCCTGGGAACCTCCATAAGCCACAGGTGCAGCCTTAAAAAAAAACGAGAGAGAGAGAGAAACAATTCTTGCAAAGCTGAATTGCTAGGGTGAGATTCTTTGACCATTGCAAGAAGCATTATTTGACATATATGTAAGATAAATATTTATCTGCCGAGAACTCCTCACCTGCTTCTCAAAGAATATTCTGGGAGTTCACGCTGTAGCACAGTGGGCTAAGAACACCACTGCAGTGACTCAGTTGGTGTGGAGGTGTATGTTTGAGCCCCAGCCTGGAGCAGTGGGTTAAAGGGTCTGGCGTTGCCACAGCCGCAGCCTGGTTTGCAGTTGTGCTCAGATTCAGTCCCTGGTCTGGGAACTTCCATACACCTTGGGTGCAGCCATAAACAAACATACAAACAAAAGAATATTCTGTGGTGGGATTCCTCAGACTACAAATTCTGGTATCTGTGAGCTCTCTGTGAGAAGTTGAAAATTTTGTATTTTCATTTAAATATTTAAAAGATAAGCATATTATCGGAGTTCCCATCGTGGCTCAGTGGTTAACAAATCCGACTGGGAACCATGAGGTTGCGGGTTCGATCTCTGGCTTTACTTGGTGGGTTGAGGATCCGGCATTATCGTGAGCTGTGGTGTAGGCAGGCTGCTATAGCTCTGATTAGACCCCTAGCCTGGGAACCTCCACATGCCGTGAGTGCGGCCCTGGAAAAGGCAAAAAAAAAAAAAAAAAAACAGATAAGTATATTATAATGGATCATCTAACCAATTTCCCTGTAACCAAGTGCTACCCTGCAAGTTTAGTCTTGTGTTTGTGTTTATAATTGAGTTAGCGCCAAGCAATTCTATTCTAATCAGAGTGCCAACGAGAAAGAACCCTGAAGTGGACTTAATATGTAAATTATGCATTTATGCTAAGGGCAGGCCACATAATATTACAACAGGCTGTAGGAACAAATAGTTTACAGTAATTTGAATGAAAAAAACGTAATGGGGAATTGTCATCTCGCAGTACCTGGTAGTCACCTGAAAGTAATTCATGCTACGGCTGGTGATAAGGAAAATAACATCATCTGTCACATGAAATTAAACCTGTAATTTAAAACTTTCTGGTTTTATTGCATGGTTTATACTCACTTTATAGATTGTTCGCGGTTTTTTTTTTTTTTTTGGCCATAGCATGCAGCAGTTTTGATGTGGGATCTCAGTTCCCAGATTAGGACTGGACCCAGGCCACAGCAGTGAAAGCACTGAATCCTAACCACTCGACCATCAAGGAACTCCTGACAGATTGGTTTTTTTTTCAGCTTTTTTTTTTTTTTTCCTTCTGGGCTGCATGTGTGGTACATGGAAGTTCCCAGGCTAGAGGTCAAATCGGAGCTGCAGCTCCTGTCCACAGCCACAGCAACACCAAATCAGAGTTGCATCTGTGACCTACAGCATAGTTCACGGCAACGCCGGGTCTTTAATCTACTGAGAGAGGCCAGGGATCAAACCCACATCCTCATCGATACTAGTAAGGTTCCTTATGGCTAAGTCACAACAGGAACTCCTGATTGGTATTTTTTTTAAAGTCACATGAGCTCTATAAGCATAAGAAGTTTTTAATCCAGTTGCATGTATGTACCCAGATGGTTAAAGAGCATGGACTTGGGGACCAAATTTTTGGATATCAGCCTTGTTATTACCTCTGAATAAACTTGGGAATGCTCAATGTCTTTGTGCCTCAATTTCTTCATCTGAATGAGGATAATGATAACCTCTACTATTATTCTGAGGGGTAATTGAATACGTGTAAATTATTAGCACAGTGCGGCAGCCTGCTAGATATTCTTATGGTAAAAATAATTTAGCTCCTTATCATACTGAGTGAAGTAAGTCAGAAAGAGAAAGACAAATGCCATATGGTATCACTTCTACGTGGAATCAAAAATATGACACAAATAAACCTATCTGCAAAACAGAAACAGACTCATGGACAGAGAGCAGACTTGTGGTTGCCAGGGGGTAGGTTGGGTAGGGATGAATTTTGACTTTGAGGTTAGCAGGTGCAAACTATACAAGATGGATAAACAACAAGGTCCTACTGTACATAGCATAGGGAACTCTATTCAGTATCCTGTGAAAAACCACAATGGAACAGAATATGAAAAAGAATGTACACATATGTACAACTGAATCACTTTGCTGTACGGCAGAAATTAACACAACATTGTGAGTCAACTATACTTCAATAAAACAAATTTTCAAAAAATTTAGGTCAGAAATAAGATCCAACCGTGTGAGAATGCTTCTCTATTGGATAAATTAAGGTATATAAAAGAATAAGTAGCATTTACATAGCCCAAATTCATAAAAAAAAACCTTTTTCAAATGTATTATTCTACTTAGACTTCAACATCTTGTTGTTAAAAAGATGAGGAGTCTAAGCCTCGGACAGTTGAAGCGATGTGCCCCGATAAACATGAGCATTTGGTATTTTTTTCCCTCAGGAAGAATGAAGGAATATTTTGTAAGTGAATTTCCTGTTTTTTTTTTTTTTTTGGATTGCTAGGTGGCCCAGAGCTAGTTCTGTCCTTGCACACATTAATACTTGTGTACCAGTTATTAATCTGGACAGCTATGTTAGGTTTTCTCCTTGGTCTTGGTTTTCTTTTCTAGTTTATATCTTCACTGGTCTAAAAATTTAGGCATAGTTTTATTATTTGAAATTCTTACAATTTTCCCAAGGTTCCGAGGGTGAGGTGGCATGCAAATCTCTGCTCCCTGATCCTGCCCAACTTGCCTGTTTCTTTTTCTTTTTTTTTTTTTTGGTCTTTTTGTCCTTTTATGGCCGCACCCACGGCATATGGAGGTTCTCAGGTTAGGGGTGTAATCAGAGCTGTAGAGGCCGGCTTACGCCACAGCGTAATAAGAAAATGATAGAGGTATCTCAATTGCCCTGCCATAATTATACAACCAGTTTTTAATAGTATTTCCCAAACAGTGAGATTTCAAAGACTTCGGTCATTTGATTATCAGAGTTTTCACCATATCCTCATATCACCTTTACTATTTTTAACTTTACTATTATTTATTTTTAAATATTCTTTAAGTTGATAGTTTTGGGAGTTCCCTCGTGTTTCAGTGGGTTAAGGATCTGGTGTTGGTACTCCTGTGGCTCTGGTTATAGCTGTGGAGTGAGTTTGATCCCTGGCCTGGGAACTTCCAATGCCACACATGTGGCCAAAAAAAAAAAAAAAGTAATGACTTTTACCTAAACATATTATTATTATTATTATTATTTTTGTCTTTTTAGGGCCGCACCGGCAACATATGGAGGTTCCCAGGCTAGGGGTCGAATCAGCTGTAGTTGCCATCCTACACCACAGCCACAACAATGCCCTAGCCACGTCTGCAACCTACCACAGCTCAAGGCAACGCTGGATCCTTAACCCACTGAGCAAGGCCAGGGATTGGACCTGTATCCTCATGGATACTAGTCAGATTTGTTTCCGCTGAGCCACGCAGAAATTCCTTAAATATATTATTTTAAAGGGAGATTTTAGACTGCTACTATTAATGGGAGAACAGTTTCATGTATTATATATAATAGGAGAACATATAATGGGAGAACAGTTTCACGTGCTATAATAGAAGATATAATACAAGTTCCCAGGCTAGGGGTTGAATCTTTAAATATAATGACTATAAGACAATACTATTAAATTCTTTGCAGACACAGGGATTGGGAATCAGGAGGCCTGTCATTTATTTTTAACCATCACATAAAGTACCACATAAACTATGGGACAGTATACAAGCAATATAGCTTTCTATGCCATCGCCTTGCCTGTTTGAAAAAGCTTCAGAACCATTTAGCTTTTTCACCACAGGCCATTATCTGTCAGGAAGAGAGGAGAGTGTTTCTTTGCCAATTGCAAGAAGCAACTGGCAACTACAGGGCATTAGGCTACGGAGGGAAGGCACTAAAGAGGTTTGAAACTGCCAGGAAGGATTCGGCAGCCTGGTACAGAGCTGAAAACAGAGGATACCAATTTGGAACCCTACTTGCAGATTTTGAGTCGTAAGACAGGTAAAGAAAGGCAAAAAACAGTGTCAGTTGAACAAAGGGCTTAGAAATGGTTCAAAAGCGAAAAAAATCACAGCAGTGGAGAAATTAAAAGTTGAAGAAAAAAGTTAATAAATCTTTTCAGTAGTTAAAAAGAAAAAGGACAAATCCAGATTCCTAAGCAAAATTCTGTTTCCGATGATCATTCCAGATTAATCTGTTGATTTTGGAAACAGACACAATCCTAAAGGGTTTCTTGACTATTTGGGGGACTTATTAAATACTACATGAATTACTTTGATGATAGCTACGCTTGTGGATATCATTTGTCACTGGATGAGCAAAAAAGGCCTATAAGTCTCTTAGGAAATGTACGCAGATCATGGGACCATTCTAAATATAGTTTGTGGAGTTCCTGTCATGGCTTAGCAGTAACAAGCCCGACCAGTATCTGTGAGGATGCAGGTTCCATCCCTGGCCTCACTCAGTGAGTTAAGTATCTGGTGTTGCCGTGAGCTGCGGTTTAGGTGGCAGACATGGACCAGATCCTGTGTTGCTGTGGCTGTGGCTGTGGCGGGCAGCTGCAGCTCTAATTCAGCCCCTAATCTGGGAACTTCCATATGTTGTGGGTGCAGTCCCAAAGAGACAAGAAATAAAAATAAGAAATACATAAAATTTGTTATTCAAGAAAATTCAAATAAATTATCCATTGCCCAAATACAGGAATTATGTTATGAGAGTCCTGATTAAAATGCGATTGGGAATGAGTTTTAGACATATTCATTCAATGATTCAGCTGCCAAGAATGAAAGACTATAACTTGGTTAAGCCTTGGTTAACTTGCCATGAAAGAGGCAAGCTGTGATTTGTTTGGGATGAAACATATGGAGAAAAAAAATGAAAATTTCTAGTTAGATATTACAGCCATTCTATGAATGGGGCTGAGAATAAGGAATAGCTACAAATAATTATAAAAGGAAAAAAGCTGCAAAGATGGCATAATAGCAATGAAAAAATGTTAGAAAGTTTCTTTAAATCAGCTGAGCAGGATTTAGGTGTGAAAAAGTGTGACAATAACAATGATAAGAATAAATGGAATGAGCCAACTACCTTGAAAACTTTATTAGAGAGAAGTGATACTGGGACTATTTCAGTAGCCACATACCTCCATTAGGTGTGGGTCTAGGGAACACTTAAGTATGTTACCGTACGATTAAATTGCTCCCTGGAAAGTCAAATATACATTTAAAAACTTTTCTGTGATTAGCAGTTTTCAAATCTCGTGGCAAAAGAAGAGATGAAGAAATAAATTTCAGAGTTCCCATTGTGGCTCAGCTCTAACAAACCCGACTAGTAACCATGAAGACATGGGTTCAATCCCTGGCCTCACTCAGTGGGTTAAGGATCCAGCATTGCTGTGAGCTGCAGTGTAGGTCACAGATGCGGCTCAGATACCGAGTTGCTGTGGCTGTGGTATATACCGGCAGCTACAACTCTGATTCGACCCCTCACCGGGGAACCTCATATGTCATGGGTGCAGCCCCAAAAAGACAAGAGAGAAAGAGAGAGAGCAAGAAAGCAGAAAGAGCAAGAAAGAGAGAGAGAGGAAGGAGAGGGGGAGAGAGGGAGGAAGGAAGGAAGGATGGATGGAAGGAAGAAAATTTCATTTCTCTTCTTACAGTTCTCCGAAGTGCCCTAAATCCACCCCCCCCCCCAATTTAGGTTCCACAGCTTTAAATGTAGCCATTGGCTCGCATCATGTTGAAGGGGCAAAGAAGGGGCAAAGAATCTCTTAGGGGATGGTGGCTTTCAAACATCCCTGCTCCTTAAGACTGAAAGATGGGATATGAGCCCAGGATTTCTGTATGATTGAATTTAATCTTAAATCCAGCATTTTAAAAAAGAAAGTTGACTTTCCCAGCCCTCTGGAGGTTGTTCACATGACATGATTGGATTTCATCACCTCCTCGGCTCTCAGTCATGTAGGAGCAGATTTGACTTGGGAAGATTCAGGTTTTTCAAAAGTATAAGCGTGGGGCCTCCATCACCTCCAAAGCTCTCCAGCCACAGAATGGTACCACAGGGTCTTAGAGGTACTCAATTCAAACATACAAGGCTAAGGCTTGTCAGAGTAAGTGGACATCGGGACACAGGAGATGACCCCTGCCATAGCCAGGGGGCTTAAAGAATTCCGACTCTTCCTGGACAAATTAGAAAGTGACCTATGGATGGTCTTTTGTTCCAGAAAGCTTGTGGGTACCCTTAAGGTTCACTGGTGTTTCACTTAAGGAGTTTTTTGAGCCATACTGATTGTGCTGAATTAAACATGCATACTAAAAAATATATACAAATTTAGGAGTCTGTCCTGGCTCAGTGCAAACAAATCTGACCAGCATCCGTGAGGACACAGGTTCAATCCCTGGCCTTGATCAGTGGGTTAAGGATTTGGTGTTGCTGGGAGATGGGGTATAGATTGAAGATGTGGCTCCAATCCTATGTTGCTATGGCTATGGTGTAGGCCTGCAGCTGTAGCTCCGATTGGACCCCTAGCCCAGGAACCTCCATATGCTACTAGGGCGGTCCTAAAAAGACAAAAAAAAAAAAAAATATATATATATACACACACACACACACACACACACACACACACACACACTTAGGTATACATATGTATATACAAATTTATATATACAAATGTATATGTACATATATATACAAATTTAAGAGTATAGCTTGATGAAATTTTGCAAAAGTCAGTAGGACCCAGAGCAAGAAACAGCATGCTGTTAGAATTCTGGAAACCCTGTTATGCCTTGTTTCAGTTACTCCCCAACTAGTACCTACTCTGCTTACTTCTAACACTAAAGATTGGTTTTGTCTGTGTTTGAACCTTATATAAATCTAATCATGCAATGTATACTTTCAGGTTTAGCTATGTTTGTGATAACATTTGCTGTTGCATAGTTACAGTTTACTCACTGCTGTATAATATTCCGCTCTGTAACAGATCACAATGTATTGATTCTGCTGCTGGTGAGCAGACGGGCACCATTTTGATCACTTACTAGGTAGACTTGGCACAGAATTTTGACTTTGGACTTTAAAGGGTCCCTCCCCGCATGACGTGGTCAAAGAGGAGAGACCGCTCACCTCAAAGGACACCTTGTGTCGCTCTCTGTCCTAGTGATCCTCAACTCAGGCTGTACGTTAGACCTTCCTGAGGGTCTTAAAAATCACAATGCCTAGGCTGTACTTTAGCAACTGAAACAGAATCTCTGCAGGTGAAACCAAGGCTCCAGCATTTTTTTAAAAGCTCCCAGCTGTTTCCAGTGTTGACATAAGACTGAGACCCATTGCTTCAACTCCTGACCCTATTTAATTTGTCTTTATAGCCCTTATTACTATCGATGTAACATTATATGTTTGTTCTCTAGAATTCGCTCCATGTGTTTAAAGAGACTTTCTGTGTTTTGCTCACTGCTGATTCTTTAAGCCCTAGAACACCTTGAAAATTTCAGGGATTCTTAATTAATTTTTTTTTGTCTTTTTGCCTTTATCTAGAGCCGCACCCGTGGCATATGGAGGTTCCCAGGCTAGGGGTCTAACAGGAGCTGTAGCCGCCGGCCTTCGCCACAGCCACAGCAACGCGGGATCCGAGCCGCGTCTGCAACCTACACCACAGCTCACGGCAACGCCAGATCCTTAACCCACTGAGCAAGACCAGGGATCGAACCCACAACCTCTTGGTTCCTAGTCGGATTCGTTAACCACTGAGCCACGACGGGAACTCCTGCATCCCTTCTGTAGGAGCTAGTCTTTCCCAGCATTCACGGTTACTGGTGGGGGACACAATGATACAACTGATTGGACCAAGGGAGATAACCTGACAGGAGATGTTGTTACTGTTAATTCATTTCCTGGCCTCAGCTGATTGGCCCATAAGCAGGCACGTGACTCAGGCTAAGTCAATCAGTGTCATTTTCCTAGAATTTTAGAACCAGAATTGGGAAACCATGAAGATTCAAACTCAGATTTGCTGGTGGACTCTTGGAGAAAAATTCATTTGCATTGAAAGAGAAGAGATCCAAGGCAGACAGAAAAAATGACCAGCCACGGGAAAGCCTTGATGGCGTTCAGTGCTTGGTTCCAGGTGTTCCTGAGGCCCAGCTGCATCCAAGACCTTCCAGAGCTAAGCTGTTTCGTAGGAGTCCTCAGTATACACTTAATAAATTATTTTTTGTCTTTTTAGTGGTGCATCTGTGACATATGGAGGTTCCCAGGGTAGGGGTCCAATTGGAGCTGCAGCTGCCAGCCACAGGGACGCAAGATCTGAGCCATGTCTGTGACCTACACCATAGCTCACGGCAACTTGGGAACCATAAACCACTGAGCAAGGCCAGGGATCAAACCCAGGTCCACATGGGCGCTAGTTGGGTTTGTTAACCGCCTAGCCATGCTGAGCCAAGACAGGAACTCCAATAAATTAACTTTTTTAAAAGTGCTTTAAAAAGTTTTAATTTCCTTGGGTCAATTAACCAGCAGATGGTGCTGCAGAGGAAGACAGCTGTCAGGATAAGGACTATCTCTGTTGGCCACTGAGAGTTTAATAGGTTCTAGACCTCATGACAAGTATTTCTACTGAACAGCTAAAAGAAAATACAGTTAGAGGGTGTTCTCATTGTGGTGCAGGGGAAACAAATCCTACTAGTGTGCATGAGGATGTGAGTTTGATCCCTGCCCTCACTCAGTGGATTAAGGATCTGGAGTTGCCTATGAGCTGTGGTAGGTCACAGATGCGGGTTGGAACCCTCATTGCTCTGGCTATGGTGTAGGCCAGCAGCTGCGACTCTGATTCAATCCCATGGGTGTAGCCCAAATAAATAAATAAATAAATAAATAAACAAAATAAAATGCTTTCACAGTAACACCTAGATAAGTGTCAAATGAATAACTGGGGACTATAGCCCAGCCAAGTTGATACATAAAATTGACCATCACAACAATCCCATGTACAGGAATGTATATATACATCTGGATTAAGATCCAGATGCACTGATGCACTATGTGTGTGTAGACAGACAAATAGAGACCTCAGGAAGGATGCATACTAAAGTGATAACAATAGAAGAGTGAAGTTGGGGGGTTGAAAAGGGGAGTGGTGTAGGGCAAAGAGAAGATTCACTTTTTTTGCTTATGGTTCTGGTGGGTGATGCTGGTTATAACAGAGAGAAGGCATATGTGGGGTCAGGAGGTACTTGGGAAATCACTGTACTTTCTGTCAAAATTTTTTGCAAACCTAAAGCAACTCTAAAAAAATAAAAACTATTTAGGAGTTCCTTGGTGGCTCAGTGGGTTAAGGAGTTGTCACCACAGCAGCTCGGGTCACTGCTGTGGCCAGGATTCAATCCCTAGCCTGGGAACTTCTGCATTGTGGGGGAAAAAGTCCACTTTTAAAAAAATGACAGATTGCTTATAAAAACCCAGTAATTGGGTTGGTAGCAGAGCTCTCATCAGCAAAATTAAAAGATTTTATGTACCCAAAGTAAAGAACTCTGAACCTAGAATTCTATGCATAATAAATTATGATTCAAGAAGAACATAATTCAGAAGTTTCCATTGTGGTTCAGGGGGTTATGAACCCAAATAGTAACTATGAGGATTCAGGTTCAATCCCTGGCCTCGCTCAGTGGGTTAAGGATCTGGCACTGCCATGAAGTGTGGTGTAAGTCACTGATTCAGGTCTGATCCCAAGTTGCTGTGGCTGTGGTGTAGCCTGGCAGCTGAGGCTCTGATTGGACCCTAACCTGGGAACTTCCATATGCTGTGTGTTCGGCACAGAAAGAAAGAAGAAAGAAAGGGAAAGAAAGAAAGAAAGAAAGAAAGAAAGAAAGGGAAAGAAAGAAAGGAAGGGTAATTCAATATATATTCAAATATGAAAAAACAAGAGTTTACTCCTCACTGACATTTGTGAAGAAACTACTGAAGACTATGAACCAAGGAAGTAGGAGGGAAATGCAATGGTGAGCAAATCCACTGGGAAAACAAACTGTTAAACTAAATCAAGTACGGAGTATGAAGTAAAAACACAATAATTTTCATGAATGTGTTTAAATATCAGAAGGAAAGTTCTGGATAACAATGCTGTGGCGGTTGATGGCAAATTATTTCAGCATGAAATAAATTATAAGTATTTTTGTTGTTTTTTGGAAGAGAGTTAATAATTAACTTTAGAAGTTATTAGAGAAAAGTGATGCTAACATACATGCTAGAAACATGAGTACATTTTAAAGCAAACCATAGGAATTGAGAAAAACATACTACGTAGCTACCAATGTGGCTCAGCAGTAACAAACCCAATTATCATCTATGAGGACGCAGGTTTGATTTTTGGCTTCGTTCAGTGGGTTAAGGATCCAGCCTTGCCGTGAGCTGTGGTGCAGGTTGCAGACACGGTTCAGAACCCGTGTTTCTGTGGCTGTGGTGAGGGATGGCAGCTATAGCTTCAGTTTGACCCTTAGCCTGGGAATTTCCATATGCCATGGGTGCAGCCCTAGAAAGACAAACAAATAAACAAACTAACAAACAAACAAAAAAAGAGAGAGGGAGAGAAAGAAAAAGAAAAACATGCTAATCTAACAAAAGGAGCAAAGACTAACAAGAGAAAAAGCAAATGGAGATAAAGCATGGTAAACAAAACACATAAAATCAGATAATATCTATGGAAATTAGTGCATTTTTGAAAATTTATCTTTAAGACACTACCCATCAAAACTTGTAGGATAGTTAATCCAGTATTTGAAGTGAAAAATGTATAGTTTTAGTTGTGTTTATTATGAAACAAGAAGCAGTGAGCCTAAGAAATCATAAAAAGAACAACAAAAGTTGGAAGAATTAAATAAAGGCAAAGATAGAAATGAAAGAAACAGAATGATCAAAGAATTTAAAATCAGAGTTAAACTGCAAAATCAAAACCTAATAGAAAAAGTCTGCTTAAAGAAAAAAAGAGTACACACATACAAATTAACATTAGAAATGGAAAGGAGTGGTAAGAACAGATTAACATAATTTTTAACCTTAATACATGACAATGTTATGACAATTTTAAAACAAATGAAGATGTTAGAAGATGTGACATACATACACAATGGAATATTACTCAGCCATAAAAAAAAAACAAAATAATGCCATTTGCAGCAACATGGATGGAACTAGAGACTCTCATACTAAATGAAGTAACTCAGAAAGAGAAAGACAAATACCATAGATCACCTATGTCTGGAATCTAATATACAGCGCAAATGAACCTTTCCACAGAAAAGAAAATCATGAATATGGAGAACAGACTTGTGGTTGCCAAGGGAGAGGGTGAGGGAGTGGGATGGACTGGGAATTTGGGGTTAATAGATATCAACTATTGCCTCTGGAATGGATAAGCAATGAGATCCTGCTATATAGTACTGGGAACTATATCTAGACACTTATGATAGAACATGATAATGTGAGGCAAAGGAATGTATATGTGTATGTGTGACTGGGTCACCTTGCTGTACAGTAGAAAATTGACAGAACACTGTAAACCAGCTATAACAGAAAAAGAAAAATCATTTTTTAAAAAAGGAGAGGAATGGGAGAGAAGGATGTTTTAGGGTTGGGCTTGGGGTTCTTTTTTTTTTTTTTCACTCTATTCATTAACTCCTAAATTATTACAGGGATAATGTTATGTCTGTAGCTAAAAATAAAAGCAATTACATTAGGTGTACCAGATTCACCAAAGTTTTACCCTGAGAACCATGCTTCTTCCCCCTTCCCCGCAAGGTAAAAGCCGCCACTTAGAACACTTGTAATATCTGTGGTCTCTCTCCCTCTCTCTCTCTCTCCTCTCCCATTCTCTCTCTCCCATTCTCACTCTCCCCC
>PVHT021183661.1:15443843-15471097 GCA_004024745.2 Catagonus wagneri
GTTTCCCTCTCCCTCCTCCTCCCCCTCTCGCTGTGTGTGTGTCTTTGTGTGCGCGCCTGTGAACAAGCCAAATTCTCCCAGGAAGTTGTGAGTCTTGTGGGACAGGCACGCATTTCACCCGCCTTTAAGAAGCTCCATCCTGAGAGGATGGGCGCCAGGGACAAATCTGGAGCCACCACGCGCTCCCTAAAGAAGCCCCAGCATCCGGGAGCGAGTAGCTTGGAGCTCAAACGGACCTCTGCAGACTTTCTCCAAAAAACCGTTGGGTGGGGTCCACGCGCCCCGCAACGAAGCCCCGGCATTGGGGAGCGAGCAGCCTGAGCTCAAACGGACTCCCGCAGACTTTCTCCAGGAAACCGTTAGGTGGGGTGGAGAAGTGCGCTCCTGTCTGATCTGCCGTCCAATTGGAGAGGTTTGAGAACGTGGCCTTTTCTGCGCAGAAATGAGCCTTAGCTCTGCTAAGGTTGCACCAGAGGAGGAGGAGGAGGAGGAGCCCCCGCGGGAGGCGGGGAAAGAGCCCGGCTCAGCGTCCGAGTGGCGGGGGTCGGAGGCGGGGCGGGAGGCGGGGCCGGAGGCGGCCTCCGAGAGTCGCTCGCAGCTGCGGGCGGAGCCTGGGTCCCCGCCGCCGCAGCCCTGGGCGTCCAGTCAGGGACTGGAACCCGAGCTCCGCTGGGCGTCAGGGCAGCGCGCAGAGCCGGCACCGGAGTGGCAGCAGCCGGCGGGGTCTGTGTCGGAGCCCGCGGTGTCCAAGAAGCCCCGCTGCCACACCAACTGCCTGGAGGCGCCCCTGTCCCGAGCCTTCCAGCGGCTGGGATGGGAGGTGGGCTCGCACCCCTGGGTCTTCCTGCTGCTGCCCATCGTTTTGACAGCTCTCCTCGGCTCTGGCTTGATTTATCTGCCCAAGGATGCAGAAGAAGATATCGAGGAGCAGTATACCCCTATAGGGAGCCCGGCCAAGGCTGAGCGACGCTTTGTGCAGGGCCATTTCACCGCCAACGACTCTTATTACTTCTCCTTCTCCAGGAAGAGCACCGAGGTTAATTATGCTTTTGTTCTAGCGGTCTCCAACTCGGCCTCGCTGCTGGAACAAGAAACTTTGTCCGAAATTGATAGATTGGACGAGGCAGTGCGGGCGTTGTCCGCGACAGGGGAAAACGGAACCCAGATCCAGTACAATGAGGTGTGCTCTATGAGCGGGGGCTACTGCACCCCCTCCAACCCCCTCTTGTTCGCCTGGAAAACAAACAGAAATCTCAACCTTCGAAACATCACTTTCCCTGCCTACATCCTAGCAGGTCGTACCATCTACCTGGCCAGTCTCCTGGGAGGAACCGTCTTAGGCGAGAGTTTGGGCTCAAGCCGCTTACTCCTGCAGGCCAAAGCCATGCGCCTGGGGTACTTCCTGAAGACCGAAGGCGAGGACAACCAGCGGAGTAAAACTTGGCTGATCGATTTTCTGAACCAAGTGAAGAATCTGGAAAAGAGTCTGGCTTTGGAGACTATCCAGGTGCCTGGCGGCTGGGGTTTCAAGGGAGGCCAGGAGGTGGGAGGGACGGTAAGACTTGTTCCGAGGACCCTAGCAACAGCACTCCTTGATTATCAGATGGAGTCTTGACGTGGAACTCTTGAAGTCCTCTACTGCATTTGGTCCCTAATCCAACTTTTCTAAGGTAACACACTGAGGGCTGCCCCAGATCTTAAATCCTTGCTACCAGTCTGGTGAAAAACCACAAACCCTACAACCTCAAGGTAGATATGTTCAGTACAGATAGGTTTAGTTTGGTTTCCGGGTCAAATTACATTGAAATTCTTACTTTGAATTAGTCTTTACTGTTTCTGGGAGCCCCCTAAAATTTGCTTGGAGTTCATTGGAATAAAAACAAACAAATCTTTAAGCAAAAGTTCCATGGTGTTCTTGAGAAAGATAACTAGCTGAGCATTTTTAAAGTAAATTAGAGCACAGAGCCAGGCACATGTTAGCTGTTTCTTACTTGTTGGGATGGCAAACCTACTGATACCCTAAGACTGGTGAAAGTGAGACACCTACTGGAAAAAGCCCTTGACTAGGCAGGCCTTTCTGAAATGATTGTGCAATTAAAATAGTACAAGAAAACAACCTAACAACAATCTGGGAAAGTCAGAATGTCTGTAGCTATTCACGATTTCAGTTTTTACATCAGATTCTGATTTCATTATATTCAGGAGTTTTAAACGAGATTTTTGAAAGAAACTTTGGAAAGCATGCCAGAGATGTTGTGGGAAGGAACACTTCTTTACTACTTTATTCTAAAATCATTATCCAGGGCATTCTGGCGCGGAGCAGAGAGGCGGCAGGCGCAGCCAGCGGGTCGGGCGCGGAGCAGGGGTGC
Organism: Catagonus wagneri; assembly: GCA_004024745.2. Taxonomy (NCBI): domain Eukaryota; kingdom Metazoa; phylum Chordata; class Mammalia; order Artiodactyla; family Tayassuidae; genus Catagonus; species Catagonus wagneri. The sequence goes on from PVHT021183661.1 coordinate 15,446,213, forward strand.
AACTCGACACCCCTACCCCCGCCCTTCCTGCTCAGACGTGAGCCCCACCCCTCCGTCGGCCAAGCCCACCCAACCCAAGTATTCCCTGTGGCGCAAGCCCGGGGCGCCCCCCAGCAGAACCCCCACGTGGGCAGCCAGAGCTCCAAGGCTCCCTGGGCGACGTGACTACCGAGGAGGCGGCAGGTGCTTCCCCGGCTAAGGTGAACGGAGAGGAGAATGGCCATGTGAAAAGCAATGGAGACTTATACCCCAAAGGTGAAGGCAAGTCACCCCACCCTACGCCTCTTTCCCCGCCCCCGGTAAGCGAAACAGAGGAGGCAGCAGGGGTCACTGGCGATGGCTTGGAGCCAGCACTCCCTAGCCAGGATGCTGAGGCCAAAAGAAAGCCCCCATGGATTTACCGTGTGGCTCACAAAGGATAGCCCCCGCCTCCCGCCCCAGGAGACCTCCAAAAAGGATAAGAAGTTCTCTTTCAAGAAGGGTTTCAAATTGAGTGGCCTGTCCTTGAAGAGAAATTGGAAGGAGGTTGGGGCGATTTGTCTGCCTCCTTGCCCACAGAGGAAGGGCAGGAGCAAGGGGAGATGGGTGCTTGCACTGAGGAAAGCCCTGCCCAGGAAGGGAAGGCTGTTGCCACCCGGAGAGCCAGGAACCCCAGGCCAAAGGGGCAGAGGCTGGTGCTGCCTCCAAGGGCAGAGACACAGAAGAGGCAGGGCCCAGGCCACAGAGCCCCCTGGCCACCTTCCATCTCCTCTTCCTCCTGTGGATTCTCCCATCATCCATCGGGTCTTCCTTTTAAGGCCACTTGAAGGTGGTCCCTTGCAGTTTCCCAAGTTAGGTTAGTTGTGTGAAACGCTCCTGCCCCTGGCCCTACCTGGCCCTACCTGCTTCCCTGTCCCCACCCATGCAGAAGGCAGTTGCTGGTTTTCTCCTCCAATTTTTTTCCAAGTAGGTTTTGTTTATTCCCCAAACCCCTGAGCCAGATATGGGGGTGCCTGCACTCCCAAATCCTGAGTGTCCAGCCTTCCCTTGTTGAGTTTTTAGTTGAGCTGTGCCTAGTGGCACCTGGGCTGGGGAGGACACTGCCCCCGTCTATGTTTTTATAAATGTCTTACTCAAGTTTGAACCCCCAGCTTGTGAATCAACTGTCTCTTTTTAGGCTTGGTAAGCAAGTATTAAGCTTTGGGGTCAGGGGAGGTCTGTACTGTGAAACTTTTCTTTGGAGGGGGCACACCTGCTGCATTGGTAGTTTCCCAGGCTAGGGGTCCAATCTGAGCTGTAGCCACAGACCTATGCCACAGCCACAACAATGCCAGCTCCGAGCCGCGTCTGTGACCTATACCACAGCTCACAGCAACGCCAGATCCTTAACCCACTGAGCGAGGCCAGGGATTGAACCCACAACCTCATGGTTCTTAGTTGGATTCGTTTCCACTGCACCACGACAGGAACTCCTGAAACAACTTTTTGTTGTCTTGTTTTCCCCTCCCGTTGTAAATAACTTTTAATGGCCCAACCCCAGATTTGTACTTTTTTTTCTTTTCTAACTGCTAAATCCATTCTCTTCCACCTGGTTTTACTGTAGCATTTGGAAAATGAATAAATTTTGTCCCTTTAAAAAATAAAATCATTATCCATATATTTGGATTTTTTTTGGCTGAATTTAAACTTTTGGTCAGTTGTAGTGTTTCAATATCATTTGTAACTCACACACAAATATTGGAATGTAAAGTTATTTATCCAAGTATATTTTTGTTGCAGGTGGTCTACTTTACATCACTTTCTAGACAACTGGAATTTGAGGCAACTTCTAAGACAGTGATCCCCTTGTTTCACTTGGCATACCTTCTAATCATAATATTTGCAGTCATATCATGCTACAGGTAAAACACTTTTATTAGATTTTTAAACCCTAACTATAAAAAGTGTTTTGTTGTGGTTTTGTATATAGAATGTTTATGTAATATTTATAACATGATATGCCATTTAAAAAAACATTTTAAAAATTTTATTTATTTATTTATTTATAGCATTTTTAGGGCCACACCTGCAGCATATGGAAGTTCCCAGGCTATGGGTCAAATTAGAGCTGCAGCTGCTGGCCTATGCCACAGCCACAGAGAAGTGGGATCTGAGCTGTGTCTCTGACCTACACCACAGCTCCTGGCAATGAAGGATCCTTAACCCACCAAGCATCCAGAGATCAAACCCATGTTCTCATGGGTACTAGTCAGGTTCATTACTGCTGAGCCATAGCCGGAACTCCTTAAAAAACATTTTTAAGGGTACATTTCAGTGGCATTAATTACATTCACACTGTTGTGCAACCACCAAAACTGTCTCCTTACAAATATCTTTCATCACCCTGAACAGAAACTCTAACCATTAAGCAGTAAATCCCCACTGCCTTCCCCAAGACCTGATTAACTTTTAATCTACTTTCTGTCTCCATTAATTTTGCATATTCTAGATATTTCATGTTAAGTGGAATCATACAGTATTATCCTTTTGTGACTGGCTTATTTCACTTAGCATAATGGTTTCAAGCTTTGTGCATGTTGTATCATGAGTTTCTTTTCATGGCTGAATAATTTTCCATTTTATGTATACACAACATTTTGTTTATTAACTGTTGATGGGGACTTGGGATGTTTCCACCTTTTGGCTATTGTGAATAATGCTGCAGTAAACATTGGTGTACATATCTCTGAGCCCCTGTTTTCAATTCTTTTCAAGTATCTACCTGGGCGTGGACTAGTGGGTTGTATGATAATTCTCTGGTTAGCTTTTTTTTGGTGGCATCTCTGCACATGGAAGTTCCTGGGCCAGGGACTTAATACAAGCTGCAGCTGTGGTCTCTGCCACAGGTGCTACAACTCCAGATCCTTAACCCAGTGCACCAGCCTGGGGATCCAAACCCTGCTGACACAGGGACAGCACCAGATCCTGAACCCTGCTGCACCACAGGGGGAGGATCTCCTCTGGTTACCTCTTTGAAGAAACATCAAATTATTTTCCAGAGAGACTACACCATTTTATACCCACCAGCAAAGTATAAGCTTTCCAATTTCTTGACATCCTCACCAACACTTGTTATTTCCTGTTTTAGTGATTGTAGCCATCCTGGTAGGTGCAAAGTTACATCTCATTGTGGCTTTGATTTGCATTTCCCTAATTACTAATTATATTAAATATCTTTTTATGTGCTTATTGGTCATTTGAATATCTTCTTTGGAGAAATGACAAGTCCTTTGCCCCCCCCCACCTTTTTTTCTTTTTAGGGCCATACCTGTGGCATATGGAAGTGCCCAGGTTAAGGGTTGAATTGGAGTTGTAGCTGCTGGCCTGTGACACAGCCACAGCAATGCCAGATCCAAGTTGCATCTGTGACCTATGCCAGAGCTTGCAGCATTGCCAGATTCTTAATACACCGAGCAAGGCCAAGCATTGAACCCATACCCGCGTGGATACTAGGCGGGTTCTTAACCTTCTGAGCCACAACAGGAACTCCCTTTGCTTATTTTATTTTATTTTTTTTGTCTTTTTGCCTTTTCTAGGGCTGCACCTGTGGCATATGGAGGTTCCCAGGCTAGGGGTCTAACAGGAGCTCTAGCCACCAGCCTTCGTCACAGCCACAGCAATGCAGGATCCGAGCTGCGTCTGCAACCTACACCACAGCTCACGGCAATGCCGGATCCTTAACCCACTGAGCAAGGCCAGGGATTGAACCCGCAACCTCATGGTTCCTAGTCGGATTCGTTAACCACTGAGCCACGACGGGAACTTCCCCAGGTACCATTTATTGAAGAGACTGTTCTTTTCCAGTTGGTTAGACTTGTCATTCCTGTCAAAAATCAGTGGGCTATAGATATATGGGTTTACTTCTGGACACTCAGTTCTATTCCATTGGCTTATATGTCTGTTTATATACTAGTCCCACACTGTTTTAATTACTATAGCTTTGTTCTAAGTTTTGAAATCTGGAAATAAAAAGCTATTTTAATATGGTCTCACCTAAAAAAGGCCTTTCTTTAATTACGTTCTTGCCATTTTGGAATCAGCAGCTCCATTTTCATCTCCAAGTCTTTAAATCAAACTTAATTTTTCTCTCCTGCTAAAAATACTTAGGGGCAGGTATCAGTCATTTGTTTTGAAGCAGTTAGCAAATAAGTAAAACAGAAAACCTAAGATTATTGTCAATATTTTAAAATGTAAACTTGTGGTTATTAGGGAGATAAAGTATTAAATACATTCTTTAAAATGTTGTAGATATATATTCCCATTTCCATTTATCCAACCGAGAAACAGGATAAGTTGTGTTATTCAAAATGGACTGTAAATCACATTGTGTTTTCTTTTTTGCAACTAGTAGTCACTTTTCTAGAGGTCAGTTATCCAGTAGAGGAGAATCCTAAAAATCTTTGAGACAGAGGCTTTCATATGTTTGGTCACAATACATATTGAACCAGTTTTGAAATGCAGGCACTATACAGGACTGTGTTTATGACTAATTGGAGTCAAGGGCAGGTGAGAAGATAACTGGATATGGGTACTTTCTGACGGCTTGCGTTTCATTTGCTGTTGTATTCCACTCACGACTTCTTTGAAGATCAGAGTGGAATTAACTATTTGCAGTGTTTTTCTGTATCTTTGGTTCTGAAATGCCAGTTAGTGGATTAGAGCTTGGCTGGCTTATAAGAATCAAACAGTATAGTCTGGTAAAAGAACAGATTCCCAACTTCTCTGTTCCCTCTTTTTTTTTTTTTAAATTGATCTGGGCTAGTGCCTAGAAATTAAAGTTCTCCAGCAGACAGGCATGGAGTTATTGCCCAAGTGGCCTCTGAGTAGGGGTCCAAGCCAAGAATGTTATGGAATTTCAGTATGGAAATTACCACCACAAATTCCATGATTTTTCCTTCCAAATTTACAGGTGCGACTGTGTACGAAACAAAATGTGCGTTGCAGCCTTCGGAGTGATTTCTGCTGCGTTGGCAGTGGTGAGCGTCTTTGGCCTGATGTTGTACATTGGGGTGCCTTTCGTGACCATAGTTGCAAATTCACCCTTTCTTATTCTAGGTGAGTGAAAATGTGAGGCTACACATTGTGAGTGGGGGATGCGGGTAGGCAAGGGAAAGAGACTGTCTTGTATCAGCATACTGAGGATATTTAGGTGGCTCTGCAGATCCAAATGGGCTATCAGAAAAGAAGAAAATCAGGGAGTTCCCTTCGTGGCTCAGTGGTTAACAAATCCGACTAAGAACCATGAGGTTGCGGGTTCGATTCCTGGCCTTGCTCAGTGGTTTAAGGATCCAGCTTTGCCGTGAGCTGTGGTGAAGGTTGCAGACGCGGCTCGGATCCCGCGTTGCTGTGGCTGTGGCGAAGGCCGGCAGCTACAGCTCCTGTTAGACCCCTAGCCTGGGAACTTCCATATGCCATGGGTGCGGCTCTACATAATGGCAAAAAGACAAAAAAAAAAGAAAAGAAAAGAAAAGAAGAAAATCAAATGGTGTTATGTGTCAGCACAGACCAGGAACATGAATAGGCAGTTCACACACACACACACACACACACACACACACTCACACACACACTCCAAAATACTAACCACTGAAAATATAAGAAAAAAATATATGACCTCTTAATTAATCAAGGATGAAAGTTAAACCAAAAGTGAGGCACCTTGTTTTCTTATTAGATTGATGAATCTTAGTAAGATTGAAGGTTTTGGAACGGTTGTGAGCAAATGAACATTCTCATATTTGCAATTTCATAGCAAATCAAAAGACCTAAAAATTGAAAAGGGAATAACTTTGACCCGCCAACTCTGTTTCTAGGAATTTGTCTTAAATCTTGGGCAAGTGCTCACAAAGTAGAACAAGTGTGTTCATTTCAGTGTGATTTTGAATAGGAAAAAAACAAAAGCAATTTAATCCCGTATCAACTTGGGATCGGTCGATTCAGACATAACCTATTAAAGTGTTGGAATCCTATTCAGTCCTTACGAAGTGGTAGATATATGGTGTTAAATGAAAAATGCTGGTTATGAAACATGATGCTTAAAATAGAGTGATGTCACCTATATGTGTATATTTGTGTAGAGCAAATTCTGGGTGGATATACATAAAAATATTAGCAAGGGTTATCCCCAATGGGTGGAATTACAGTTGCTTACTTGTTTTTTTTTTTTGTATTTTCCTGTACTTTCAGAATTTATTTTACAAAAATAAGCTTGAGAAGAGAGAGGTATTTATATTTTGGAAATAAGCAACTTGGAAGAAATACTATTTGGTTTCCTGGGGAGAGAGTGGAGGAACCGTGCACTGCATGTACCCCTTCCTAGTGCACACTCACACTCATCACTCAGTATTCCCACCGCCATAAATAACTGCAGTGAAAGTGTATATACATCATCTTTGTATTGTCTGTGTGTGCGCAGAAGTATGAGTATAGGTGTTGAGTGTGTGTATGGGTGTGTGATTTCAGCAACTCGAGCAATAAATGTGTGAGGACACTTTCTAAACCGGGTTCTATAAATAATAAAAACTGTTTTGAAAATGCCTACTACATATCCATGAGTTCATTCACGGTTCTTAGTATTTCTGATTCTTCCCTGTGGGCCAGCTGAAATCCACAAAGCTGACAGCAGTGGGACTGTTAGGATACAGTTTATGACAAACTACATCAACCTATGTCAGTGTAGACCCTCCCACCTTGATCATACTCAGAGAACATCTGCATTAGAGGCAAAGTGCAATTCCCAGTTCTTCCCATGTAACCCATGGAGAAGATCTTCCAAACTTGAAATCAAAATCAGCATTTCACTTCCAGGTATTGACCTAAGACCAGAACACAGAGAAACAGAGGTGTATGTGGGTGAAAGTTGCAAGAGCTTGAGGGAGATGAAATTTATCTGCAACATGCTCGTGCTGTCCTTCAAAACCCCTTTCTTCTCTGTAGTCCTAGCCTTCAACGGTGATTTAACGGTCCTCAAATGTTCTCTTGTCCTCTTCATTCCAAACCAGTCCTGAAACGTCGTTGTGGAAAAGACTGAGAGTATTAGCAGGCATTTAATATGTGAAGAATTCTTAAGATTTACTTTGTACATATTTCTGACTCAAGAGTACTTGCATTTGATTGAGATAATGCCTTAACGTGGTCAAGTGAAGTTTGGAAGACAGCATTCTGGGTATTAAAAACAAACTAGTGGGAAAACTGGATTTGTGTGTGTGTGTGTGTGTGTGTGTGTGTGTGTGTCTATAAAATATGTGGTGTATCTAAAATCATTCCACATTGATAGCTAGATGCTAACTGGAGAATAGATAAATCCAGCTAACAGTTTAAGCAGGAGAACGTTGGCTCAGTGTTATATGCATTAGAATGAAATGGTTTATGAGAGAAAATGGTCTCTCGAGTATTCCAGTGGAACCGAAGACACATTGCTAATGCTGTTTCTCCTAACGTCCAGTCAACCAGTTTTCCTGACTCATCATTCAAACACCCTGATGAAGACTGGGAGTGGAGTATACTGTGCTATGTGCAAACAGGAGAATGTACAAAGCACAGAGTTATTACAGAGTAAGGAGTGATAAATCGTGTTGTGGATTTAGAGGCCACTGGATAAAGTAGTATCCAAGCACACTTTGGGCAAAATAAACAAGACCTCAAGAGAGGGACAAAGAGGAGTTCTGTCGTGGTGTAGTGGAAACAAATCTGACTAGGAACCGTGAGGCTGTGGGTATCATCCCTGGCCTCTCTCAGTGGGTTAAGGATGAGGTGTTGCCGTGAGTTGTGGTGTAGGTTACAGACACACCTCGGATCCTGCATTGCTGTGGCTGTGGTGTAGGCCGGCGGCTGTAACTCTGATTAGACCCCTAGCCTGGGAACCTCCATATGCCATGAGTGCAGCCCTAAAAAGCCAAAAGCCAAGAGCCAAAAAAAAAAAAAAAAAAGAGAGAGAGAGAAAGAAAATGGTTTGATTTTTTTAATTTTAGCAGGCTGTTAATATATGAAGATTCTGTTATTTTTTTAAACAGGTGTTGGGGTCGATGACATGTTTATCATGATTTCTGCCTGGCAGAAGACCAACATCGTGGATAACTTGAAAGAGCGGATGTCCGACGTCTATTCAAAAGTGGCAGTGTCCATTACAATCACCACCGTCACCAATGTTCTGGCTTTCTATACAGGAATTATGACCTCTTTCAGGTCTTTACAATACTTTTGCATCTATACAGGAACAACACTGCTCTTTTGTTATTTTTATAACATCACCTGTTTTGGAGCGTTTATGGCCCTGGATGGTAAAAGAGAAATGATCTGTCTGCGCTGGTTGAAGAAGCCAGAAACTCCTGACCAAAAATGTTTGTCATTAAAAAAGTCCTGCTGTCTCCCATGTAATTCTCTCTCAGAGGAACATGCAGATGATATCCATCCAATGAATTTATTCTTTAGAGACTATTTTGGTCCTTTTCTCACAAGACCAGAGGCCAAGTTTTTTGTAGTGCTTCTGTACACGTTGTACCTCATACTCAGTATATATGGGTGTTTCCAGGTGCAGGAAGGGCTAGACCTTCGAAATTTGGCAAGTGATGACTCCTATATCACACCATATTTTAATGTAGAAGAAGAGTATTTTTCAACTTATGGTCCCAGGGTTATGGTTATCGTTACTGGAGCTCTTGACTACTGGGATAGAGATGCTAGGGAAAAACTGGAAGACTGTTTGGCAGATTTTGAAAACAGCAACTACGTGGATAAGAATCTAACAGAGTTTTGGTTACGAGAATATGTGCAATTTATGGAAAGCCACCATCGTAATGTAAATGATAGGGATAATTTTTTAAACAATATTCCCGACTTTATAATGGATTTTCCACTTTTTGGATATGACATTAATATTTCATCGTCACATGAAATCATTTGTTCCCGGGCCTTCATTCAGACCATAGGCATTTCTTCTTCAACCGATAAGAAGCTGATGTTACTGCAGTTCCGAGACTTGGCTAGAAAGTGTGAAATTCCCCTAATGGTGTATAACCATGCATTCATATATTTTGATCAGTATACTGCAATATTGGAAAACACTGTTAGAAATGTAATCGTTGCATCAACAGCTATGTTCATCGTTTCCTTATTGTTAATTCCTCATCCGCTGTGTTCCTTGTGGGTGACTCTTGCTATTGCTTCTGTGATTGTGGGAGTAACGGGTTTCATGGCGTTCTGGAATGTAAATCTTGATTCCGTATCCATGATTAATCTTGTCATTTGCATAGGGTTTTCTTTCGATTTTTCTGCGCACATTTCCTATGCCTTTGTTTCCAGTTCAAATCCCTCCGTAAACCAAAAAACCATTGAGGCCTTGTATCTGCTAGGCCACCCCATGTTACAAAGTGCAGTTTCAACAATAATAGGGGTGTGTGTCTTATCTGCAGCTAAAGCATACATCTTCAGAACATTTTTTAAGATTATGTTTCTCGTTATGGTATTTGGAGCTGCTCATGGCCTCATTTTTATTCCAGTATTCTTAACCTTCTTTTGAGTTTGTTTGAATAGCCACTAACAAATCCAAGACCAATTATAGAAGTCCTGATTGCCCAACCCAACCTGATAAAAATGCACTATGAAGAATAGTCAATAAATTAAAAACAAAGGCCTGTTTTCTTGGCTTGTTAATCACATTTTAAAATGTTATTGAAAATATCCTGAGAAAAATTAGTCTCAAATTAAAATATCTTTACTAAATGGGGAAGTGATGTCATCTTTATTATGATCTACACAATCAAGCATAGGTATAACTTTCCAGTTATTTTTTTTTTTTGCTTTTTTTTAGGGTTGCACCCATGGCATATGGAGGTTCGCAGGCTAGGGGTCGAATCGGGGCTACAGCTGCTGGCCTACACCACAGGCACAGCAATGCCAGATCCGAGCCGTGTCTGCAACCTACACCACAGCTCATGGCAACGCCGGATGCTTAACCCACTGATCGAGGCCAGGGATGGAACCCACAACCTCATGGTTCCTAGTCAGATTTGTTAATCACTGAGCCACGACGGGAACTCTGACACTCTATCCTTAACCCATGTACCAAGGTGGGAATCTAACCTGTGTCCTAGGGCTCCCAGGATGCCACAGGTCCCGCCAAACCCCAAGTGTTAAACATCTTTCAAGTCTACTCACCTCTCTTTCACTGTCTGGATTACTGGATAGGTTTTCCTGGCCTTGTTCTTGTACCATTGGAGCCCTTTTTCCATAATCATTTGGCATAATCTTCTTTTTTTGGGGGGGGGGGCATGCCTATGGCATGGAAAAGTTCCTAGATCAGGGCTTGAACCCGAGGCATAACAGTGAAAACGTCAGATCCTTAACCCAATGAGCCAGTGGGGAACTCCTGATGTGATAGTTTAAAAATGTAATACGAATCTGAGCTTGCTACTCTTCCTGCTTTGTAACTCTTTAATGACTTGCCATTGGCCTTAGGATCAAGTTCTCCCTTGCTTACCAGGGCTGCTAATAGGAATCGTCAAAAATAAGGCCTGAGCTGTCTCTCCAAACTATTTTCTTTCCTCTCAGCTCCTCACATACTACGTACCAATTTTGCACATGACAGTTCTTCCTGCCCGGAACGTTCTCATTTTGACCCTTTTCCCTCTCCTTCTCCAGCATCCCCACTCCTCCTGCCTGGCTAATCCAAGTCAATTTTTTGGTTTTAATGTAACCATCACTTCTTGGTGTCCCTTTATCCTTTCTGAGAGTTTTTTGTGCTCTTTGATTCAGTTTTAGATTAGATTAAATTAGATTTTCATACCGTTTCCTCTTCCTTGCAACCCATATTTCCCTAGTTTTAACATTCGTCACTTTTTTTTTTGTCCTTTTAGGGCCTCACCCGGGGCATATGGAGGTTCCCAGGCTAGGGGTCTAATCGGAGCTGTTGCCGCCGGCCTACACCACAGCCACAGCAACACCAGATCCAAGCCGCGTCTGCAACCTACACCACAGCTCAAGGCAACACTGGATCGTTAACCCACTGAGTGGTGCCAGGGATAGAACCTGCAACCTCGTGGTTCCTAGTCGGATTCGTTTCCGCTGCAACACGACGGGAACTCCAACATTCATCATATTTTTAACTGTTTATTCATTTTTTCTCCTCCCCAAAGAGACCGTAAACTCTACGAGGTCAGTTGGCCGTGTTTTCTCTGTCTGCTATGCCTAAGTACCCAATACAATGCTTGTTGCTTACTGACCCTACATAAGTATTTGCTGGGTATGAATTATAAATTACATTTACTCATTCATTTATCTCTAAATATTCACCAAATGCTCAGTATGTGCTAAGGCTGGGGCTACAAAGGTAAGTAAGAGTGACGTGGAAGTTCATGTTAGCATTCACATAGGGTAACTCTGTAGTTATTTCAGTGCCACTGTGACACCTCTTCCAGGTGCCCGTAGTGCCAAGCTGGGGGTGGCTGGAGACAAAGGTTGACTGACATCAATGGGCTGAATCATTTTGTCCACTAAGTTGTTCAGTACTTCCTCAGGGGTGGGTGCCTTATGTCTAACCACATGCCTCTACTAAGATCTTGTCTCTGACCGCTCAGTCTATTTTCTTCCATGTCCTTGATCAGCAGGCGGTGGAATCTGCTGCAACCCGGGACTCCATGTCCATTCTCATCTTGAGCCACTTCCTCCATGCCACATGGGTAAGCAGATACACTGCTCACAGATTCTCTCGTTAGGGGAGAATCTCCTTTGACACTGTCATTCAAGGCCCCCTAACTATGACTAGAGTGCAGCTACGATCTATTTTTTCTTCTACCCACATACCTAGACAACCGATCTGAAAACCAGTCTGTAAACTTTTCTTCTCATTCACCTGGTCGTGCAGGAGACCCCAGAGCCCTAGATGTGAGCTGAGGGAGAAGCATGGGTACAACTGTGGTGGGTGACGTGGGGGTGCATATCCCCTCCTTACATAGATTGTTCCTACCCTCTACTCCTGTTCAGGCTCTGAGAGTTATTTCAGCTCTGGGAGTTTGCTTTTACTCACTTGTTAAAAAGATGATGATAACCACTCACCAGAGCTGTTGAGCTGTGTAATGGCTGTAAGTAAAAATATTTTCTGCAGAACATGGTGTATCATACAAAATAGGTATAATACTTTTTTTTTTTTTTTTTTTTTTTGCTTTTTAGGGCTGTACCTGAGGCATATGGAAGTTCCCAGGCTAGGGGTCCAATATCACTACAGCTGCCAGCCTCTGCCACAGCTCACAGCAACACTGGAAGCAAAGCCAAGGATTGAACCCACATCCTCATGGATACTAGTGGGGTTTGTAACCTGCTGAGCCACAGGGGGAACTCCAGAAATATATTTTTAAAAAAATCTCTATGTGAGTGCTTTTTTTTTGTCTTTTTAGGGCCGCATCCATGGCATATGGAAGTTCCCAGGCTAGGGGTTCTAATCAGTTACAGGTGCCGGCCTACGCCCCAGCAACGCAGGATCCGAGCCGCGTTTGCGACCTACACCACAGCTCATTGCAATGCCGGATCCTTAACCCACTGAGAGAGACCAGGAATTAAACCCCCCAACCTCATGTTTCCTAGTCAGATTCGTTCTGCTGTGCCACAACGGGAACTCCATCCGTGTCAGATTGAAAGAGAAAAAGAGTTAAGAAAAAACTTTTCCTACAGTTCTGTGTTAATTACTATGGTGGCTGCAAAAAAACACTAATTCTCAGAGACAGGAGGATTATTTTTATTTTCCTATTCAATCATAGGAAACTGTGACTTTCTTCAGGTCTCTTCTCTCTTTGAACCTTTCCTTCTCTGTAACACAAAGATTAAGCCAAAGGTCTCCGAGATTTTTAAAGTATAAATCAACTTCGATACAGGTAATTGTTAGCTTTATTTAACTAATTGTAAAAACGACCTTTGCGTTTTCAAGTTTCATCCGAGCACTCATGGATATTGAAATACCATTAACCCACATGTTATAAATTTGAATAATGTTTTTTCACAGCTGAAAGCAGATCAGCAAGCCTAAGAGAAGTAAGGTAGTTCAGTAAAATCAAACTCTGGTTTCATCCGTTCTTTGGAAGTCACCTAGCAGGTAACTGACCCCTCACCTAATTCAAGCCAGCAGGACTCAACCCACCCCAGCTGCCCTGGCGTCCAACTCTCCCCAACCAGGTGTGCCCTTTTGCTCAGTTTACTCTCCCGGGCCGCCCCCCTCTCCTTCTCCTAATGCCCCGCCCATCCAGTCCCTCTGCACGTGGACGGGAAGTGCCGGAGACGTGACGTAGCGGCAATTGGCGGCTGTGGATTGGCCGACAGGGGAAGGAGGGGAGGGACGAGTCGCCGGAAGTGACGTTTTCCAGAAGCGCTTTCTCGATAAAAGCTTGGAGCGCGTTTTTGGAAACAGGGCGTTAAGTTGGGTGTGACCGAGTTCGCGCTGGTGTGCTTTCCAGCTCTCTGTTCAGTTCACGGAGGATACACTCACGACTTTTAACCCCCTCTGCCACCTGAGTGGCTTGGCCTCGCAGAGATTTCTGTGAGCGTTGCTAAAGTGGGACCTAGATCGGGTTCAGGGCAGGCGAGGACGCCGCTCTGAATTGGCTGAAGTAGAGAAGGCCTGGAAGTTCCTCCGGGTTTCCTACGTGAACCTGGCGTGAGCGGCGCGCTGGGGTCCGGGCGGTGTGGAGCATTCAGCGCCCAGACGCTGGTTGTAATTCGGTGAGAGAGAAAGCACTGTTTTTCCAGCATTTTCTCTTGAGAACTAAGCAGTAGGAATATGCCTGTTTTCCCTAAAATAGCGTTGAGACTTGAAGTTGAAAACTATCGTAAAAAGGGCTTTCTGAATAAGAAGGTAGGACAGACAAACAAGTTAATATTTGCGAAAATTCATGGGGAAGTAGAAAAGTCTAAAAGGAAAACAAACGTTTTTTCTTACCGCTCGTCTTTCCTAAGGTAAAATAAATTCTAGTATCTTTATGCAGGTATTGAACATTCCGTGCTAAGAGGTGAATGGGGTGTATGTTTTACCACTTAGGAACGGGCAAGAAGGGAGGGGGAAAAAAAGCGTTTTTTTGTGCCTGGTGGTAGGCGTGCACCGAAGAGGTTACAAGGCTAAGCCGGAAAAGGTCCTGGTTCTCTAGAGCTTTTAAATTTGTGGAGAAGAAACACCTGTACACGTACATCGCCTGCGCTGGCCCTCAGGTGGAAGAGATGTTGTAATTCAGTGACTGCGCTTTTTTTTTAAATTCTATTGCAGTATAGTTGATTTAAGTGAGTGCCTCTGAAATGTCACCACCTGTGCTAGGTGATTTGCAGACCATGCCGTCTTTACAGATTTTTTTATTGGAGAATAGTGGACAGGCTTTAACATCTTGATCTTAGCAATCTTTTTTTTTTGGAAAAGACTTCCTCCCCATTTTTATAGCTGAGAGAACCGAGGGTCCAAGGAGACGTTACTGAATCAAATTGAGGTTGCTCTCCTGTTAGAGTGTTGAAGGCAAAGAGCCCAGGTACAGTGGGAAAAGGGGTAGACCTGGAACACCATGCTCCCTGCTTTGCGGCCCAGTGCTTTGAGGAAATCCCTTAATCTTGATTTCCTTTGTGAAATTTGAGGACGGTTAACACTAGTTAATTTCCAAGGTTGTTTTAAGGAGTTAATCATTAAGTGCAAGCACCTGGCATCCTCTTGGTGCATACTAAGCCCTCAACAGATGTTCCTTATGTGGTGTTGGCAGGGCCTAGCCAGGAGTCCTTCGTGAATGTTGATTGTCTTCGATTGCCAAGCCTGTGCTCTTTCCACTTTACCATTCTGCCTGTAGGCAAGTTTGTATTTTCCAGTCTTTGGTTTTTCTATCTGAAGTAAAGCCTCATCGGGAGTTGCCGTAGTGGCTCAGTGGTTAATGAGTCCGACTAGGAACCATGAGGTTGTGGGTTCGGTCCCTGGCCTTGCTCAGGGGGTTAAGGATCTGGCGTTGCCGTGAGCTGAGGTGTAGGTCGCAGATGCCGCTCAGATCCCGCGTTGCTGTGGCGAAGGCCTGCAGCTACAGCTCCTGTTAGACCCCTAGCCTGGGAACGTCCATATGCCGCGCATATGGACAAAAAGACCAAAAAAAAAAAAAAAAGCCTCATGAATGTTTTTCATTTTCCAAGATGTTGGTGAAGCCATTACTTGTAGGTTTAATTTCTGCCTTTTATTTCCCAAGATTTTTTGAAGGGGCAAGTCAGCGTGGAAAGAGAAAGTATCTCAATTTCAAAGAACTTCAGATGTGAGGAGTGTATTAAGAGAAATAGAGGCATTCAGTAATTTTTTTTCCCAGCAATTTTTAAAATGGTTAACATTGTTTTATAAAAGAGGATTCAAATTCTTTCTTTGACACCACTTCTGCCTCAAACCAATTTTACGATTTTACAAGGAGAAAAATCATCCCTTCAAAGGTGATGGAATATTCAGTTAAAAAAAAAAACCTTGAGAAAGTGGTAATATTTTTAAGTTAGTGGATTATTAGATTGACTATTGGTTTATGAAGATTCTGGGAGGCAGGATATAGTCAAAAATGACTCGAAAAGCTTCAGTTAATTACAAGGAGAGTCGATAGAGTCTTTATAACTTTTTTCTTTTTTTGTCTTTTTGCCTTATCTAAGGCTGCACCTGCGGCATATGGAGGTTCCCAGGCTAGGGGTCTAACAGCTGTACCTGCTGGCCTTCACCACAGCCACAGCAATGTGGGATCCGAGCCGTGTCTGCAACCTACACCACAGCTCACAGCAATGCCGGATCCTTAACCCCCTGAGCAAGGCCAGTGATCGAACCCGCAACCTCATGGTTCCTAGTCAGATTCATTAACCACTGAGCCACGACGGGAACTCCTATAACTGTTTCTAAGAGGTATCTTGCTACCTATCTTTTTAGACAATAGCTGTTTGTTATAATTAATAATACCATATTAAAAAATAATACCGTATTAAAAAGCTGATGTGGGGGATCTTAGGGTGACAGTGTCAGTGTTACTTGTTCAGATATTGGTGTTTTAAAAGGTTAGTAACCAATTTGTTCTAGGATATGAGGTTAGCAAGGAACTAGTTCTACAGAAGTGATACAACAGCAAGTAAAATGAAATCCTGAATTTACATGAATAAATTTAGCAGGTATGTTCAAAATGTTAATAATTCTTTGAAGCTGAGGCAGTGTTCTGAACTTTTCTTGTTGGGCATTTTATTAGGTGTTTATTAGAATAACTGAAATATTACCAATTAGGTGTTTATTAGAATAACTCTGAAATATTACCATTGTCATAGTGTTATTTATTTTTTGGTTGTGCCTAGGGCGTGTGGAAGTTCCCAGTTCAGGGATTGAACTTGAGCCACAGAAGCCACCTGATCTGCTGCAGTGACAACTCGGTGCATGTTGCTTGAGGGCATATACCTTTGATAGTAAGTTTTTTTTTTTTGCTTTTTAGGGCCACATGTGTGACATACGGGGATTCCCAGGCTAAGGGTCAGATCAGAGCTGCAGCTGCCTGATCTGAGCCATGTCTTTGACCTACACCACATCTCACAGCAATTCCAGATCCTTAATCCATTGAACTCCCATCCTCATGGTTACTAGTCGTATTTGTTACCACAAGGGGAACTCCAGGTATCTTTAAATATAAAAGATAATGCCAAACTGCTTTCCAAAGTAGTTCTACCAACTTGCATTCCCACCAGAAGGATTTTGATACTTTCTTTTTTCTTTTGTTGAAAAAAGATGGTATAACGCCACTTTAAGCTGAGTTAACGTGGTAGTCTATAAGTGATAGACTTGTGCTTAAATTAATGTTTCTCTATTTATGATGTTGAACACTTTGTCATATGTTTATACACTGCTGGAGTTTCTGGTGTAATTCTCCAAGTCTTTTGTCCATCTTCCTGTTGAACTGTCAATTTTTTATTGTGCAAATTTATTTATGGATTCTCAATAACAATCCTTTGTAATATGTGGGTCCTTAACCTGCCTGCCACAGCGGGAACTCCACCATTCCCCTTTGTGTTATCAACACATAAGCAATACAGAAAAATGAAATGGATCTAAAGGATTGCTGCATGATGTTTCATTAGTTGGAACAAATGTATATGCATACATTCTGCTAAATATTTTTAATTTGTATATTGAAACTGAAACATTAACTTGTTCTTTTCTTGCTTTCAGGTTGTATCTGCTTTAGGTAAACAAGCAGAAAGGAAGTCTGAAACTCTGTTGCAAAACTTGTCACAGCCTCCATCATTCACAACTGTCAGAGTAAATACACATTTAGCCTCAATACAACATGTGAAAAATCTGTTATATGATGAACTTCAGAAGGTTTGTGGAAATTTTTTTATATCATGTTATGGTTGATTTACAGTGTGTTAATTTCTCTGTACAGCAAAGTGATTCAGTTACATGTATATGTACATTTTTATATTCTTTCCATTATGATTTATTTCAGAATAATGAATATAGTTCGCTGTGTTACACAGTAGGATCTTGTTTATCAATTGTGTAAATACTAGTTTGCCTCTGCTAATCCCAAACTCCCCCTCCACCCTTCCCTTGCCCACCCTCCACCTTGGCAACCACAAGTCTGTTCTCTTTGTCTATGAATCTCTTTCTGTTTCATAGATACGTTCATTTGTGTCCTGTTGTAGATTCCACATATAAGTGATATCATACATTACTTGTTTTTCTCTAATTTCACTTAGTATGATAATCTCTAGCTCCATCCATGATGTGGCGTTATTTTGTCCTTTTTTAAGGCTGAAGTATTCCATTGTATGCATGTACTGCATCTTTATTCGCCTATTGACAGACATCTAGATTTTTTCTATGTCTTGGCTATTGTGAATAGTGCTGCTGTGAACATTGGGGGTGCATGTATCTTTTTGAATTATAGTTTTGTCTGGGTATATGCTCAGGACCAATATTGCTGGATCACATGGAAACTATTTTTA
The DNA here is from genome assembly GCA_004024745.2 of Catagonus wagneri. Lineage (NCBI taxonomy): Eukaryota > Metazoa > Chordata > Mammalia > Artiodactyla > Tayassuidae > Catagonus > Catagonus wagneri. The sequence continues at coordinate 15,464,186 of PVHT021183661.1, forward strand.
GTGTGTGTGTGTGTTTTTTTCTTTTTTTTTGCCTTGCCCAGGTACGTGCAAATTTCCCAGACACCTGTGCCACAGCAGTGACCTCAGCCAATTCTTAACCCGCTGAGCCACCAGGAAACTATTTTTTTTTTTAAGGAAACTTCATAATGCTTTCCATAGTGGTTGCACAACTTTTCATTCCCACCAACAGTGTTAGGTTTCCCTTTTCTCCATATCCTGTCCAGCATTTGTTATTGGTAGATTTTTAGATGATGGCCATTCTGACTGGCATGAAGTGGTACCTCATTGTAGCTTTGATTTGCATTTCTCTAATAAATGGCAATAAGAAGGCACTTTCCATGTGCCTATTGGCCATCTGTATGTTTCCTTTGGAGAAATGTCTGTTTAGATCTTCTGCCTGTTTTTGATTTGGTTTTATTGAGTTGTTTGAGCTGTTTGTATATTTTGGAAATTAAGCCCTTGTTGGCTGCATCATTTGCATTTCTTTTCTTCTATTCTGTAAGTGGTCCTTTTGTTGATGTGTTGTTGGCTGTGCAAAGCTCGTAAGATTGATTAGGTCCCATTTATTTATTTTTGCTTTTATTTCTTTTGCCTTGGGAAACTGGCCTAAGAAAACATTGGTATAATTTATGTCAGAGAATCTTTTGCCTGTGTTCTCTTTTAGTTTTATGGTGCCATGTCTTATGTGTAAGTCTTTAAGCCATTTTGAGTTTATTTTTGTGTGTGAGGTGAGGGTGTGTTCTAACTTCATTGATTTACGTGCAGCTTCCAACTTTCCGCATATCACTTGTTGAAGAGATTTTTTTTCCCTATCAGAGTATATTCTTACCTCCTTTGTCAAAAGATTAAGCGTAGGTGTGCGGGTTTATTTCTGGTTCTTGAAAGTTTTTTAACATTTATTTGTTGTTAAGTTATAGTTGATTTACAATGTTGTGCCAATTTCTGCTATATAGCTAAGTGACCCAGTCATTCATACATATATATATATGTGTGTGTCTGTGTGTGTATACACGCGGACACACACATATAAACATACACACATTCCCTTATCTTCCATCATGGTAGAGATTGTGCAAATTGTTTGTCATCATGTATAGAATTAGATTTCTGCAATCTGTGTTGTGTTGCTCTTCACTAAAATCATGTGAACAATATACTGTTACCATTTTACAGATAAGGAAATTGATGATCATGAACATTTAATTATTCAAAGTTGCATAGCGGATGCTAAGGCTAAACTTGAACCTAGTACTTCTGATTCTGAATTTGTTTAGTGACTGGATAGGTCACTCAACCCCTCCGGGCCTCAGGTGCTTCATTGTTAAAATAATTAACAGATCCATTCTAACCCTAAAAGTCTGTGATACTGTAATAAGTACTGTGTAACCATCAGGAGGGCTGTTGGTATAGCCAAGGTGAGCCCAAGAGTTAAGGAGGTACCTCTGATTACCTGTAGGACTATATTTTAAATTTTGATAATTTTATTGTAATAATTAAAATAAAAATTTAATGCAAACAAGAAATAATGTAAAGCATATATTTTAAAGCTGAAACACACAGCATTTTTTTTTGTTCAGCCAATAAAATAGTTTTTGGCATAATATTCATTTTTTTGGTACTTAAACGGTATTATAAAATGGCGATTTTTTTCTTAATTTTGGTCATACCGGAGGTATGTATAAGTTTCTGGGCTAGGGATTGAACCTTTGCCACAGCAGTGATCCCAGCTGCTGCAGAGACAGTGCTGGATCCTTAACCTTTAAAAAAAATGTTATGTTCCCCTCCTCCCCCCCTTTTTTTTAAATAAAGTAGAAGAATATGAATATAGTGCCTAGTAAGCAGGAAACTTAGTTGAAGCAGGAAGCCACACATGGTCCACTTTGTTACTAAATCTCATATATAGCCACAAGCAACTCCAGGCTACATTTTTTGTTACCTTTTTTTTTTTTTTCCGAGAGGGAGGGGGTGCGCCTGGGGCATGGGGCATGTGAAGTTCTCAGGCTAGGAATGAAACCCACGCCACAGCAGTGAAAAGTTGGGATCCTTAACCTGCGGTGCCACGAGGGAACTCCAAAATGACATTTTTTAAGTTCCAAGCAAAAAAATTTGTATTTTCTTGTTTAATATTGCCTTAATCTTTTACTTTGAAAAGCTGTACATTTTATAAGTGAAATAAGTCAGACAGTGAAAGACAAATACTTTGGCTTATATGACATCCCTTGTATGTGGAATTTAAAAAATAGAACAAACTAGTGAAAACAAAAAAGATACAGAGAACTGAGCGGGGGGGTGGTGGTGGCCATATAGGGTGAGGGAGTGGGAGATACAAACTTCTTGGGTGTACATGAGGCTCAAAGATGTACAACACAGGGAATACAGTTGATACTTTGCAGTAACTAAATGAAAAGTAACCTTTGAAAATTGTATTAAAATTTTTTAAAAAGCCAGAAAGAAAACCGTAAGGCAGTACATGTTGTGTTTCATATACGGTGCACTGAAAATTGCCTCCAAAGAAATGTAAGATGGAGGAAAACAGATGTCTGAAGGGGATACTTCAAATTACATTTCATAGTTAAGTCTCTTCCAATAAATAACCTTGATAGGTTTCAGCAGACCTAATACTATCTAAATGAAAAGGAGGGGGTAAGCATGATTACAAGACTTCCATTTGTATACCACAGGCTGTGTTATCTGTTTACTCTGGATATAACTTTGAAAAATTTTCAGAAATTTTTACTAGTATTGATTCAATTTATTTTTATATCTTTAATCTTATTACATTTGTGGAATGTTGATCATACTCTCTTTAAGAACGCTTCCATAAACTTGAAGTTGTGAGTAGCCGACCATGTGAAAACCAGAACCAGCTACAGTTTCTGGCTTTATGAAATCAGAACTTGGTATAATAAATAAGACTCGGAGAAAGGTTAATCTGATTTTTAAGAAGAGTGATCATTTTGTTGTGAGTAATGGCATTAGGCATAAAATGCAAGCATTCCTCTAAAGAACTAAGATTACTGCTTTTATATAGCCAGGCATACAGGTTTTCAGTGAGCCTGAAAGATACTGTTCCTGAGTCTCATCAGTTGTCCACCACTCAGGCAGATCCAGATTGTTTTCTTTTCTAGCAGATTATTCCTAGAGCTTTGAGGACCTCATATCAGTCTTTCAGGTATAAGGAATAGAAGATCTCGGGTGGTACCTGAGATAAGGCAGACCGAGTCTCTCTGGGCTTTGAGTCCTTTTCCGAGTCTCTCTGGGCTTTGAGTCCTTTTCCTTAGAGGTTAGCATTAGACAGAATGTTGGGTTGTCAGTACTAGTTAAACTGGTGGTTGAGCCGTGCCTATTTCTAGCATGAAAGGGAACTTGAAGGAGGTTTTAGATTACAATCAGTTGTTTCCCATGTTCCAAAGCTCACGTGTGTCCTAAAGACATTCTTTTTTTTTTTTTTTTTTTTGTCTTTTTGCCTTTATGTAGAGCCGTATCCGCGGCATATGGAGGTTCCCAGGCTAGGGGTCTGACAGGAGCTGTAGCTGCTGGCCACAGCCACAGCAACGCAGGATCCGAGCCGCGTCTGCAACCTTCACCACAGCTCATGGCAACACCGGATCCCCAACCCACTGAGCAAGGCCAGGGATCGAACCCGCAACCTCATGGTTCCTAGTCGGATTCGTTAACCACTGAGCCACAAAGGGAACTCCCTAAAGACGTATTGTGAGTCGGGGCTTTGTCTCCAGATTTCTCTGGGTCATGTATTGAAATTTAATAATTTAAAATTTCATTTGACGAGTGAGGATGTGAGAAACTGGAACATTTATACATTGCAGGAGGGAAAGTCAAGTGGTTTGGCCTCATTAGAAAACTGGCTATTTCTTAAAAAGTTAATCCAGCAGTTCCACTCTTAGGTATCTACCGAGGAGAAATTAACACAGGTCCATGTAGATGCTTGAATGTGAATGTTAATAGCAGCATTGTTCACAGTAACCAAAAGGGAGAAACTCCAAATGTCCATCAACTGGTGAATGGAAAAACCAGCCGTGATGTGTTCACACAGTGGAACACCCCTCAGCCATGACACGATCAACTGATAGATGCTCCCGCGTGGGTGAGCCTCCAAACTGTGATAGTGAGTGGAAGAAGCCAGATGCACGGTGCTCTGTATTGTAGGATTCCATTTCTATGAGATGTCTACACAGGCACACTTAAACAGAGAATGCGTGGTGGATAGGAGCTAAAACTGGGTAGTAGGGAGTTCTTACTGCTCTGTTGGAAATGGTTAGTTCAAAATATCCACTGCCTGGAAGGAGCAGAAGTTGGAATAGCTGTTGACTCAGCAGAAATGTAGGTAGAATTGTAAAATGTGAATACTTTTTTTTTTTCTTACCAACTTAGCAATAAGTTGATTTTGGAAGTTTTCTCTAGGTGGTGTGTGGATACTACAAGGCAGTGCAGATCCTGTTAGGAATGAGATGATAATCTTTCACCTACATGGCGAGAGATAGTTTGTTTTCCAATATTTGGTTGTTGCCATTCGGGCCACTGCTCCGCGTGGCCGCCCATTTGTCTCCCACCTGAAACCCTGAACAACCCACCTTCTGGAAAAATAACACTGCTTTGTGGTGTTTGCTGATTTTTGTGGTGTAAATGCTCGCACTGTGGTGATTTCTAGCTACCTGCATGACCATGGAGTTGTGAAGAGATGCACACAGTTGGCGCCCATAGAACTGTGAGTTGGCCCCAACACCTAGACCACTGGTCTTGTACCTATTTCCAGCCTGAAGGGCAAGTATGGTAGAGGACACCGAAAATCCTAAACTATTGCCAAAAAGCATCATCAGAACTGACAAGGCGGGAGTTTCTTTTGTGACTCAGCGGTTAACGAACCTGACTAGGTTCCATGAGGATGTGGGTTCGATCCCTGGTGTTGCTCAGTGGGTTAAGGATCCAGCGTTGCTGTGAGCTGTGGTATAGGTTGCAGACATGGCTCAGTGAGTTAAGGATTCGGCGTGGCTGAGTCTGTGGCGCGTAGGCCTGCAACTACAGCTCCAATTTGACCCCTAGCCTGGGAACCTTCCATATACCGCAGGTGCAGCCCTAAAAGGCAGAACAAACAAAAAACAGCAACAAAAAAACTGATATGGCACTCACTGTTGGTGATATATAAGAAGTAACATTTAATAAGCTTACCCTTCAATATCCTATTTAGAAGCTTTTCTTAAAAGAGCACTACATGCAATATTATATTGGGTGTTTGTTTTCAAATTAAGCCACTTTAAGGAGTTCCTTGGGGTCCCAGCGGTTAAGGATCCTGCATTGTCACTGCTGGGACTTGGGTCACTTCTGTGGTGTGGGTTTGACCCCTGATCTGGGAACTTCTGCATGCTGTGGATGTGCCCCCCAACCCGCCAAAAAAAAGTCAGTTAAGGTAAACATGTTTTGTGTTTACAAAGTTATACAGTAAGCAGAACTGAGTCTTTGAGTTGTAAAGAAGTCAAGATATTTCAGAATCAAATTATAGAGAAAATGTTGTTTTGAAGTCTGATTTTTTTTTAATAGCATCCCATAGAATGAAATGAAAACATACTAAACTAAGCTTTATCCTCTGCTCAGTAATGATACTGACAAGCTTCACAATTTGAAGTTTAACAAATGTATTGATTGCTTTGTAATCCTTGTGTTTATCTGTAACAGCAGTTTAATGGCTTAAGTTTTCCTGTTCTTCAACATCCAGACCTTCAGGATATCTTACTCATTCCTGTTATTGGACCTAGGTTTGTAACTGTTTCATTTTCATGTTGTATTCTTCTAAATAAAAATTTATCACAGGTTCTTTTTTACTGTTAGGCGAGAATGCTAAGTTTCTCCATTATTAGTGACTTTATTTAGATAGAAATTCACAAATTTCATAAATGCTGACTTCATACTCTATAATGGACAGTGTTAAAAACACTAGGAATGGACCCATACACCTTGAATAATGCATATGAGTTTCATTTAGTGCAGTGATTTATTTTTTTCCACACTGTAAAAAGTTAATTTTGTGTTTACTTAAATATTTTAAGAGATTACACTGCTAGGTTTAAAACTTTTGAGCTACAACAAAAATACAGAGTAACAATATTTCCTGCTTTCATAGTTTGGAAAATTTTATTCACAATTATGTAGGTGGTGGTCTCTGAATAGAGCAGGTAGTTATGGATTTGAAAGACGTGTCTAAAAATTGAAAAAAAAATAGGTTGTCATGTTATAGTGAGAGTTGTTCCCAAAGAAAATTTTATTTAATTTTTAATTTTTATTTTTTTGTCTTTTTAGGGCCACACCTGCACCATATGGAGGTTCCCAGGCTAGGGGTCCAATTGGAGTTGTAGCAGCCGACCTGCATCACAGCCAGGACAACATCAGATCCGAGCCTCATCTGCGACTTACGCCACAGCTCACGGCAAGACTGGATTCTTAACCCACTGAGAGAGGCCAGGGATCGAACCCACAACCTCATGGTTCCTAAGTCAGATTCGTTTCTGCTGTGCCACAACTGGAACTCCCCCCTCCCAAAATTTTATTTATTTATTTATTTATTTATTTTCTTGAATCTCCTCATTCTTTATTTTTTTGCTTTTTAATGTCTTTTTTTATTCTTAATGGATTTTATTTCAATTATAGGTGTACATAAATCATCACAAGTCAATTTTACAGATTTTGTATCCCAAACCCCCAGTGCATCCCCCCACCCCCCAGATTGTCTTATTTGAAAAACCAAGGTTTTCCAAAGTCTGTGAGTCATTGTCTGCTCTGTAAGAAGGTTCATTGTGTCTTTTTAGTTTCCACATGTAAGCGGTAGCATTGGGTGTTGCTGTCTAATTGTCTGACTGGTTTCACTTTGCATGATAATTTCTAGGTCCATCCATGTTGCTG
>PVHT021183661.1:15471197-15517776 GCA_004024745.2 Catagonus wagneri
AATTCGTTCCTTTTAATGGCTGAGTAACATTCCATTGTGTGTATGTACCATATCTTCCCTATCCACTCTTCTGTCGATGGGCATTTAGGTTGTTTCCATGACCTGGCTATTGCATAGAGTGCTGCAATGAACACTGGAGTACATGTGTCTTTTCGAGTCATGGTTTCTGCTGGATAGATGCCCAGGAGTGGGATTGCTGAATCAAATGGTAATTCTATTTTGAGTTTTCTGAGGAATCTCCATACTGTTTTCCACAGTGGCTGCACCAATTTGCATTCCCACCAACAGTGTAATAGGGTTCCCTTTATCTCCACACCCTCTCCAGCACTTACTGTTTGTAGACTTTTTGATGATGGCCATTCTGGCTGGTGTAAGGTGGTACCTCATAGTGGTTTTGATTTGAATTTCTCTAATGAGGAGCGATGTTGAACATCTTTTCATGTGTTTATTTGCCATGTGCATGTCTTCTTTGGAGAACTGTCTGCCTAGATCCTCTGCCCATTTTTGAATGGGGTTGTTTGTTTCTTTGGTGTTGAGCTGTAGGAGGTGTTTGTAAATTTTGGAGATTAATCCCTTGTCAGTTGAATCATTTGCAAATATTTTCTCCCATTCTCCCCCTCCCAAAATTTTAAAATCCCTGTTTGTGATACAATGTTCTCAATATTCCAAGAATTATAATAAACATAAAAATGCTTTTTTTTTTTTTTAAGCTTTAACTTAGTGGTCAGTGGTAGAGCCATGGTTTATCCACTCAATTGAATATTATGTGGCCTTTAGTGTAGGAAAATTACATCTACAAATAAAAGATGATATTCATGATTTTTTTTTTTGTCTTTTTGCATTATCTAGGGCCACATCTGCGGCATGTGGAGCTTCCCAGGCTAGGGGTCTAACAGGAGCTGTAGCTGCTGGCCTTCGCCACAGCCACAGCAATGCAGGATCCGAGCTGCGTCTGCAGCTTACACCACAGCTCACGGCAACGTCGGATTCTTAACCCACTGAGCAAGGCCAGGGATCGAACCCACAACCTCATGGTTCCTAGTCAGATTCGTTAACCACTGAGCCACGACGGGAACTCTGATATTCATGATTAAGTACCAGGAGCATGTTGCTGTGTGTAGGATATTTATGTTTTTTTGCAATTAAAGACAACTATGTTTATGTATATTAGTGTACAGAAAAAAATATGGAGGGTATGACATACCCAGTTGGTAACAGGGATTAACTTGGAGTAGTTAGGTCTGAGGAGGTTGGATTGGGAGAGACTGGGTAAGAGATTTTTCACTTGAAACATTTCTATTTTATTTTTTCCTGTAAGCACGTATTACTTGGCAGTTAAAACAACTGATTTTATAAACTCCTTATTCTCCTTCATTAAGGTGAAATTAACATGTAGTAAAATAGAGATCGTAATTAAGTGTACCATTTGCTGAGTTTTGCTAAATTCATACAACTGTGTAGGCGGGACTCACCCCAATCAAGATACACACCATCTCCATCACCCAGAAAATTCTCTTGCATACTCCTCCCCTACCAGGAAACACTGTTCTGATTTCTCTCATCTCCTGTTTCTATTTGATTTTTTTGTTTTTAGGGCTGTACCCAAGGCATATGAAGTTCCTACTAGGGGTCGAATAGGAGCTGCAGTTGTTGGCCTATGCCATAGCAACATAGGATCTGAGCCACATGTGCGACCTACACCACAGCTCATGGCAACGCTGGATCCTTAACCCACTGAGCAAGGCCAGGGATTGAACCTGTATCCCCATGATCCTAGTTGGGTTTGTCAACCGCTGAACCATGAAGGGAACTCATCCTATTTAGTTTTAAACTAACTGGTTATTAGAGTTGATGGCAGGCAGAGGTCTTTTGAGACCTGTGATTCATTTCGCAATATACTGTGGACATCTTTCTATAATGTCCATAGGTTTCCATAATCCTGTAGAACCCACTGTTTCATTCTTTTTACTGGCTACGTAATGCTCCTATTCTTTGTAGTGATCTAAACTACTCATTAGAATGTAAATGAGCAGTAAAACAGGAGCAGTGAGTTACTGTAGGAAAGTACTGAAATGTATTATAGGATTTTAGGTTGATATACCAACCTTTCTTTCATTTCTAAAAGGAGCGACTTGGTTCTTCATTTTTACTTTTAATTTTTTAATATTTTTGTCTTTTGTGTTTTTAGGGCTGCACTCATGGCATATGGAGGTTCACAGGCTAGGGGCTGAATTGTAACTGCAGCTGCTGACTTATGTCATGCCACAGCAACAGGGGATCTGAGTCGCATCTGCAGCCTGCACCGCAGTCCATAGCATCCCCTGGATCCTTAACCCACTGAGCAAGGCCAGGGATCGAACCTGCGTCTTCATGGATGCTAGTCAGATTCGTTTCCATTGAGCCCTGAAGGGAACTCTGGTTCTTTTTTGTCTTTAAACTCATCATCATTTTTAAGTATGTTTTGACTTCCACTATGAAAAATGAAGAAATTTTTACACTTAAATTTCCCCTAAAACCTCCAGCAGCCAGTTTTTATGTACTGTTAGTTTTTTAACACTGTAAAGCCTTGTAACATTTTTATTTGACAAAAACACAGTTGAGATGAATGCAGTGCTTACTTTTAGCCCTCCCCTGGCAGTATCTTTCTGAGGTCTTTGTCTTGATTCGTCCCTTGGTTGATTGATTTATCATCGCTGATCAGGTCTGCAGTGCCTGCTTTCTTTCACTCAAGTACGTCTCTTGGATGCTTTGTTTACTTTCCTTCTTGAGAACTTGGTTGTTGCCTTCATATTTCAATATCAACTTGGCTGGTTGTGGTAGTTTCAGGCTGTATGTGTTATTTCCTTGAGCACTTGGTAGACACTGCAGCTACAATCTTATAGCATCATGTGTGGCTATGAAGAAATCTGAGGCTAAAAAATTTTCCCTCTTGTTACAGAATAGCTTGGTTTTGACTATCTATAGGATTCTTAGGCATTGAACTTCAGAAAGTTGGCTGTATCCCTAGATTTTGAGTATTCTCTTCTTTTCATTGAAAGACAGTGTAATTTTTTAGTTAACAAGTCTGGTAGTTCTTTGATTAGTTTTATGATTAGTTCTCTGTTACGAGGATGCCGGTGCTCTCTATGTTGGATTTCCAATGTGAGCTGTGGTGTAGGCCTGTAGCTACAGACAGCTCTGATTAGACTTCAAGCCTGTGAACTTCCATATGCCTTGGGTGTGGTGCTAAGCAAAACAAAACAAATTAATTCAGTTCCTTCATTTTACTTAACATAATAGTTAACTTACTGATCAAATGTATTTTATTTTATTTTTTAATTTAGTTTTATTTTTTGTCCTTTGTCCTTTTTTAGAACTTTACCCGTGGCATATGGAAGTTCCCAGGCTAGGGGTCTGATCGGAGCTGTAGCTGCCAGCTTACGCCAGAGCCACAACAATGCCAGATCTGAGCTGCGTCTGCAACCTATACCACAGCTCACAGCAACGCCGAATCTTCAACCCACTGAGTGAGGCCAGGGATGGAACCCGCAACCTCATGGTTCCTAGTCGGATTCGTTTCCACTGCGCCACGACGGGAACTCCTTTATTTACTTATTTAATTTTATTTCACTTTATATTTTTATATTTTAATGTGAAGTTTTACCACTGGTAATTAGATTGAACATAAGGTTGTAATGCTGAATTTGATAGTATTGATGTCAGCTTTATTGAAAAACTTAGAAAACTGACTACCAGGCTTATCTTGATACAGAGTATTAAATTTAATTGAAATACAGTTCATTTACAATGTTGCGTTAGTTTCAGGTGTACATAAAGTGATTCGGCTGTATGTATGTATATCCTTTTTCAGATTCGTTTCCCTTATAGGTTATTACAAAATATTGCATGTAGTTCCCTGTGCTATACAGTAGGTCCTTGTTGGTTATCTGTCTTATATAGAGTAGTGTATATATGTTAATCACAGACTCGTAATTTATCCCTGCCCCCACCCCCTCATACAAGAGTAGTTTTAACAACATTAAACAACCAGCATTTTCTAAAGACTGCATTTAGATCAGAAGAATTTTTTAGGCCACTGTTCTGTTTCTAATTTTTAAGCATCTCTATATTTTGTCTGTTGGTGCTCCTCCTTTTTTGATAAAAAATCTCAGTATTTTCAGCAGGTCATAAAAATTTTTCCCTAGTAATTGAGTCCGCAATTCAATAGCATAAATCCCTTGAGATTGAAATGAGACTGTATTTGCCCTTCTCTTCCATCCTGATTTATTTCCATCTTTCACATTTGCCTTGTCACTGGTATCGGCAGTTTAAGTTTTCAATTAATGTTTGTGTATTTGAAATAATAGGGTAAATGCAATGGAGTATTCAGGTAATCGTACAAAGGTAGCTGATTAAATAGATGGCAATCCTGAAAATATTTGGTAGCCATGCAACAGTATCACGTGATATCTCAAAATTATGTTTATTATCTTTCTTTTGGTGTAGGGTTGATAATACATGCAGTGAAATATGTGCCAAGTAGATGAGTGTATATTTTTGTATACTCTTCAGTGGGTCATTCCCATAATCTCATTCTTTATTTCTTAGGCATCTCATTTTTAGCTGTTTTAATTAGCTTTTTTTTTTTATTCTAAGTGCCTTCATAGTATTTTTCCTCCAGTTTTTATTACTTAACTATTGGAAAATCATCTTTTTCCCCCTTTTTGGTCATGCTTGTGGCATGTGGAAGTTCCCAGGCCAGGGACTGAAGCTGTGCCTTAGCAGTGACAATGCTGAATCTTTAACCTGCTCTACCATCATAGAACTCCAGGGATTTTTTTTCTTTTTCTTTTTAGGGCCACATCTGTGGCATATGGAAGGTCCCAGGCTATAGGTCGAATTGGAGCTCCAGCTGCTGGTCCACAGCACAGCCACAGCAATGCGGGATCTGAGCTGTGTCTGCAGTGTACACCACAGCTCACAGTGATGCCGGATCCTTAACCCACTGATGCCAGGGATCGAACCTGCATGCTCATGGATACTAGTTGGGTTTGTAACACACTGAACCACAATGGTAACGCCCGAAAATTATCTTTTTTTAATGTTGTTGCTTCACTTCTTTATTTAGAAACACTTCATTAAAAATCAAGCTTTTAGTATTTTTTTATAGCCCTACATCTTTATATTTCCTAGCTACAGTTTCAGCAAAGCTGACTGACAAGTTGACACTTGCGTGTGATCCCTTAGGTTTTTATACAGTTCTTGTGTTGAGGGAACCCTGAGTCCCCTCCTTGGCTCAGCCAGGCCCTAGGAGGACTCTGGGAATTCAGCATAATCATACTCGTGACTAAGATTTATTACAGTGAAAGAATCTGAAGCAAAATCAACAAAATACAAGGTGCAGGGGGCAAGTGTAGGGAAAACCATTGGCAAGCTCAAGAGCCTTTTTCCACTGGAGTTAAACGGTGCATACCACACCCCCCACAACAAGTATGACAACACACGTGTGAGGTGTGATCTCCAGGAGGCTCATTAGAGACACAGCATCAAGGATTTGCATTCAGGGCTGGTTATACAAGTATATCCTGGTTTATAGCCAGATTCCAGCCTCCAGGAAGAAAAGCCAGTGTCTACCATAAGCCATACTCTTTGTTTACACACTGCAGGCACCGTGAGCTGCCCTTCGAAGTTAATAGAACACCCTGATGGTAAGTTCAGGACACAAGCCAAGGCCCAGCCTTGTAACCAGGCCTTCTAAAGAAAGGATAGCAGTTCTGGCACCCTGTGTTAACACTCATCTCTGTAGTCTTCCATTCTCTATATGAAGTGGTTATTTTCATAGAAACTTTCTGATTAACCCTACAAGGTTCCATATCACTAAATATGTTTTGAATTGGTATCTTGTGTAAGACTCAAAGCTGTTACAGAGATGGATGAAAAATAGTTTAGTCTAAAAGCAAGGAGTGTTGGTACCAAACTGCAGTAAATGCCACAGTAGAGGTATGAGTTAAATGCCGTTAGAGCATAGACGCGGAAGGCCTGAGTGCAAAGAAATGGGTAGATGTTCTCTCCACATGGATGTTATTTCAGTTGAGCCTTTAAGGTGAGTAAGAATTAGGTAGATGAGATAAAGTAGGCAAGGGTGTGCTAGTAAAGGGGTGTGAAAATAGATGGAGATTCATGACAGAAGTGATCAGGTTTGGGTAACACAGTTTTCAGAGAGATTAGTGAAAGATGTTGAAGTTAGAAGAGGTAGACTGGAATGTAAAGTGTTTTTTTTTTTTTTTAAACTAAGGAATGCTTTTTTTTTTTTTTTGCGTAGAGTATAGGAACCAGGAGTTCCCGTTGTGGCTCAGTGGTCAACAAATTCGACTAGGAACCATGAGGTTGCAGGGTCAGTCCCTGGCCTTGCTCAGTGGGTTAAGGATCCGGTGTTGCTATGAGCTGTGGTGTAGGTTGCAGACACGTCTCAGATCCCGCATTGCTGTGGCTGTGGCGAAGGCCGGCAGCTACAGCTCCAATTAGACCCCTAGCCTGGGAACCTCCATATGCTGCGGGTGCGGCCCTAGATAAGGCAAAAAAAAAAAAAAAAAAAAAAAAAAAAAAAAAAAAAAAAAAAAAAAAAAAAAAAAAAAAAAAAAAAAAAAAAAAAAACAAAAAAAGGAAAAGAAAATAGGAACAGAGCAATTTTTATTACAGTCATGATTTTAGGAATAAAATACTGGCAGTAACATATGCTGTGTTTTTCCAAATGACATGCAGCCCATGACTCATTTAGGAGGTTGTAAAATCAATTTGTTTCTTTATAGGCATTTTTAAAAGAAATAGGTACAATCCAATATACTATAAAATACCCTAGTAAGGCATTTCGTGAAGCATTTGCTATGAATGTAAGTGTGCGTGTGTACACACACGTGTACTGGGATGTGATTTAAGTGCATTCTTACATTGGGGTACAAGTCAGGAAAGCTTGAAAACCATTTTTTAAAAAGATGAATTGCAAGACTGGTGCTGAGTTAGGGAGCAAGGTCTTTTATTTCCAACATTATGGTGAATTGGATAACCTGAAAATGTTTCTGCTACATACACCTAGGAGTACCGAGTAAAAAAATAGGTCTTAAAATGCACAACTGAGTGATTAAGAATATAAGTGAAATTTTCAGGGCTAGAGATGAAGAGTAACTGAAAACAGCAGTTGAGCAGTGAGCTAAGTTTAAGAGTTGGGGGATTTGAGAGGGAAGATGGTTGGTTCTCTAAGTTTTGGGGCTTTGGCTTTATTTTATTTTTTATTTTTTTGTCTTTCGTCGTTTTAGGGCCACACCCATGGCATGTGGAGGTTCCCAGGCTAGGGATCTAATTGGAGCTGTAGCCGCTGGTCTACGCCACAGCAACGTGGGATCCTAACTGTGTCTGCAACCTACACCACAGCTCACGGCAATGCCGGATCCTTAACCCACTGAGCAAGGCCAGGGATTGAACCCGCAACCTCATGGTTCCTAGTTGGATTCGTTTCTGCTGAGCCACGATGGGAACTCCTGGGGCTTTGGTTTTAAACAAAAGGTGTTAGCACTAGGAGGTGAGAAAAATCCAGCAGTCAGTGCAAGTCAGTAATTAGGAGTTGGATCTCTTTTGCCTTAGAGTTTGGATTAGAGGGAAAGAAAATCTCTGAGACTGCAGAACTGTGGTTTCTATAAGGGTTTGGAATTCCAATTCCTACTACCCAAGTGTTCTTGTATTTGGGGAAATTAACGTAAAAATCAGATCCTGAGCCACTTCTGAAGTGCTTGGCAAAACCACTCTGGAGCAGCACCCATCAGTATAGGTAAGAACCTTTCTCATAGTCGAAGCTCCACTAGGAATCAAACTCCTATGAGTGAGAATCGGGGGGCTCGATCCCTGGCCTAGCTCAGTGTGTTATGGATCTGGTGTTGCTGGGAACCGTGGTATAGGTCGCAGACCTGGCTTGGGCCCCGTGTTGCTGTGGATGTGCTGTAGGCCAGCAGCTGCAGTTCTGAATCGACCCCCTAGCCTAGGAACCTCCATATGTCACAGGTACGGCCCCTAAAAGCAAAAAAAAAAAAAAAAAAAAAAAAAAAAAAAAAAAAAAAAAAAAAAAAAAAAAAAAAAAAAAAAAAAAAAGCAAAAAAAAAGAACGAGTATATACAGCAAACTGAAGGGCTTAAAGACTTCCCCCGCCCCAGAACTATAGTAAGTAGAGCTAAGTGGTAGAGACTATAAAATCCGTTTCGTTGAAATGATTTAAAAAAAAAAACAAAAGAATCTAAAAGACCCTAAGAGAGGAAAAAAAGAATTGAAAAAGAATTTCTAGGGAGTTCCCGTCATGGTGCAGCAGTTAACGAATCTGACTAGGAACCATGAGGTTGCGAGTTCGATCCCTGGCCTTGCTCAGTGGGTTAACGATCCAGCATTGCTGTGAGCTGTGGTGTGGGTCGCAGACGTGGCTCGGATCCCACATTACTGTGGCTGTGGCGTAGGCTGACAGGTACAGCTCCTATTAGACCCCTAGCCTGGGAACCTCCATATGCCACGGGTGTGGCCCTATAAAGGACAAAAAAGACAAAAAAACCCCAAAAAACAAGAATTTCTAGAAATAAATAATATTATAGTTAAAAACTCAAAGAGTTAAACTGTAAATTAGACAAAATGGATGCAGAAATAACCAACTAGGAGATGTCTCAGGAAATGACCTACTTGCTGCATTGTGGGTAAAGTAATTGAAAGCATGAAACTGAGTCATGGAAAAGTGAACAGGTACTATGTGTTTGTAATGAGTCCCGGATGTAGAGATAAGAAATAACAGGGAAGAAAGAATATTCAGAAATATAATGGCCAAGAATTTATAAGAATTGTTGAAAGTCAGATTTCAGAAATACATTGTCTGAGGGCAAAAGTAAAGATAAATCCATGCCTAGATAGTTTAGAATGAAACTAAAAAACCCAAAGAGATCAGGAAGATCTGAGAGCAATGGAAGGTCAGAGGTGGAAGCTATGTCAGTAGTCAGGTCGAGAGGTGCTGCCTGTCTAATGTCAAGGGATGGCTCAGAAGACCTGTCAGGGAGTTAGAGGTGGCATCCTTGGGTGACTCGGTGAATGTTGAATTAGAAGTTGTAGGGAGAAGAGATTAGGATGATGCCAGACTTGCCAGTTTAGTTATTCAGGTGGATGATGGCACTTTGTTCCTGATTGGAAACATAGGATGAAAAGCTTTGGGGTGTTACCAAGGATTTGAGGAGTAGATCAGAGTAATAATGTTGTTGAGGACTCTGAGTTTTAAAATACTGTGGAACATCTATCTGTGGCTATCTGCAGGTAATCAAAAGTCTAGAAGGGCTGATTGTTAGAATATGGGGTTTATTTCTGTGATTGTAAAATCATGAGACTGCCAAGGTTTAGGATACAAAGTGAGAAGAGATGATTGGCATGTTTTAGAACTTGGGGGAACGATTGTCTTTGAGAAATAGAGAATGAGCAGTGAGAGTGTTTGTAATCAGGGAAAAGTAGTGTAAAGCTTAGTGTACTGATATTTGATCATTTTGGGATTTTAGAAAGAAAATGTACTTAATTCCCTCAGTAGGGAGTTATGACAGCACATGCGAAATGTTGCCAACCAGGAAAGCTCATCAGAGACTCGGGGCTCAAGAGTTTTATTTGGGGCTAATCACATAGGACCCCGACCTTTGATAAAGTCTGTCGTGAGTGTTAGAAGCAATACCCAGGGGGTTCCTGTTGTGGCTCAGTGGTAAGGAACCTGACTGGTATCTATGAGGATTTGGGTTAAGGATCTGGCATTCCTGTGAGCTGTGGTGTAGGTCACAGATAAAGCTCAGATCCTATGTTGCTGTGGCTGTGGCGTAGGCAGGTAGCTGCAGCTCTGATTTGACCCCTAGCCTGGGAACTTCCAGATGCTGCACCCGTGGCCCTAAAAAAACAACCAAAAAAAGAAGTGATACCCAGGTTTCAGAGATTTAAGGAATGGATGGGAGGTAAGAAATTGGAGAACACCAAAAAAAAAAAAAAAAATGGTTAACAAAGGAGGGGAAAAAAAAAGGACTTTGTCTAGTTTAAAACATGAATGGGAGTTCCCATTGTGGCTCAGCTGATTAAGAACCCAACATAAGTGTCTGAGGATGCAGGTTTGATCCCTGGCCTCACTCAGTGGGTTAAGGATCCGGCATTGCTGTGAGTTGTGGTGTAGGTCGCAGATGTGGCTCGGATCTGGAGTGGCTGTGGCGTAGGCCAAGTGGCTGCAGCTCTGATTCGACCCCTGGCCTGGGAACCTCCATATGCTGCAGGTGCGGCCCTAAAAAGACAAAAAATAAATGTTTTTGAATTGCTTATATGTTGTCTCTTTTACTCTTTGAAGATGGAAACTTTCTCTTCTCTCTTAATGCTGTTATGAAAGAGCAATGCTTGTTAAATGATGAAGCAATTTTTTTTCCATTGGGGGTTGTGATTTTAATCTACATGAAGCTTGACTGGTTAGAATATAAACACTTGATGATGTCCTTACTAACACAAACTATCCGAGCTGATGATGGCAGATGCTAGGCTGGGCTTCAAGGGAAGCCTTTGCCTGTTCTGCCCTGTGTGTCATTTCCTGTCACCTCAATTATGCCTAATTTTTTAAATTGAGGTACAGTTGATATAAAATATGTAAGATAGAGGTGTGTAATAATACAGTGATCCACAATTTTAAAAGGTTATGCTCCATCTATAATTATTGTAAAATACTGACTATATCATAAAGAATGAAACAATGCCACTTGCAGCAACATGAATGGACTTAGAGATTATCATACTAAGTGAAGTAAGAGAAAAATATTTTCTGATATGACTTATGTGTGGACTCTAAAAAAAAATGATAGAAAAGAAGTTATTACAAAACGTAAATAGACCCACAGACAGAAAACAAATTTATGGTTGCCAAAGGGGAAGGCGAGTGGGATGAATTAGTTTGGGATTAACATATACACTACTATATATAAAATCAACAGGGCTTCTGGGAAAAATATTCAATATTTTGTAATAACCTATAGTGAAAAACAGTCTGAAAAAGAATACATATATTTTTGTATTTATATGAAAGATATATAACTGAATGACACCTGAAACTAATACAACGACAATCAACTATACTGCACTAAAGAAAAAAATTTTGGCCTTATTTCCTGTACTGTATATATAATATATCCTTGTAGCATATTTTGTACATAATTCTTTGTACCTCTTAATCCCCAACCCTTGTTTTGCCCCTCCCTACCTCCCTCCCCCCACTGGTAACCACTAGTTCTCTTTTTCTGAGAGTGTGCTGCTTTTTTGTTATATTCACTAGTCTATTGTATTTGATAACAGACTTTTGGTGGTACTTACTGCTTTGCATGAGGATCCTGTTTTTTTTTTTGTTCATTTTCTTTGTAGGTTTTTCTTTTATTTGTTTATTTTGCCACACTTACGGCATGTAGAAGTTCTTGGGACGGGGTTCAAACCTCCACCACAGGTGGATCCTTAACTGCTAGACACTGGGGAACTTCCTTTGTAATTTTTATTTTTTATTTTTTTTGTCTTTTTGCCTTTAGAGCCACACCCGCGGCATATGGAGGTTCCCAGGCTAGGGGTCTAACAGGAGCTGTAGCCGCCGGCCTTTGCCACAGCCACAGCAGCGCGGGATTCAAGCCGCGTCTGCAACCTACACCACAGCTCACGGCAATGCCGGATCCTTAACCCACTGAGTGATGCCAGGGATCGAACCCGCAACCTCATGGTTCCTAGTCGGATTCGTTAACCACTGAGCCACAACGGGAACTCCTTCTTTGTGATTTTTTAAAAAAACGATTTCTTCTATGTTTATCTTCCTTTTTTCAGCTTTCCTTTTCTCATTTATTCACTAGCGGCATTCCCTTGGGATAATCAAGGCCGAAGAGGTTATTTAGGGTTCAGATGGAAACACTGAAAAGGCTGGTGGGCGTTGGAGGTACATCCCTGTGTTAAGTTTCCCTTGTCTCGCGTCCCA
Organism: Catagonus wagneri; assembly: GCA_004024745.2. Taxonomy (NCBI): domain Eukaryota; kingdom Metazoa; phylum Chordata; class Mammalia; order Artiodactyla; family Tayassuidae; genus Catagonus; species Catagonus wagneri. The sequence goes on from PVHT021183661.1 coordinate 15,483,208, forward strand.
GGAAGAATATAAAACAGCAGCACCGTGAAGTCATTGTTGGAGCCCAGTGCGGCAGCGCAGTGTTATGAGGAGCCCACGTGTATGTTCCAGGAATTGTGTCAGCCTCAAAATGTAAGTTTAATGTTTCATTTTTTCTGTGAAATATTTGCTAAAATTTGTGTATATCATCAAATGGAAAATTTATTAAATTATCACTGAGATGTATTTCAGATTTCCTTTAATAAAGACATTTTCCAAGCTTTGTATTTAGCAAAATACAAGGGATATTTGAGGGATATTTCTGATGTGGACTAACAGATTAGGCATCCACGTAAGGTTTTCTGCCAATGTATTTATTCCATATGAGGGTGCGTGTGATGCATTAAATAAAATGTACATCATATTGCTGAACATATATACGTATGACTGTGTCACTATGCTATACTGCAGAAATTGACACAATACTGTAAATCAACTATAGTCTAATTAAAAAAAAAAGTCAGACTCTTCCCAGCAAAAAAAAAAAAAAAAAAAAAAAGGTAGATGGGTATGTGGGCTCAGGATTGTTTGGCTTGTATATGCAAAAGCACATAAGTGAGAGAATTTAGAGGATCATGACTGTCTAATACAGTAAGATGTCAGTGAAGTTTTATTCTGTAGTCTATCCCATTGCTTTAAAACCTTGGGCTGCTGTCCTGTCATTAGTGAGGGGAACATTCAGAGCCTCAAATCTTAATTTTGAGATGAAACTCAGTGTTCTTAATTTATTCTTTTAGGGAGTGTTAGGTTTGGGAAGAATAATTTGAAATAGAGGCTATTCTTTTTTATTTTCTGCTCAGCTAAAGACTTCCAATTGAGGTGAGATTTTTTTTTTTTTTAAGATCTGTACCTTCGGCCTATGAGATTCCCAGGCTAGAGGTCAAATCAGAGCTGTAGCTGCCGTTCTATGCCATAGCCACAGCAACTCGGGATCCGAGTCATGACCCTTAACCCTCTGAGCAAGGCCAGGGATTTAACCCACATCCTTGTGCATACTAGTTGGATTCCTTTCCGCTGTGTGTTTCCACAACAGGAACTGCTGAGGTAGGATTTTTTTTTTTTTTAGGGCTGGCTGCACCTGTGGCACATGGAAGTTCCCAGGCTATGGGTTGAATTGGAGCAGCAGCTACTGGCATACACCACAGCCATGGTAACACGGGAGCCTTAACCTCACTGAGTGGGGCCAGGGATGAAACCCAGGTCCTCATGGATACTAGTTGGGCTTGTTTACGCTGAGCCACAATGGGAACTCCCCAATTGAGGTAGGATGTTTTGAAGACTATTCTGTATCTTTGTTTTCCTAGGAAAAAATCTTGAATTAGATTTATTGTTGGGAAATACTCAAAAGTTACATTTTCTGTGAAGGGGTATATTGAGAAGATGGCACTGGTTTTAGAATGTTTCATGCCCACTGTTGATGCCCCTTGGCTTCCCAGTCTTAAAGCTTGAAGACTTAAAGCTGGAGGAATTTTCACTTTTCTCCTGAAGTATGATCAGTATGACACAATTTTCTTCTTTGTCTAGTTATGAAAGGTGGAGATATTTTTTCGGTATACTCTGATATTAAAGGCAAATGTAAGAAAGGAGCCAAAGAATTTGATGAAACAAAAATAGTTCTTGGAAATGGAATTTCTAAACTAAGCCGCAAGAAATCTTCAGTGGGCTACCTGAACTGAAGTATGTCATCTGGTGGTGTTTGGGGAAATTAAGCATCCTTTTTGTGGTTCAAAGAAAATTAAAAACAGTGTAAAAAGTATATCTAGTTGCATAATATGAATAATTTTATTGGTATAAATTCAACTGAAAAATACTGGTTTAACCCATAATGCCGTATTTTTTGGAGAAATATGCATTTAGGTAAAAAAGTAAATGCTCAAATTAAAGAGCCAAAGTGGGAGTTCCCTCTGTGGCCCAGTGAGTTAAGAATCCAACTGCAGTGGTTTAGGTCGGTATGGAGGCATGAGTTTAATCCCCGGCCCGGTCCAGTGAGGTAAGGATCCAGCTTCTCACAGCTGCAGCCTGGATTCAGTCCCTGGCCTGGGAACTTCCATATGCTGTGGATGTGGTCATTCAGGAAAAAAAAAAAAAGGCCAAAGTAAGTAACTAGATACACTGTAATTGTCATAATTTTCATTTTGACTATTAACTTGGTAGGTTTTGCATCTTTGGAAAACATTACTTATCTTGTTAAAGGATGAGTTAAATGACCTGTCCAGATCTTTTTTTAAAACTGTCCATGTGAAAAAAGCTTATGATATTGTCATTATTTTTTTTTTCTTTTGTCTTTTTATGGCCACACCTCCTGCATATGGAGGTTCCCAGGTTAGGGTCTAATCGGAGCTGAAGCCGCAGGCCTACGCCAGATCCACAGCAATGCCAGATCCAAGCTGCGTTGGTGACCTACATCATAGCTCACGGCAACGCCAGATCCTTAACCCACTAAGCAAGGCCAGGGTTCAAACCTGCAACCACATTGTTCCTAGTCAGATTCATTTCCACTGTACCATGAAGGGAACTCCTAAATCTTTTTGTTTTCTTAATTATTCAGTGAATTTTATTACATTTATAGTTGTACAATGATCATCACAATCCAATTTTAAAAGATTTACATCCCAAACCCCCAGTGCATCCTCCCAACCCCCAGGCTGTCTCATTAGGAAACCGTATGTTTTTCAAAGTCAGTATTTGTTCTGCAAAGAAGTTTATTGTGTCCTTTTTTTAGATTCCGCATGTAAGTGATAGCATATGATGATGGTGTCTCATTGTCTGACTCGCTTCACTTAGCATGATAATTTCTAGGTCCATCCGTGTTGCTGCAAATGCCGTTATTTCTTTCCTTTTAAATGGCAAATTAGTATTCCATTGTGTATATGTACCACATCCTCTTTATCCACTCCTCTGTCGATGGCTGTTTAATTTCCATGTCTTGGCTATTGTATAGAGTGCTGCAATGAACACTGGAGTACACGTGTCTTTTCGAGTCATGGTTTTCTCTGGATAGAAGCCCAGGAGTGGGATTGCTGGATCAAATGGTAATTCTACTTTTAGTTTTCTGAGGAATCTTCATTCCGTTTTCCACAGTGGTTGCACCAATTTACATTCCCACCAACAGTGTAATAGGGTTCCCTTTTCTCCACACCCTTTCTGGCATTTATTGTTCGTAGACTTTTTGATGATGGCCATTCCAATGGCAGGTGTAAAGTAGTACCTCATAGTGGTTTTGATTTGCATTTCTCTAATAACGAGTGATGTTGAACACCTTTTCATGTGTTTTTTGGTCAACTGTATGTCTTCTTTGGAGAATTGTCTGTTTAGATCTTTTGCCCATTTTTTGATTGGGTTGTTTGATTTTTTGGTATTGAGCTGTAGGAGGTGTTTGTAAATTTTGGAGATTAATCCCTTGTCAGTCGATTCATTTGCAAATATTTTCTCCCATTCTGTGGGTTGTCTTTTCGTTTTGTTTAGGGTTTCCTTTGCTGTGCAGAAACTTTGAAGTTTAATTAAGTCCCATGTGTTTATTTCTCTTTTTATTGTCATTCTGACAGGTGGATCTGAGAAGATGTTGCTATCATTTATGTCAGAGAGTGTTCGGCCTGTGTTTTCCTCTAAGAGTTTTAAATATAGTATCTGGTCTTATATCTAGATCTTTAATCCATTTTGAGTTTATTTTTGTACATGACGTTAGGAAGTGTTCTAGTTTCATTTTTTGACATGTGGCTGTCCAGTTTTCCCAGCACCACTTATTGAAGAGGCTGTCTTTTCTCCAATGTATATTCTTGCCTCCTTTGTCATAGATTAGTTGACTATAGGTGTGTGGGTTTAATTCTGGGCTGCCTATCCTGTTGCACTGATCTATATTTCTGTCTTGGTGCCAGTACCATACGGTTTTGATGACTGTAGCTTTGTAGTAGAGTCTGAAGTCAGGGAGCCTGATTCCTCCAGCTCCGTTTTTCTTTTTCAGGATGTCTTTGGCTATTCTGGTCTTTTGTCCTTCCAAACAAACCTTAAAATATTTTGTTCTAGTTCTGTGAAAAATGTCCTTGGTAATTTGATAGGGATTGCATTGAATGTGTAGATTGCCTTGGGTAGTATAGTCATTTTGCTAATATTGACTCTTCCAATCCAAGAGCATGGTATGTCTTTCCATCTCTTCATGTCATCCTTGGTTTCTTTCATCAGCATCTTTAAAGTTTTCAGAGTACAGGTCTTTTGTCTCTTTAGGTAGGTTTATTCCTAAGTATTTGATTCTTTTTGATGCGATGGTAAACAGGATTGCTTCCCTAATTTCTCTTTCTGATCTTTCATTGTTAGTATATAGAAATGCCGTTGTTTTGTGTATTAATTTTGTATCTTGAGACTTTGCCAAATTCATTGATGAGCTCTAACAGTTATTCGGTAGAGTCTTTAGGATTCTCTAGTAGTAAAATGATGTCATCTGCAAATAGTGATAGTTTCACTTCTTCCTTTCCAAATTGGATTCCCGTTGTTTCTTTTACTTCTCTGACTGCTGTGGCTAGGACTTCCAAAACTATGTTGAATAGTAGTGGCGAGAGTGAACATCCCTGTCTTGTTCCTGATCTCAGTGGGAATTCTTTCAGCTTTTCACCATTGAGAATGATGTGAACTCTGGGTTTGTCATGTATGGCCTTTATTATGTTGTGGTAGGTTCCCCCATGCCCACTTTCTGAAGGGTTTTTATCAGAAATGGGTGTTGGGTGTTGGATTTTGTCAAAGGCTTTTTCTGCATCTATGGAGAGGATCATGTGGTTTTTATTCTTCAGTTTGTTAACGTGGTGTATCACATTGATTGATTTGCAGATATTGAAGAATCCTTGCATCCCTGGGATAACTCCCATTTGATCATGATGTACAATCCTTTTAATGTATTGTTGGATTCAGTTTGCTAGTATTTTGTTGAGGACTTTTGCATCTATGTTCATCAGTGAGATTGGCCTGTAATTTTCTTTTTTTGTGGTATCTTTGTCTGGTTTTGGTATCAGGGTCATGGTGGCATCATAGAAAGAGTTTGGGAGTATTTCTTCCTCTGCAGTTTTTTGGAAGTTTCAGAAGGATAGGTGTTACCTCTTCTCTAAATGTTTGATAGAATTCACCTGTGAAGCCATCTGGTCCTGGACTTTTGTTTGTTGGAAGTTTTTAAATCACAGTTTCAATTTCAGAACTTGTGATTGGTCTATTCATCTTTTCTGTTTCATCTTGGATTAGTCTTGGGAGATTGTACTTTTCTAAGAATTTGTCCATTTCTTCTAGGTTTTCCATTTTATTGCTGTATAGTTGCATATAGTGGTCTCTAATGATCCTTTGTATTTCTGTGATGTCTGCTGTTACTTCTCCTTTTTCATTTATTTTATTGATTTGTGTCCTCTTTTTTTCTTGATGAGTCTGGCTAAGGGCTTATCAATTTTGTTGATCTTTTCAAAGACCCAACTTTTAGTTTCATTGATCTTTTCTATGGTTTTCTTCATTTTATTTCATTGGTTTCTGCTCTGATCTTGATGATTTCTTTTCTTCTACTGACTTTAGGTCTTGTCTGTTCTTCTCTCTCTAGCTGCTTAGGATGTAAAGTTAGATTGTTTATCTGAGCTTTTTCTTGTTTCCTGATGCAGGCTTGTATTGCTATAAACTTCCCTCTTAGAACTGCTTTTGCTGCATCCCAGATGTTTTGGAGTGTCGTATCTTTGTTGTCATTTGCTTCTAGGTATTTTTAAATTTCCTCTTTGATTTCTCCAGTGATCTATTGGTTGTTTAGTAGCATGTTGTTTAGTCTCTACGTGTTTGTATTTTTTGCCTTTTTTTCTTGTTGTTTTCCAGTCGTATAGCATTGTGGTCAGAGAAGATGCTTGATATGATTTCAATATTCTTAAAGTTACCAAGGCTTGATTTGTAGCCCAGGATGTGGTCAATCTTACAGAATGTTCCATGTGCACTTGAGAAGAATGTGTATTCTGTTGCTTTTGGATGGAATGTCCTATAAATACCTATTAAGTCCATCTGGTCTAATGCTTCGTTCAGGGCCTGTGTTTCCTTATTGATTTTCTGTCTGGATGATCTATCCATTGCTGTAAGTGGGGTGTTAAAGTCCCCCACTGTGATTGTGTTATTGTTGATTTCTCCTTTTAAGGTTATGAGCAGTTGCCTTAAACATTGTGGTGATCCTATGTTGGGTGCATAGATATTTAAAACTCTTAGATCTTCTTCTTGGATTGATCCTTTGATCATTATGTAGTGCCCTTCCTTGCCACTTAAAATGTTCTTCATTTTAAAGTCTATTTTGTCTGATATGAGTATTGCTACTCCGGCTTTCTTTTGATTCCCGTTTGCATGGAATATTTTCTTCCATCCTCTCACTTTCAATTTGTATGTGTCCCTAAAAGTGAAGTGGGTCTCTTGAAGACAGCATATATATGGGTCTTGTTTTTGTATCCATTCAGCTAGTCATGTCTTTTGGTTGGGGCATTCAGTCCATTAACACTTAAAGTAATTATTGATATGTATTTTTTTATTTCCGTTTTATTAACTGTTTGGGGTTTTTGTTTTTCTTCCCTATTTTCTTGTTGTCTCCTCTCACAAGATGACTATCTTTAATGTTAAGGTAATTATTGATATGCATGTTCTTACTGTCATTTTATTAACTGTTTGGTATTTTATTTTGTTGCTCTTTTTTTCTTCCCTTGTTCTGTCTTCTTGTGGTTTGATGACTATCTGTAGTGTTGTATTTGAGTTGATTTTTCTTGTTTGTGTATCAGTTGGTTTTTATTTACTTGAAGTTTTGATGTAGAGGAGACAATCTGTTTATCTGTCTGTCTATATATGCAAGATTGTCTTAAGTTGTTGGTCTCTTAATTGCAAGTGCATCTCCAGTGTCCTGCATTTGTACCTTCCTCTTCTCACAATTTCTGATTTCGGAAGCATATTTGTGCATGGATGATTTCCTACCTTTATTGTATATGTGCCTTTCCTGGTGAGCTGGTTGTAATTCTGTTCTTTTTATGAAAGAAGTTGAGCTCCAGGGCTTCTATTCTGCCATCTTAATCCTGTCCCAGATTATGATTTTAATATTAAAAAGAAGAAAATTTTACATAAAAATTTTATCAGAAAGCCAGCACCCACATGAATACTTGTGGTCAAAAGTTAATGTTTGGATTTACTCAAATTAACTTAAAATACAAGTTGGTTTCATATCTCTGGATGCTACAGGCTCTAAATAAATGAAATTTGTAGACAGTCCAGTTTCTCACCTTGCTTAGTATTTTCAACCTGTTTTTGGGATTCTCCATTACTCCATAGCTGGCAGTAAAGGGAGATATGGTGAAAACTGTATTTACCCATCAAGGACAAGGCCACACCCCCGATTCTTAAGACAGTTTTTCGTATCTCAGCAGTTTGGATTTATAGTTGAAATGAATTCTTCTAAGGAAACAGGCTATTCCCTATGTCTAGAGGTAGCAGTACTTTCTTTTTTAATTTTTTTTTTTTTTTTTTGCTTTTTAGGGTCCTATCTGCAGCATGTGGAGGTTCCCAGACTGGGGGTCAAATATGAGCTGTCGCTGCTGGCCTGCACCACAGCCACAGCAAAGCAGGATCCGAGCTGCATCTGTAACCTACAGCATAGCTCATTGCAATGCCAGATCCTTAATCCACTGAGCAAGGCCAGGGATCAAACCTGCATCCTCATGGATGCTAGTCAGATTCTTTTCTGCAGAACCACAATAGGACCTCCATGCAGTACTTTTCAAATGGCCAAGAACAAATATTTTCTTCTCCTCAGAAGGCCTTAGGAATATGAAGGTTATTCATACATTTGCTGTGTTAATCTTTGGGTCTGGACTAGGGGGTTGATACTTTGACTACTTCCTATGGCTTGTTATTAGTGGTATGTGTTTCATCCTCCTATTTGATATGTTGGTTCCAGTAACTCTGTTACAGACCTCTGAGTGCAGTTTTCTTTGTTGGTGGGAGTAGGAGTCAGCCATCTTTATAGAAATGGCTGAGTTTCTTTTTTTTTCTTTTTCTTTTTTTGGCCATGCCCATGGCGTGCAGAAGTTCCTGGGCTAGGGATCAAACCCATGCCACAGCAGCAACAAGGCCAGGTACTTAACCACAAGGCCACCAGGGAACTCCAATAAAACTTTTTTAAACTATGCTTTCGTTTAGGTCCTTATGACTTCTTTCCATGCCTGTTGGAGAAAAAATGTGTTTCTACAACAAATGTTAAATATATACACTGTTACTTACATGCTTTTAAAACTTTAGAACCAGTTCTACCACCGGTACCTTTGTATGTTGAAATAGTGAATTTGTGTCCTTTGGTGTCTCAAATTCCATCTGAGGAGACTCATTCGTAGACTTATCAATAATTAGTATAATAACAGATTATTTATCCTTTAGGTTTTATATTTTACATTATTATGTGGAGATGAATGCTTTAGAAATATTTTTAAGAGAAACATGTATGCTCACATCCAAACAATAACGGGCTTTAGTTATCCTTTGTCATTGTATTTTACCTTTTTTAAATTGTTGTTTGTCTTTTTAGGGCTGCATCCACGGCATATGGAGGTTCCCAGGCTAGGGGTTTAATTGGAGCTGTAGCTGCCAGCCTGTGCTACAACCACAGCAGTGTGGGATCTGAGCCAGGTCTGTGACCTACACTGCAGTTCATGGCAACGCTGGACTCTTAACCCACTAATCGAGGCCAGGGATCGAACCCGCATCCTCATGGATCCTAGCCGGGTTTGTTAACAACTGAGCCAATGATAGGAACTCCCTTATTTTACTTTTTAAAAATTAAAGTTGTTTTGCAGAGTTGTGCCAACTTTGCCGTGTTATTTTAAACATCATACAGATGGTCACTCTTATGCTGATAGGCTTGGTCAGAAGGAGAGAGTCAGGGGGAAACCCGATCTTGAAGCACTGGGTGGGAACTGTTTTAGGAAGGCAGGTGTATAAATGTTAGTTTCAGAATTTTTCAGAGGACTGGAGTCCTGTAAGTCAGAATCCTTTAAATTTTGGAGGCGTGATCGGTTGACCAGTCAAGGCTTTCGGTATTGGTCTAGGCTCTGGGGTTGGTGTTTAGGTATTGATCAAGGGGAGGGCCCCAGTTGTCTCAGCAAAGAACCAACTTTTGAATGTGAGGCAGTGACAGTTTGGAAGTTAGAGTCTGCTTGGGGGCAGGAACTATTTAAGAAGTGTTTTGATTTGAACCTGACGGGACGAGAGTCTTAACTCCAATTGAAGGTACAGATCTAGAGATCTCAAGAGTTAAGTGAGTGCGGGTAAAAGGAGCTCACTTTCACAGTCGGATGCACTGCAGTGACAGGCTACCCAGAGCTACGGACATTACTTCGCTCTAAAGGCAGCATAAACTTATTGTGCTATGGCCTAGTAAGAGATGCACAGATAATCTGATCTTCGTGCTGGGTTCCTGGCACACAGCTCCTAAAACCCTTAGAATTACAGGAGTGCTAAGAATGCTCTTTTATCATGCAGCCAGCTTTAGGATGGGCGCAGTTGGCCAGATCAGCCAACCCCATGATTAGAAGGTTGGCGCTTTGAGGCCCAGCTGCAGACCCCTGGGGAAGAGAGAGGGGCTGGAGAGCGAGCTAATCACTGTTGGCCAATGATTGAATCAGTTGTACTTATGTGATAAAACCTCCTTCAGAACCGGGAACTGACAGAGGGTGGGGGGACCCTTGGATGCCCCCTCCCATAGCTTGACCCCAGGGCAGCGCTTCTGTTTGGCTGTTTCCCCGTTTCCTTCATAATAAACTGGTCCCTGTAAGTAAAGGGTTTTCCTGAGTTCTGTGAGTCATTCTGGTGAATTCTCGAACTCAAGGTGGGAGTTATGGGGTCCTCCACATTCATAGCCAGTCAGTCCCAAGGACAGGTGGCAACCCTGGAATGTGCAGCGGGCGCCTGGAATGGGGGCAGGCTTGTTGGACTGAACCTGTGGAGTCGAATGGAATTGCAGTACAGCCAAGGTGGGGAGTTGGCTGGTGTGAGAGAGAGCTGCACACACGTGGTGTCAGAATGATTGTGAGTAAAAGCAGCCCACCTGCCCATATCAGGTAGGATACAGACCATCGTTGCAGGTGCTTCTCTGCCAGGATCAGTTCATAAGCCATGAGCTTGTCTCCCGTGCTGTACCATGGGCTCTGTTCTTGTTTGCCCTACTTGAACTCTTCTCTGCTTGCACCCTTGTAACTTGTTGAAATCCTGATTCTTACCTTGTCTTGATGATCAGACAGCACTTTTTTTATGGGCCCCTCTAGTCCCTGGAACAAGACATTGGTATCTCCTTTTTCTTTTCTTTTTTTTCTTTTCTGTTTGTTTTTTTCTTCTTAGGGTTGCACGTGGGGCATATGGAAGTTCCCAGGCTAGGGGTTGAATCGACACCAGATCTGAATCGCATCTGCAACCGTCATGGCAGTGCTGGATCCTTAACCCACCAAGTAAGGCCAGGGATCAAACCTGCATCCTCATGGATACCAGTCGGGTTCTTAACCTGCTGAGCCAGGGCGGGAACTCCGATCTTCCCTTTTTCTTGCTCCCTCTGGCCAGGCTCGGCCTTTTCTTTTTTTTTTTTTTTTTTTTTTGGAACGACACAGTATTTGTATTTTTGTGGCTGGCTTATGTCGCTTAACACAGTGTTGTCACAGTTCATCCACATTGTGGTATGCATCAGAATTTCCTTCATTTTTTTTTATAGTCAGCCATCATGTTTAGTCATATACATATATAACTCAATACAATTTAATCATATACATTTACATATATACAACTAACTGTGTCTGATAGGAGTATTGCTCCTCCAGCTTTCTTTGGATGCCCGTTTGCGTGGAATCTTTTCTTCCATCCTCTCACTTTCAATTTGTATGTGTCTGTAGAAGTGAAGTGGGTCTCTTGAAGACAGCATATATATGGGTCTTGTTTTTGTATCCATGCGGCTAGTCTATGTCTTTTGGTTGGGGCATTCAGTCCATTAACATTTAAGGTAATTGCTGATATATATGTTCTTATTGCCATTGTATTAACTGGGGTTTTTGTTGCTCTTTTTTTTACCCTGAAGTTTTAATATAGGAGTCTATATACAAATGAGATTGTTTTAAGCTGTTGGTTTCTTAATCGCACGTGCGTCTCCAGTGACCTGCATTTGTGCTCTCTTCTCATGATTTCTGATTTTGGTAGCATAATTGTGCATGGATGATTTAGTATCTTTACTGTATATATGCCTTTACTGGTGGACCTTGTCATTTGTGATGTTTTTGCTTCTGGTTGTGGCCTTTTCTTTTCTGCCTAGAGAAGTTCCTTTAGGATTTGTTGTAAAGCTGGTTTAGTGTTGCAGAAATCTCTTAGCTTTTGCTTATCTGTAAAGGTTTTGATCTCTCCTTCAAATCTGAAAGACAGCCTTGCAGGGTAAAGCAATCTTGGTTGGAAGTTTTTCCCTTTCATCACATTAAGTATACCATGCCACTCCCTTCTGGCCTGCAGAGTTTCAGATGAAAAATCTGCTGATAACCTTATCGGGGTTCCCTTGTATGTCATTTGTTTCTTTTCCCTAGCTGCTTTCAAAATTTTCTTTTTCTTTAATTTTGATCATTTTGATTAATATGTATCTCGGGGTGTTCCTCCTTGGGTTTATTTTATATGGTACTTGTTGCGCTTCCTGGATTTGAGTGATTGGTTCCTTTCCCATATTAGGAAAGTTTTCGGCTATAATCTCCTCGAATATTTTTCCTGTCCCCTTCTCTCTCTCTTCTCCCTCTGGCACCCCTATAATACGGATGTTGGTGTGTTTAACATTATCCCTGAGTTCTCTGAGACTCTGCTCATTTGCTTTCAATCTTTTATCTCTTTTCTCTTCTGCCTTAGTGATTTCCACTAATCTGTGCTCCACCACACTGATTCGTTCTTCTGCCTCCTGTATTCTACTGTTGGCTGCTTCTAAGGAATTTTTTATTTCAGTTACTGTATTTTGCATCTCTTCTTGTTTAATTTTTACTGCTTGTATTACTTTGCTCAGTGTTTCCTGTAAATTATCAGTCTTTGCCTCCAGTTTATTTCCAATGCCTTGCATCATCTTCAGCATCAACAGTCTAAAGTCTCTTTCTGGGAGGCTGATAATCTCCTCATCACTGAGCTGAATTTCTGGGCTTTTCTCTTTCTCCCTTATCTGAGTTAGAGTTTTCTGTCTTTTCATTTTTACAGGTTTTTATGTGTGGAGACCTTTTTGCCGACAACAGAGTTGTAGCCTCTCTTAGATCTGGTGTTTGCCTCCCCTGTGGCTAAATTTGGTATGGAGGGGGTTGCTGTAGGCTTCCCGATGGGAGGGAGTGATGCCTGCCCACTGGTAGGTGGGGTTGATTCTTATCCTTCTGATGGGTGGGGCTTTGTCTCTGGATGAGATTAGAGGCTGGCTGTGTGCCTGAGGCGTCTTTAGGCAGCCTGTTTACTGATGGGTGGGGCTGAGATCCCACCTGGATGATGATTTGGCCTGGGGCTTCTCAGCGCTGATGGAAGGGACCAGATTTTCCCAGAAATGGCTCCCTCCAAAGAAATGCAGGCTGATGAATGTTCCCATGAGCTTCACCTCCAATGCCCTTCCCCCACACCAAGTCACAGTCACCCCTGATTTCCCAGGAGATCCTCCAAGAATCGCAGTCAGGTTCCAACTGGATTCCTATGGAGACTGCTTTGCCCTGGGACCCAGTGCCTGTGAAAGTCTGTGTGTGCCTTTCAAGAGTGGGGTCTCTGTTTCCCCCAGTCCTGTGGAGCTCCTGCACACAAGCCCCGCTGGCCTTCAATGCCAGATGCTCTGGGGGCTCTTTCTCCCTGTGCCCGATCCCCAGGCGTGGGGATTTGACGTGGGGCTCAGAACTCTCAGTCCTGTACCTGAGTCTCTGTGATGCAGTTATTTTCCAGTCTGTGGGGCTTCCCACCCAGGAGGTATGGGGTTGCTTCTATCACGTAATCGCCCCTCCTACCTCTTGATGTGGTCTCCTCTTTGTCTTCTGGAGTAGAATATCTTTTTTGGAAGTTTACAGTCCATTTGGTTGAAGGCTGCTCGGCATTTGATTGTAGTTTTGCTGTTTTTCGGGAGAGAAGTTGAGCTCCAGTCCTTCTATTCTGCCATCTTAATCCAATCTCTCAGGCTCGGCCTTTTCTAACTGTGTACTCGTGTCCTCTCTCTGCCCTTTGAGAGCCTCTACGAGATTCTCTGATGGTGACGTCTGTCTTAGTGGATCACTGTCCACCTGGCCATCCTGGGCCCTGGCCCTTTCTGCTCTGCTCAGTTCCACCGCCACTCACAGTGTGGGACAGAGGAGGCAAAAGTGACCTTGTGGATTGTGTCAGTGCCAGACAGTTACTCTTGAAAGAGCAAAGAGGAAAGCAGTCTGGCATGTTTGTCACTGCATATCATCTGCATGATTATTACATAGGTATACATATTTTTTATTTTTATTAATTTTTTTTTTGGTCTTTTCTAGGGCCACACCCGTGGCATATGGAGGTTCCCAGGCTAGCTGTCTAATCAGAGCTGTAGCCGCTGGCCGACACCACAGCCACAGCAATGTGGGATCTGAGTCGTGTCTGCGACCTACACCACAGCTCACGGCAACGCCAGATCCTTAACCCACTGAACGATGCCAGGGATCGAACCTGCAGCCTCATGGTTCCTAGTCTGATTCGTTAACCACTGAGCCACAATGGAACTCCTATATATATATATATATATTTTAAATTTTATTAAATTTATTTACAGTGTATTTCTGCTGACAGCAGTGGCGGAGTTATATGCACACTCTTTTTCATTATGGTTATCATAATGTTCTCTGTGCTGTGCAGTAGGATCTTATTGTTTATCTGTCCCGTGTATAAGTTTGTATCTGCTAATCTCAACTCCCAAATCCTTCCCTCCCCAACCGCTGACCCTTAGTATTACTCAGCCATTAAAAAGAATGAAATAATGCCGTTTGCAGCAGCATGGTTGGACCTAGAGATTATCATACTAAGTGAAGTCAGTCAGAGACAGACAAATACCATATGGTTTCAGTTATGTGTAGACTCTTAACATATAGTACATGTCAGCATATCTACAAAACAGAAACAGACTCATAGATATATATTTTTATTTTTAATACAAATACTGAGCTTAGTACCTGGCAAACTGAAGCCTTTCTAAAATGTTTGTTGAATTTAAAGGCAAATAAAAGTGATCATAAATCTACTACCAGAAAGATGAGAACACATCAGTGAGCAAGGACTCAGATGTTCTTCACCTTTTTAGTCTGTTCAGATCTCTGAAGAAATGCAGTAGTGCCTAAATGAAAATTTGTGTAACTATCCTTTTTAGTGCTCTCAGTGGCTTTCTCTACTATGGGTAAGAATTCAGGAATACCCTTTAAATATTTTGGTTTTGAGTGAAAAAGATTTTACAAAGGTGGAACATCTTATATTTGACATGCTACTTGAGTATATTCCTAGAGATGGAATTTGCGTAGACTGTATAATTATACTGAGTAATGTTAGATTTCCTGTTTTTCAGAGGCATAGGCATAAGAATGACGGAACCAGTGTATCTCAGCCCTTCATTTGACAATATACTGCCCAGCTATTTATTTTTACAAGTGAGTGTCTGTAAAAGCAGAATATTTAGTGAGATTGAGATATACCTCCATGAATTATTTGAAATAGAATGGTTTGTTTTTCTCTCTTTTAGCTTTTGTTGTTGTTGTTGTGTATTGATGTTTTCTGGTTAAGTAGTAAGGAAAAGCCTAGTAAACACTCTTCTTTCTCAAATGATTTTTAACGACTTTTTCTCTCTTCCTTTGCCCAGTGGTGCTTTGATGGCTTATTGTGATGATTTCTTTCCATCTCAGAATATTAATCCCTAAATAAGGCATAGATTTGCTCTCTGTACAACTGTTCCAAGTGTAATTTTGAGTGAGATTCAAATGGCTTACTACTAGCAGATATTGGTCAAATGGTTATCAGTTGCAGTGATAAAACAGGTAATTTGTTTTGCCTTGTCTAGTGTATGACATACATTCATGTACATTAACTCACATGATTGATTGCGATCTGTTGATTGGGAATAACAGTTACAATTCCACCTAGTCTACGGTGAAGATACTGAAGACCATATATGGTCGGGTTCTTGAACATGGTAATTAGCAGCATTTGAGCTCTATCCTGAGCGTAGATCACATTTGCTTTCTCCTCTGCTCAGTGTGTAACCAAAAGTCATTTTATAAATCCAGAGACCAACTTAATCTATGTGTGAACAAAGAGAAAAACAGATTGGAAAAAAAAAAGATTTATATTTATCATCTAATTCCACATTAGTGATGATAATGTAAACCGTTAGGATATATAACCTAATTTATAATCATACCTGATTTTATGGTGTCTCCTTCAGTAGTTAATATCAGCCTTTTAATTTTTTCAATTTTGTAAATTTAAAGATTTTTTTTTTTTAAGTTTGGTGCTTTAAATGTATTATTACAAGCCTGCACAGGCTTGTAACTTAAGAGCACTGATAGCATTTCTTGAATGATGATCGGTAACCTGTTACTTGTGAAGACAAGGTGGTTCATGGGGTGACTGGCTATACCTTGTAAGTCCCAGTGTTAGGTAACCAATAGCCTTTGTCCATTCTGTGTTATTATTGAAGGTACTTTACACATAGGTGGAATTATATACCTTATGTTGGGAAAATCCCTGGTGAAATTTGTGGGGTTTTTTTGGATGCTTCTTGCCTTTCTCTGGAAACCACTATCCCCAAATCTGTACAGTTAAGTTGAGAAAGCTTCACCTTGGGGGTTCTTTGACAAGAGGGCGTTGGATCTAAAGAGCTAGTGATAATTGATTCTCATCTCAGATCTTGAAGTTACATAGGATATACTTTATATAATCTGAAATGTCTTTCACAGTTGAAATGATAGACAGTTAAAAGGTTTAACACTTCTGCATATATTTAAACAGCTGCTTTCAGTTAAGTTATGTTCTAGTTATCTTCTGGGTTATCTGGAATCAAAAATGGTGCTTGAAACATAATCTTTCATTGCCTGGGTTGCTGTGGGGGCACGGTTTTAATCCCTGGCCTGTCACAGTGGGTTAAAGGATCTTAAATTAGATCCCTGGCCCAGGAACTTCCATATGCTGAGGGTGTGGCCATAAAGTAAAGCAAAAAAAGAAATTGGAAAAAAAAATCCAGCTGAGATTGGATAAACTGAGAACTTTAAGTAAATACTGCTGCCTGGATCCTACCACCTGAATGGTCTTTAGTTGGGCTGGCTGGGATGGGGCCTGGGTCAGGATGGTGAAAGTCTCTCCCAGGTGGTTCTAGTTTGCAGGTAAAGTTGGGAATTGCTGTACCACAGGACCTTAAAAAGATCGATGCCCAGGCCCTGTTGCTGGAAATTCTGATGTAACTGTTCTGGATGAGGACAGCACATTAACAGACAAAAAACAGCAACAACAAAAAACCCTCACCAGGGGGTTCAGAGTAATTCAGTTATATATATGTACATACATACATATACATACATGCACTCTTCTTTCATATTCTTTTCCGTTATGGTTTATCACGGGGCATTGACTATAGTTTCCTGTGCTATGCAGTAGGACCTTGTTTATCTCTTCCAGGTAGAATAGCTTATATCTGCTAACTCTAACCTCCTTTCTTCATGTAACCAGGATTAAGAAATACTCTAGAGAAAGGTAGTAGACTAAGTTGTTACAAGAAAACTTTATCTTTTAAATATTTAATGAAGCCTGTTCACTTGGACTATTTCATGATTTTGACTTATTATATAGCCAGGAGTTTTCTTTTTGGTTTCTTTTTTTTTTTTTTGCTCTTTTTGGTCTTACAGTATGCAGAAGTTCCTGCACCAGGGGTCAAACCCTCGCCTCAGCAGTGACCTGAGCTACCCTATTGACAACATGGGATCTTTATTCCACTGAGTCACTAGGGAGTTCCTTTTTTTTTTTTTAATTTTATTGGCATACAGTTGATTTATAATGTGTTAATTTCTGCTGTATAGCAAAGTGACTCAGTTATACTGAGTATAATATAAAAATATACATATTTTTATACTTTTTTTCTATTATGGTTTATCACAGGATATTGAATATAGTTTCCTGTGCTATACTGTAGGACCTTGTTGTTTATCTGTTCTATAAATAATACTTTGCGGTTGCTAATCCCAAACTCTCACTCTATCTCTCCCCAGTCCTCCTTCCCCTTGGCAGCCACAAGTCTATTTTTTCTGTGTGTTTCTGTTACCAGGTTCTTAATGTATTACATTGGATTGGAAATTTGTCATCTTTGGCTATTACATTAAAATTTTTTTAAAAATTATTTTTAGAAATTGAAGTATAGTTGATTTACAGTGTTTTGTTAGTTTCTGCTGTACAGCAGAGTAATTCAGTTATATATATGTACATACATATACATACATGCACTCTTCTTTCATATTCTTTTCCGTTATGGTTTATCACGGGGCATTGACTATAGTTTCCTGTGCTATGCAGTAGGACCTTGTTGTTTATCTCTTCCAGGTAGAATAGCTTATATCTGCTAACTCTAACCTCCTTTCTTCATCTCTCTCCCAACCTCTTCCCCCTGGGTAACCAGAAGCCTGTTCTCTTTTCCCATGAGTATGTTTCTGTTTCAAAGATAGGCTCTTTTGTGTCATATTTTAGATTCCACATATAAGTGATATCATGTGTTTTTCTCTGGCTTACTTCACTTAGTATGATAATGTATAGACACATGCATGTTACTGCTATTGGCGTTATTTCATTCTTTTTAATGGCTAATATTCCATGGTATTTATGTATCACATCTTCTTTATCCATTCATCTGTTAATGGAAATTTAGGTCGTTTCCACATATTGGCCATTATGAATAGTGCTGCTGTGGAATGTCCTATCGGCCATTTGTATTTCTTCTTTGGGGAAATGTCTGTTCAGGTCTTCAGCCCATTTTTTGATTGAGATTTTTTTCTTTTTTTGAGGGCCACACCCATGGCATATGGATGTTCCCAGGCTAGGGGTTTAATCGGAGCTGTAGCTGCCGGCCTACACCAGAGTCACAGCAACGCCAGATCTGAGCTGCATCTGCAACCTACACCACAGGTCACGGCAACACTGGATCCTTAACCCACTGAGTGATGCCAGGGATCGAACCCGCAACCTCATTGTTCCTAGTTGGATTCGTTAAGTGCTGCGGCACGATGGGAACTCGTTTGTTTTTTTATTGTTGTTTTATGAGCTGCTTGTATATTTTGGAAATTTTTTGAGTTTTCTCCCATTCTGTAGGTTGTCTTTTTGTTTTGTTTATGGTTTCCTTTGCTGTGCAGAGCTTTTAAGTTTGATTAGGTCCCATTTGTCTGTTTTTGCTTTTATTTCTTTTGCCCTAGGGGACTGATCCAAGGAAACATGGATGTGTTTTATGTCAGAGAATGTTTTGCCTATGATCTCATCTAGGAGTTTTATGGTGTCATGTCTCATGATTACATTTTTAAACTAATTTTCAGTTTATTTTTGTGTATGGTGAGGGTGTGTTCTAACTTCATTGATTTACACGTGCCTGTCCAACTTTCCTAAAGCCCCTTACTGAAGACTGTCTTTTCCCCATTTTATTTTCTTGCCGCCTTTGTTGAAGATTAATTGACTGTAGGTTTGTGGGTTTATTTCTGGGCTTTCTATTTGGTATCGTTGATCTGTATGTTTTTTTGCTGATACCATGCTGTTTGATTACTGTAGCTTTGTAGTGTTTGAAGTCTGGAAGGATTATTCCTCCTGCTTTGTTCTTTTTCTCCAGGATTGCTTTGGCAATTCTGGGTCTTGAATGGTTGCATATAAATTTGCACATTAATTACTCTAATTCTGTGAAAAGTATCCTAGGTAATTTGATAGGGATCGTATTAAATCTGTAGATGGCTTTGGGTCATATGGTCATTTTAACAGTCTTAATTCTTAGAGTCCAAGAGCATGGGGTATCTTTCCATTTATTTACATCATCCTCCCCTCGTCCACCCCCAAAGAATGGCGCCTGGCCTCTGAGGAGTCCCAGGCGTCCTCCGTGAACACCCTCAGATGTGATTACCCCAGACTGCAGTACCCTCAGGGTGTCTTTGCTCAGCCAATCCCAGTCCACTCCCCAGGTCTGATCTCCAAAGCCTGAGCTTCAGCTCCCAGTCTCTTCCCGCACCGGCAGACATGCGTCTCAGGCCGAGGAGTGTAGGGCGGTGGCGCTGACCGTCTGGGCAGGTCTGTCTCTGTTACGGCTGCTGCACACCCACTGCTGCATTCTCCGAGCCCCTGATGCTCCTTCTCTGTCCCGGCTGCTCTCCCCACTGGTGGGTGACTTCCTCAGGTGCAGGAACCTTCTTCTTTCTCAGCTGCCTCCCAGGGGTGCAGGTCCCAATGCCTTCCTCACTTTCTTTTCTCTTTGTCCTATTCAGTTAGGTGGAGATTTTCTCGCCCTTTCTGAACCTAAAGTCTTTCTGCCATCATTCAGTAGGTTTTCTGTGAGAATCATTCCATGTGAGGATGTATTTTTGTTGTATTTGTCGAAGGAGGTGAGTTACATGCCCTACTCCTCCATCATCTTGACTGCTTCTGTTGGCCATGACATTGATGTTATATTTGTTAGTGAATCATGCCACTGACTCTAGGTAAAGTTATTGCTGAATCCCCAGTAGCCACATAAGTATTTAAGTATTATATTGCAGTTCATTTTTTTTTTTTTTTGGTCTTTTTAGGGCCACAGTTGCGACATAGGGAGGTTTCCAGGCTAGGGGTCAAATTGGAGCTACACCTGTCAGCCTCACCATAGCCACAGCAATGCAGGATCTGAGTTGTTTCTGCAACCTACACTGCAGCTCACGGCCACGCCAGGTCTTTAACCCACTGAACAAGGCCAGGGATTGAACCCGAGTCCTTATGGATGCTAGGGTTTGTTACCTCTGAGCCAGGACAGGAATTCCTGGAATTCAACTTTTAAATGTTGTCGGAATAAATTAAACTGGAGAGAAAGTTTCTGTGGCAGATTAAGCTGTTCTTAGTGTGTAGTGTGGAGGGATGGCCCTTCAGGTGCCTGAATCATTTGCACTGATTTAATGTACAGAGGAGGGAAGAGCTTGCTTCTTTGTATGTGCTTTCTCACCATTGATTTTTCTGTCTTGAAGCTGTGATCTTGGATTCACTTGAAAGTGTTGTAACCACAGTTCTTGAGTGCATTTACTAATGAAAAAAAGTATTTCAGTATGAGAATGAATTGAAACCGTTAAACTTAAAAAAAATAAATAGTGCTGTTATGCTTGTGAGCTTCTTTTTTTCCTTGCCAATTTTAAAAATAAATTATTTTGTAGTATTAGTCTATCTTTGTTAAGACTGTCATCTTGCAGTCTTTATATAGCTAATACCAATTAGTTCATGAGTTAATAAAACTTATTGCTATAGGTGGAGGCATATGGGGGTTGTATAATCTCATAATTGTTTCTGGCTGCCAAACAAGCATAACTAAATTTTTTTACTTTCTCCTACTGAAGTGTGGTAGATAGGAACCCAGACATGCCTTCAGGGGCGTAAACAGCATAAAACTAGGATTCTTAGATGGGGTTTAGATAGTGAAGCACCTGATACTGCGAAGTTTTGTACATTTTCTGAGAAAAAGGTCCAAAGATTTCTCATATTTCAGAGGTCTCTGGTCTCCCAAATGTTGAGAACCACTGAACTGAGAAAGGAGGACAGTAAGTGTTTCTTGTTGGATTGATTGGGGAGATATGCACGTGTGTGTTTGTATGTATGAATGTCCTGTGTGCAACCAGGATACAGTGGGAAATGGTGAATTTCCTGACCTAGTATATTTATCAAAAAGAAAACAAAAAACCTGCTCTTTTTTGTAAATATATACCTACTATTTTTTGTAAATATACTAGAGGATGCTGTCCTGGACTACCTCCAAAGTTTTCTTGACATTTTCCGATTCTGAAATTTAAAATGATCTAGTTGATAATTGATTTTTTTTTTTTTAAACAGAATTTGCCTTCTGCTGTAGTAACTCATGTTCTGGATCCTCAGCCTGGAGAAAAGATTCTGGACTTGTGTGCAGCACCTGGAGGCAAAACAACACATATTGCAGCACGAATACGTGATCAGGTGAGAGCGTCTTCACAGCAGAACTACTCTCGATGTAGTACATGTTTCAGTGACGGAGGTGGAACTACCTGTAACTTAATGGGACTTTATACATAACATTCATAATCTCACTGGTTCCGATTCAGCCAAGTGAAGGCCATCCATTCAGTGATGTCACTAATCACATAGTAAGTTCAGTAGATAATTATCATTTGTGAAGACTATCTCAAGACTTTCGTGAATCCCATATTTGCTAATAGATTTATGGAATGGGATTTTTCCCACAGATAATTAAGTTTGAATGAAACATTTAAAGAGATCTTCTCATAATCTTAATTATAAGACTTGATGGTTTTTAAATAGTGAAATAAATTCCACACTCAGCCATAGAAAAGAACGAAGTGATACAATTTACAACAACATGGATGCAAGTAGAGATTCTCTTACTAAGTGAAGTAAGTTAGAAGGGCAAAAACAAATGATATCACTTAATTGTGGCATGAAAAAATATGGCACAAATGAACCTATCTACAGAACAGAAACAGACTCAGAAGAGACTTGTGGTTGCCAATGGGGGTAGGAAAGAGTGGGACTGGGAGTTTGGGGTTTGTAGATACAAATTACTGCATTTAGAACATGAGCAATGAGGTCCTACTGTATGGCACAGGGAACTATATCCAGTCTCTTGGGATAGACTGCGATGGAAGATAATATAAGAAAAAGAATGTATATACGTGTATGACTGAGTTGCTTTGCTGTACAACAGAAATTGGCACAACATTGTGAATCAACTATACTGTAATAAAGATAAATTCTACCACTGAAAATTAATTTGATAGTACATTATTAAAGTGTCTAAATATACTTCATTGATATGCAAGTATGTATTATGGTAAATATACATGTGCACATTGCAAATAGAGATATTTGTGTCTGTGTTCTTGCCTTCATATTTGTAAAAACCTCATCACTTGGCTTAATTTTAAAACCCGCTTCGGGAGTTCCTTTGTGGCTCTGGATTAAGGATCTGGCACTACTGTCACTGTGGCTACAGCTATGGCTCAGGTTCATTCCCTGGCCTGGGAATTTCTGCATAGTGTGTGTGGCCAAAAAAATAAATAAAAATAAACCAATCTGCTTCGTTGTCACTGTCCTTAGATAACTTTAGCTCAGATTTAGCTCAGATTTTACTGCTTTTTCCTATATATGCATCTTTGCTAATGTGTTTTCTTTGATCATGGGCTAGTTTTATTTGTGTTGAAGAATGTGCTGCCTTATAACTCCTCTGTACTTCAGCTGATATTATTCAGTTTGAAAAGGATATGATCAGTTGATGGTACTTTTCCTACTTGTTTCAAATTCTTTAAATCACAGTTGTTCTTTAAATACTTGCATTTGCTAGCAGCTTCACCTACAATAGCTTTCTTTTTAAAAAAATTTTCATTGAAGTATAGTTGATTTACAGTGTTTTGTTAATTTCTGCTGTATAGTGATTGAGTTATACATAAACACCATTTCCACATAGGTTATCACAGAATATTGAGTAGACTTCCCCGTGCTATATATATGGTAGGTCCCTGTTGGCCATCCATCCACATGCAGTAGTGTGCATGTGCAGGTCCCGAGCTCCCATTCCTTCCCTGCCCTCCACCCTGCCACTTTGGTAGCCATAAGTTTGTTTTCGAAGTCTGCAAGTCTGTTTCTGTTTTGTAAATAAGTTCGTTTATATCAATTTTTTAGATTCCATATATAAGCAATATGATATTTGTTTTATTTCACTGAACATAATAATCTCTAGATCTATCCATGTTGTTCCAAATGGCATTATTTCATTCTTTTTTTGTCTGAGTGGTAATATATGTACCACATCTTTATCCATTCCTCTGTCAGTGGACATTTAGGTTACTTCCATGTGTTGGCTATTGTCAGTGGTGCTGCGATGAACATTAGGTTGCATGTATCTTTTCGAATTATGGATTTCTCCAGATAAACGCCCAGGAATGGGATTGCTGGATCATACGGTAGCTTTATGTTGAGTTTTTTGGAGGAATCTCCATGCAGTTTGCCATAGTGTTTGTACCAAATTACATTCCCACCAACAGTGGAGTAGTGTTTCCTTTTCTTTACACCCTCTCCACCCTTTTTTTTTTTGTCTTTTTGCCTTTATCTAGAGCCGCACACGTGGCATATGGAGGTTCCCAGGCTAGGGGTCTAACAGGAACTGTAGCTGCCAGCCTACACCACAGCCACAGCAACGCGGGATTCGAGCTGCGTCTGCAACCTACACAACAGCTTACGGCAACGCCGGATCCTTAACCACTGAGCAAGGCCAGGAATTGAACCCGCAACCTCATGGTTCTTAGATTCGTTAACCACTGAGCCACAAAGGGAACTCCCCACCCTTTATTGTTTGTAGACTTTTTAATGATCGCCGTTCTGACCTATGTGAGGTGATACTTCATGAAATTTTCCTTTTTTTTTTGGATTTTTTTGTCTTTTTAGGGCTGCACCCCTGGCATATGGAGGTTCCCAGGCTAGGGATCAAATCAGAGCTGTAGCTACTGGCCTATACCACAGCCACAGCAACATGGGATCCGAGGTGCCTCTGTGACCTACACCACATTCACAGCAATGCTGGATCTTTAACCCACTGAGCAAGACCAGGGATTGAACTCATGTCCTCATGGATATTAGTTGGGTTCATTAACCACTGAGCCATGACGGGAGCTCTTTCATGTAGTTTTGATTTATATTTCTCTAATACTTAGAGATTTTGCATATCTTTTTATATGCTTTTTGGCCATCCATATGTCTTCTTTTCAAACAGGTCTATTTAGATCTTCTGTCCATTTTTTGATTGGGTTTTTAATTATTTTTTGATATTGAGCTTCATGAACTGTCGGTGTATTTTGGAGATTAATTCCTTGTTGGTTGCTTTATTTGCAAGTATTTGCAAGTGTCTTTTCCCATTCTGTGGGTGGTTCAGTTTTCCCAGCACCATTTATTGAGAGACTGTCTTTTTTACATCATACACGCTTGTCTTCTTGGTCATAGATTAATTGACCATTGGTGCGTGCGTTTATTTCTTGGTTTTCCATCCTCTTCCGTTAATCTGTATTTCTGTTTTTGTGCCAGTAGCATTACTGTTTTGACGATTAGCTTAGCTGTGTAGTCTGAAATGAAGGAGCCTGATTCTTCTAGCTCCGTTTTTCTTTCTCAGGATTTCTTTGGCTATTTGAGGTCTTTTGTGTTTCCATACAGATAAGATTTTTTTATTCTGTGAAGAATATAATGGGTAAATCGTCTTGGGTAGTGTAGTCATTTTGACTATATTGATTCTTCCAATCCAAGAACATGGTATATCTTTCCATCTATTTGTGTCATTTTTGATTTCTTTCATCAGTATCTTACAGTTTTCAGGGTACAGATCTTTTGCCTTCCTAGGTAGGTTTATTGTTAGGTATTTTTATTCCTTTTTTTTTTTTTTTTAGGGCTGCACCCGTGGCAATATGGAGGTTCCCAGGCTAGGGGTCCAATCGGAGCTACAGCCATGGCAACACCAGATCCAAGCTGCATCTGCAGCCTACACCATAGCCCATGGCAACGCTGGATTCTTAATCCACTGAGCGAGGCCAGGGATAAAACCTGCAACCTCATGGTTTCTAGTCAAATATGTTTCCATTGTGCCACGATGGGAACTACAGGTATTTTTATTCTTTTTGGAGCTCCTGTCGTGGCTCAGCTGTTAACAAACCTGACTAACATCCAGGAGGATGCAGGTTCTATCCCTGGCCTCGCTCAGTGGGTTAAGGATATGGCGTTGCCATGAGCTATGGGGTAGGTTGTAGGCATGGCTCGGATCTGGCATTGCTATGTCTGTGGCGTGGGCTGGCGGCTACAGCTTCGACTCAACCCCTAGCCTGGGAACCTTCATATACCTTGAGTGTGGCCCCAAAAAGACCAAAAAAAAAAAGGAAAGGAATGCAGGAGTTTTTTGTTTTGTTTTGTTTTTTTTAAGAACAGTAAACAGGAGTTCCCGTCGTGGCTCAGTGATTAACGAATCCGACTGGGAACCATGAGGTTGCAGGCTCGATCTCTGGCCTTGCTCAGTGGGTTAACAGTCCGGCGTTGCTGTGAGCTGTGGTGTAGGTTGCAGACGTGGCTCGGATCCCGCATTGCTGTGGCTGTGGCATAGGCCGGCGGCTACAGCTCCGATTTGACCCCTAGCCTGGGAACCTCCATATGCCACGAGTGTGGCCCTAGCAAAAAAAGCCAAAAAAAAAAAAAAAAAAAAGGAACAGTAAACACCTTTGTTGTATGAGCTAAGATAGGAGGCAGGATTCATTTGCCTTTCTAGACCCAGATTTTCCTCAGAACTCCAGCTCCTTGCCCTCAAGCATACAGTCATCTTCTTGGCCACACTGGGCTGGTCTTGAAGTGATTTGAGCAAGAAGCTTGCCCTGCTAGAACTGCTGCTCTAGAAGACTGCTGATTTTGGCATTGTTTTTCCTTCATCATATTTCTTCTGAATTTTCTTAGATTGCTTCTTTTTTTAAATCTCTTCCTCTTCAGGAGTCAGGTTGTCCCCCTTCTTGTGGCCCACAGGCAGTGCATAGTGGGCCTCACACCACTGTCAGTCTGGTGCGCTGTCGGTGAGTTCAGTGCACCTCTTCACCAAGGTCTTGGTATGGATCAATTTGTGGTTGGATGTGCTGTACACAACATCAGTAATACGTGTGTAACACTCTGAGCCCCAGGAGAAGTTCCCCATGTTCAGCCTCAAGGCCTTGTTGTTGCCTCTTGTTGCCTCCCCACATGTGGAATGTGTGTATGTGGTGAGGGCCAATGTCGTTGTTGGCAGTGAGGCATCCTAGCTCATACTTTGACTTCTTATGGTAGGGCTTTCTCTTGCTCCTGGTCTTGTGGTGCTTGTGCCAGTTGTCCTGAGAGATGCCCATTGCTCAGTGCTGGCTGGAAAGAGCAATTTTTGTATATATAGGTTTTGCTGCACCTGTGGCCTGCGGGACAGGCCGGGGATAGAACCTGTGCCACAGCAGCAACCTGAGCCAGAGCAGTGACAATGCTGGATCCATAACCCACTGAGTCATCAGGGAACTCCAATTAATTTTGTATCATACAACTTTATCAAATTCATTGATTAGCTCTAGTACTTTTCTGGTGGCATCCTGAGTATTTTCTATGAATATTACCATGTCATGTGCAAAAAGTGATGGTTTTACTTCTTTTCCATTTTGGATTCCTTTTACTTCTTTTTCTTCTTTGATTGCTGTGGCTAGGACCTCCAAAGCTATGTTGAATAAAAGTGGTAAGAATGGACATGCTTGTCTTGTTTCTGATCTTAGGGGAAGTGCTTTCAGCTTTTCACTCTTCAAAGTGATGTTAGCTGTGGGTTTGTCATATATGGCTTTTTATTGTGTTGAGGTAGGTTCTCTCCATGGCCACTTTCTGCAGAGTTTTTAATCATAAATGGGTGTTGAATTTTGTCAAAAGCTTTTTCTGCATCTATGGAGAGGATCATGTGGTTTTTATTCTTCAGTTTGTTAATGTGTTTCACACCGATTGATTTGTTGATATTAAAAAATTGTTGCTGGAGTTCCCGTCGTGGCTCAGTGGTTAACAAATCCAACTAGGAACCATGAGGTTGCAGGTTTGATCATGGCCTTGCTCAGTGGGTTAAGGATCTGGCATTGCTGTGAGCTGTGGTGTAGGTCGCAGACGCGGCTCGGATCCGCTGTGGCTGTGGCGTAGACCAGTGGCTACAGCTCCGATTTGACCCCTAGCCTGGGAACCTCCACATACTGCTGGTGCAGTCCCAAAATGACAAAAGACCCCCCAAAAAAAAAAAATTGTTGCATTCTTAGGATAAGTCCCACTTGATCATGGTATATGATCTTTTTAATGTATTGTTGGAATTAGTTTGCTAATTTGTTAAGAATTTTTGTGTCTGTTCACTAGTGATGTTGGCTTATAATTTTCCTTTTTTTGTGGTATCTTTGCCTAGTTTTGGTATCAGGGTGATGGTGGCCTGATAACATGAAGGAGTGTTCCTTTCTCTGCAATTTTTTGGAGTAGTTTCATAAGGCTAGGTGGTAAGTCATGTTTAAATGTTTGATAGAATTTGTCTGTGAAGCCATCCAGTCCTGGACTGTACTTGTTGGAAGATGTTTAATCACAGTTTCGATCTCAGTACTTGAGATTGGTCTGTTTATAGTTTCTATTTCTTCCTGGGTCAGTCTTGGAAGATTGTACCTTTCTAAGAATTTGTCCATTTGTTTTAGGTTGTCCATTGTACTTGCACAATGCTTGTAGTAGTTTCTTATGATCATTTGTATTTCCGTGGTGTCCATTGTAACTTCCTTTTCATTTCTAATTTTAATGATTTGAGCTCTTGATGTTTTTTTCTTGACAAGTCTTGCTAAAGCTTTATCAATTCTGTTGAACCAGCTTTTGGTTTCATTGATTTTTTTTTTTTTTTTGTCTTTTTGCCTTTTCTAGGGCTGCACTCGCAGCATATGGAGGTTCTCAGGCTAGGGGTCTAATCAGAGCTGTTGCTGCTGGCCTACACCACAGCCACAGCAACGCAGGATCCGAGCCATGTCTGCAACCTACACCACAGCTCACGGCAACGCCAGATCCTTAACTCACTGAGCAAGGCCAGGGATTGAACACGCAACCTCATGGTTCCTAGTCAGATTCATTAACCACTGAGCTACAACAGGATCTCCTTCACTGATTTTTTCTAAATTGTTTTCTTTGTCTCTGTTTCATTTATTTCTGGTCTGATCTTTATGATTTCTTCTGCTAACATCAGGTTTTGTTCTTTTTGTAGTTGCTTTAGGTTAGGATGTTTGTTAGAGATTTTTCTTGTTTCCTGAGATAAGATTCCTCTTAGAGCTGCTTTTGCTGGATCCCATAGGTTTTCCAGTATTGTGTTTTTGTTTTCTTTTGTCTCTCTGTATTTTTTGATTTCTGCTTTGATTTCTTCAGTGACCCATTGGTTGCTTAGTAGCATATTGTTTAGCCTCCACTTGTTTGTATGTTTTGCAGTTTTTTTCTTGTAGTTAATTTTTGGTCTTACGGCATTGTGGTCAGAAAAGATGCTTGATATGATTTCAGTTTTCTTAAATTTACTGACGCTTGCTTTGTAGGCTAGCACGAGATCTGTCCTGGAGAATGTTTCATATGCATTTGAGAAGAATGTATATTATGCTGCTTTCAGATGAAGTGTTTTATAAAAATCAGTTAAACCCATCTTCTGATTAGGACCCATTTGTTTGGTTTTGCTTTTATTTCTGTTGCCTTGGGAGACTGCCCTAAGAAAACATTGAAATGATTTATGTCAGAGAATGTTTTGCCTATGTTCTCTTCTAGGAGTTTTATGTTGTCATGTCATATGTTTACGTCTTTAAGCTGTTTCGAGTTTATTCTTTTGTATGATGTGAGGATGTATTTTGACTTCATTGATTTATATGTAGCTGTCCAGCTTTTCCAATACCACTTGCTGAAAAGATGGTCTTCTCCCCATTTTATGTTCTTGGCTCCTTTGTCAAAGATTAATTGTCCATAGGTGTGTAGGATTTTTATGGGGTTCTTTGATCTGTTGCTTTGATCTATATGTATATTTCTGTGCCAGTTAAAATTAGTGATCTTTAAGTATTTATCTCAAATAGATATTTTAAAAAAGTTTCTTTTGAAAATTGGACTAAAAGTATAAGGGCATTATAAAAACTGAATTATCTGCAAGACTGTGTTCTTTAAAAGAAAATCCTTATTAAGTACTGGACATAAAATTGATACACATTTGGATAGTCACCTTTAAATGTAGAACTGGGAGGAAAGTGGAGAAGACTGTAATTGTTCATCTGTTTTTCTCATTAAGTTTCATATTTTCTTTGGATTTATACTTTTTAATGTTTTTACCTTTTTTTTTTTTTAGGGAGAAGCGATAGCACTGGATAAAAGTAGCCAACAAAGTAGAAAAAGTAAAACAGAATGCATTATTACTAGGGTTGAATTCCATCAGGGCATTTTGCTTTGATGGAACAAAGGCCCTTGATACAGACACAGAAGGTGAGTTAAATTTTATCTTCTGAAGGCTTATATAATTGGCACTTAGAAACAGTCAAATTTTGTTGCCTTCGTTGCAGCCCCTAAATATCCATAAAGCCTTGAAACTTGGTCATGGATCTAGGACGTTTTGTGTAATAGATTTCTTTTTGCTCTTCATCTCCTCTTTGAGTATCATATTTTTAAAACTTAAACCTCCAAGATTTGGTCAAAGTCCTTGTCCTTAACCTGCTTGTTTAAGTTTTATATTACAGCTCAGAAAGCTGAAATGTGTTGTGAACCCTTCAGTTTAGTGATCTCTGAGATATTTTCTTTCTTTTTTTTTTTTTGAGGAATTGGAGATATAGAACTAGAAAGTAAGAACTGCTGTGTGTTTTGTTTTGGAATAAAATACTGCATTAATAAGTTACTCCGCCTGTATTTATTTAGGTTTGATTTCATAAAGTACTCAAGAAACTTGCATATTTTAATGATCAGACAGCATTCTTTTTCTTAGAAAGTTTATTGATTAAGGATGCTATTTGAGTCATGATGACTTTGAAAAAGGCTACTTCATACTTGATCGATAGTAATGTGAAAGTCCACAAATCTCTAAAATTATTTTGTAACGTCTGCCTAATAGGTAGTAAGCCACATAGGATTAAAAAAGTAAAACCAAACAAATGACACACATGAAACTTCCCAGAAAAACAGAACATCCTGAAGAAAAGTGGGAACAGGTCGGACTGAAGCGCCCGCTTACATGGTGACAACATGTCATGGTCAGTGGATTGTCAGCCTTCTAGTACTAGCCAGGGGTTTTCAAGAGATTATATCAGTGTGCAGGCTAGAGGGCTTTACCGGAGAGCCCCAAAATTCAGTGGCTTAGAAAAGATATATGCATTTTTGTTTGTTTTTGGGTTTTGTCTTTTATGTTTGTCTCACTGAACAGTTAAGAGGTGGAAATCCAATGCTGGTAGCTGTATCTCTGGGACCACGCTGTTTTAGGCTTTTCTTGGGGGAAGGGAAAGGGACTAGGAGATGCACTGCCTGTCTTTTTAAGGGCAGGACGTGGATGTGGGGGATGCATGGCCCACTGGCCACCACTTAGTCATTTGGTCATAACTGCAAGTGGGGCTGGAAAACAGGGTCTTCAGCTGTGTCACCATGTTCAAAGCATTACTGTAGCAGAAAAGGATAATGGTAATTGAAGGACAAATGGCAGTCTGCCACAAGCTTTGCATATAAAGGGAAGAGTTCCCATCATGGCTCAGAGGAGAAGAATCCGACTAGTATCCAAGCAGATGCAGGTTCGTTCCCTCGCCTCACTCAGTGGATCGGGGATCTGGCATTGCTGTGAGCTGTGATGTAGGTTGCAGTCGCAGCAGGGGTCCTGAGTTGCTGTGGCTGTGGTGTAGACTGGCAGCTGCAGCTCCAATTCAACTCCTAGCCTGGGAATTTCTGTATGCTGCAGATGTGGCCCTTAAAAAACAACAACAACAACAAAAAACAAATGGTTGGTAACATAGTGAAGGCATTGGGGAAAATAACACTCATGATACCGGAAGTGTAAATTGGCCTAGTCTTTCTAGACGATTCTGTTAGTATGTATTAAGAACCTTAAAATACTTGCTTACTTTGGAAAGCTATTTCTTTGGAGGCTGTAGATAAGAAAGCAAGGATGGTTGACAATGGAGATGAATTAAAATGATCAGAGCTTGTGTCTAATGGTTTTGTGATCAGAGAACAGCAGCAGGTTATCTTGGGGTGAAACTCAGAACATGGCTGTGGGTGCTCTAGGAAGCTTGGTATAGAAGCAGTCAGCGGTAGTATCTTGTCTACGGTCGGATACCACCAGGATATAAGCAGACCCGTTTGGCTTCATGACTTTCTCCAATAACACTATTTAGATCAGGAACTGGAGTGGGGAAAGTTATGTCAGTGAAGGCAAAGGGAAACATGTGCAAGGTTGGATTCAGGGCAGATTATGGCCTCTTTCTAGAGCATAGCCTTGGTGATGGCCACAGAAACAAGGAGACTGAGGAACCACAGAACGGGTATGCTTGATTAGACCCTGAAAGATACTCTCTTTTTCTGGGACTGTCTGCAGTTAAGACTTTCTAAGAAAGATGACTTTCTAAGAAAGATGTCAGCTCTCAGAATGACTAGAATTAATTCTTGGTCCCAGCTCTGATTAATTGTGGCTTCTGACGTTGGGGGTATAAGGTCTTGATTGATTAGGCTTTGGCTTGTACTCTATATATTAGTGAATCCGATCATAAGCGCACCCTTAACCTTTTTACACACAAGTCAGTTAGCTTAACGAGCTACTTGATTGAATGGAGAAGTTGTTTTTCATTACTTCCTATTCTAGGTTATGATTTTAAATTCCTGATGACCACATCTGTCTCAGGAGTTTTCTAATGGGGCAGAGGGCAAATATGTTTATAATTCTCTTCATAGGAGAACCTCCATTCTTACCTGAATCTTTTGACCGAATTCTTCTTGATGCCCTCTGGAGTGGAATGGGACAGAGACCAAACATGGCTTGTACTTGTACTTTGAAGGAAGTTACATCATATCAGCCATTACAGAGAAAAGTCTTTACTGTGGTAGGTGATGATACTTAGTTGTGGGAGAAAGATGACCTTTACTGTTGTGATATTTTGAAGACCGAGAGCAGGCAGTGTTTATAGCAGCATTGGTCACAGTAACCAGAATGTGGAAGAAACCCAGGTGTCCATCAGCAGGTGAATAGAAGAGTAAAATGTGGTCTCTGCATACAATGGAATATTATCCAGCCTTAAAAAGGAATGGAATTCCGATACATGCTACAGCATGGATGAATTCTGAACACATTATTTATGCTAAGTTATATAAGCCGGACACAGAAGCACCAAATATTACGTGATTCCATTTACAAAGGCTGCGGGGACAGGAGAACAGGGAGTTACTGTTTAATGGGGACGGAGTTTCAGTTTGGGATGATGGAGAAGTCTGGGAAAAGGATAATGGTAATGATTATACAGTAGTGTGAATGTACTTAATGTTGTTGAATCGTACACTTAAAAATGGTTAAAATGGTAAATTTTATTTAGACTTTACCACACACAAAGAAAACTAGAGACCTAGTTTTCCTTTATGTTGACACTTTCATCACAGGCAATCCTCTCTGAGACATTTCATGAATTTCAAACATTCTGTTCTGTCTTAATAGAGTTGTTAACATATAGTTACTAATTGATGTAAAAAATTTGGATATAAAATAATTTATCTTTGCAATTTTTGTCCACCGCATAGTATTATGGAGCTCCCTGGCCAGGGATCAGAGCCCAGCTCCAGTCTCGACCTAAGTCAAAGCTGTGGCAATACTGGATCCTTAACCCACTGTGCCTGGACAAATACTGATTGGGCGCCTCTTCTGTGTAAAGTGCTCTTCTCTGTGCTGACTGTATGGTAGTCAGCCCTCGCCTTTATACCCAGGATTTCTATTCTAATTGGGGAGGAAAATAAATAGATGAGTGAGAAAGTTAGTGTAGTTCAGGATGATAACCCATGGAGCAAACTGCAGAAAGGACAATAGTGCCTGGTCAGAATGGTTGGAGTTGGGAGTTCCTGTTGTGGCTCAGCAGGTTGAGTCCATGAGTATACAGGTTTGATCCCTCAGTGGGTTAAGGATCCGGCGTTGCCATGAGCTGTGGTGTAGATCTTGGGTGTGGCTCAGAACTGCTGTTGCTGTCACTGTGGCTGTGGCATAGGCCACCAGCTGTAGCTCCGATTTGACCCCTAGTCTGGGAACATCCATGTGCTGCGGCAAGTGCGGCCCTACAAAAAAGAAGTAAATAAATAAAATTTAAAAAAGGGATCTCACCTAAAAATGTAAATTTGTGAATTTTCAGCATAAAAACAGAGTCTAAAGCCATGAAACTGATCATATTTGGGAAGGTCTTTGTCCCTATGGACTAAAACCCCTCCAAGATAATGAAGTGCGGCTGGTCTGGGACGTTTTAATTAGAGAAAGAATCCTGGTCATACAGACCATTATACATATAAATCTTGAAACATGTATTTGCTCTTGTGATACGCCCAGTCTGATGACACTTTGCTCTAGGCAGTTGAGCTGCTGAAGCCGGGGGGCGTGCTGGTTTACAGCACATGCACCATCACGCTGGCAGAAAATGAAGAACAAGTTGCCTGGGCCCTGGAAACATTTCCTTGCCTTCAGCTGCAGCACCAGGTAAGAATAATGGCAGTTGTGTCTGGATCATCAGATAAGTCCTGGAAACATAAGCGTGGTGAGTGGTAAGGATCCGAGAGTTATGGGTAGAGACACGTCAGATAAGAATTCCGAGACACAATTGCAGTTTGTCTAATGAGAGCTGTTCCAGATTGCCCAGAGAGGATTTTCACCCCTGACAGCATTTCCCCACGCCTTCCTTCTGCACCATTGTGTTAAAATGTCACAGAGCTCAGGTGGACTTCTGTTACGTGTTTATTTGACTTGTGGCTCTTGATCATGTTACTCAGAATTTTGTTTCCAAACCACCCTCCCCCAAGTCCTGTATTTTTCCGATAGGGAAAATGTTTAACTTTTCTTTCTGATGTCATATCAAAGCCCAAATAGGCTTTAATAACTGGGATATCAAAAGACTAGCCATGGGAAAGAAAATGGTTCAGGATTATTGCGTCTGTATTTTTTTATTTTTTTTTTAGGGTCGCACCCATGGCATATGGAGTTTCTCAGGCTAGGGGTCAAATCGGAGCTGTAGCCACCGGCCTGCTCCACAGCCACAGCAACACAGGATCTGAACCGAGTCTGCCACCTACCCCACAGCTCATGGCAACGCCGGATCCTTAAACCACTGAGTGAGGCCAGGGATTGAACTTGTGTCCTCATGGATGCTAATCAGATTCATTTCCACCTAGCCATGGTGGGAACTCATTCTTCCTTATGGTTTCTTATATAAAATATGGAGTGTTTAAAAAGCTTTCTTGTACTTTATTTTACTTATCACTATCTGTTCTGGGTTGGGTTTTTTTTTTTATTTTTTTATTTTTTGGCTTTTAAGGGCCAAACCTGCGGCATATAGAGGTTCCCAGGCTAGGGGTCGAATCAGAGCTACAGCTGCCAGCCTACACCACAGCCACAGCAACACAGGATCCAAGCCGCATCTGCGACCTACACCACAGCTCACGGCAATGCCGGATCCTTAACCCCCTGAGTAAGGCCAGGGATTGAACCCACAACCTCATGGTTCCTAGTCGGATTCATTAACTGCTGTACCACGACGGGAACTCCCTTTTTTTTTTTTTTTA
>PVHT021183661.1:15525230-15547169 GCA_004024745.2 Catagonus wagneri
ATGGGAGGTGCTGGTGAGTATTTAACCTACTTTCAAGTCTAAGAACCATTCCTAAAGTGGCAATCAATACTACTAATGATCAACAGTGCGGAAGCCAGCTCTCTTTATTTCTTTGATATGAAATGACTTTAAACCAGGTTGTTGAACATTTCAGTGTAGCAGACAGTGAATGTTAACACGAATGCATAGCAGACCATGTCAAAATGTGGCATTTGTCCCAAAGTACAGCATGACTAAGACATCCTACAACTTAGCAGCACCTTTTTGTAACAGTAACTTAAAAGAGCAGTAGAGAAAGAGCAGAGGAAAACGGAAATGGTTTGACAAAACATCCAACTATTGAGGACATTTCCAGCAGTTTCTAGGTTAACTACAAAAATCATGATTTTACAACCAGCTAGGTTAAGATTAAACCTTTGCTCCGTAAAAAGACTAGGATTTTACATTCCCCAAGTAAGTAAATATGCCATTGTTCTTGGATTTTTTTTATTCACATACCTAGTTCGCACTGTTTACACATATGCCCACTGTACGGATGTCACATAGAGATGCTTTTATGTCAAGTCCTACTAGATAGGTTTTTGAATAATACTCTTGATTTGGACTAATTGTCTCACAGTAAAGTGAGAAAGAATCCAGGTACAAAATTAAAAAAATGGAACCCATTAGCATGACTGAGAGGGATTAATAGTAGAAGCAAAAAAAGATAGCAGCTATACTTCAAGAATTTAAATATTCCAAAGTCATTAAGTAGGATGAAATTTCGTATAGGGACGGATTGGGGCCATGATGGAAAGTTTGTTGGAAATCTGAAAGTAACCTAAATTGGAATGCGGTTTCCCAATGATGTGACTATTTAACATCAAAAATTTATATATTATGTCAACAGTATAGAGCTAATTAACAGACTGGGAGATGTTTCCTATTTATATTAGCTGAGAAAACACTAAATATATAACTTATTTTTAAACCTTTCTTAGGGGGAGGGGAATAAGGAGTTAAATGTGGAACAGTTTTACTTATAAAGATCCAAGCAGTATTTGGCAAGAAACTGGAATAATCAAAGAAGCAAAACAAAAATAGAGATTAACCTGTTTAACAAAATAAAACGTTTAAGTCTGAAGGTAGGCAGTCACAGGCAGGTGTCCCGGGACAGACTTCAAGGGCTGGATACTTGCACACGGAATACTGTCTTACCTGTCCAGTCACAGCCGGACAGATGGACACTAAAGAGACACAGGGGGGCCTCAGCCTTAGCGTGACAGCCATCTCGTGTCGCGGACGCCTGGAGACAGCGTCTTCTGGCTTCCCCTTCAGTGCAGAGATCTGTCATGGGAAAATGTTCTCAGCGTTTTGTTCAGGTCGCCTCATTTTGCCCTGATTTCTTCCGAAGAGCAGAAACTTTGGTTATAAGAAGCACTTCTAGGTTTGGACGGACAGTGAAACTATTGGAGCTGGTGGGGGAGGAGGGGCGGGGAGGAGGGGGAGGTAAAGCCGGAGAGGACTCAACAGGAAGGGCGGGTGAGGACAGGCGAGGCAGCAGGAGTCAGAAACTTATATTTTCCCCCAAAATAAACCCTACAAGCGTGTAAGCGTTTCCTCTTGAGACACTCAAGCACACAAGAGATCGTCCATTTCCAGTGAAACACTCAGTTAAAATTTGCCCGTATTTTTCTCTCGAGGAGCAAGAACAAGGAACCAGCGCGCCCCCTGGCGGTGAGCTTCCTCCGGTCCCCGCCCGCCCCCCGGAACCCCCGCAGCGTCCCGCGGCCTGTGACCTGCAGAGCAGGTGGGTAGACGCCGCCGGACGCCAGGCGTGTTTCCTCACCATCTTCCGCATTCAGCTCCACTTGTGCACGCTCTTGTACCCAGACCCGCGCGTGCACGCACATACACACACACGGAACTCCCGTTCAGACGACACTGACCGTGAAGCACGCGGTTGTCGCTGGCAGTGCGCACCGGTGGAGTAGAGCAACCTTTGTAATTTGGTTATATTTGCCATCATTTACGGTCAAAATCGGCGACTTTTAAGGATGGGAAAACATTTAGAAATCAGCCTGTTCAGGCCAAGGAGTCACACGTAAATCAGTATATACAGACTTTCTCCTAGAACGGGGATAGTTGTCTGGAAGATGGTATTACAAATTTACTGAAGGTGGGCGTTTCTAGTCCCTGTAATTCACAAAGCAAATCTGGCATTAAGACTCTAAAACGGTGTGATCAAACTGATGTATATATGTGTATATTTATGTGTATACCTATGTATACACACATATGTATACACGTGTATATATGTGTGTGTATATATATATATAAGGTGTTTGCAGAAATAAGATTTATAAACTGTCTACAGTACACAATACTGGTACATATAAAATAGCTTCTAATTTTATAATCCCCTTTGTGTAAGGCAAGACTCAATCTGTCCCGAGATTTAGTCACCCAGAGAGGTAAAAGCAAACAG
The DNA here is from genome assembly GCA_004024745.2 of Catagonus wagneri. NCBI lineage: Eukaryota > Metazoa > Chordata > Mammalia > Artiodactyla > Tayassuidae > Catagonus > Catagonus wagneri. Next base: position 15,527,698 of record PVHT021183661.1, read on the forward strand.
TGGTCCATGGATGAATATGCAAATCGGGTAGGTGCCTACATACTGCAAATCTGGAGACTCAAGAAATCCCACTTTTTATCTGGGCCGATCCTGGCCCGCTGGATACATCAACTACCTTTTGGAAAATGCCAGCTGTGCGTCTTAAAATACTAAGCGGCATGTGGATGGCAACAGATTTTGTTAAGTGGCAGCAAGCCCAGGCAACTGAAAACCTCCAGTCTGAAACAGGAGGATGGCAGCCTTTCCAGGCCGATTCACATAGGACTTAGAAAAGGAAAAAGATATTAATATTCTATTTCATGCTATTGCTAGTCAAGCAACAGCAGAACAAATAAACAGGACAGATCAAATATGACTGCAATGTAGACGCCCCCAGACTGAGTGTGAGGGTGGTGGTATACAAGACTTTAAAAAACAACAACACAAAAGGACGAATGTCACTGGCAGATGTAAACATCCCTGTTGCAGTCCCCAGTCTCGTTCCGCTTTCTGGCAAGCCCTTCTGTGTCCCTGAATTTGTGGCGGCTCCGCTGTCTGCTGCACTTGTGGTCCTGCTCCTGGGCACAGTGCCACCGTGGAGCTCCTCCCTGTGGCTGTGGTCCGCGTGCTCGTGGCAGGAATCTTCCTTGAGCTCCACGTAGGTGGAGTCTCGACTCTCCTGTGTCTCTGAGTCCAGTGTCTCCTGCCTGGAGAGGCCCGGCCGGCGCCACCGCGGTGGTTGTGGTGCTGGGTGGAGGAGGAAGACCGGTGCTGGGGTTTCCGGACCGGCTCCGGGCAGGCTGCTTCTGCAGCTTGGGAAGCGGACCGATCGGTCCTCTGATCGCCCGGAGAACCCTGGAGGCAAAGGGGATAATAAACACAGGCTTCAGCCAAGACTGGAGTCAGAAGAACTGTCACAAAAGCACATCTATCCCAGCGGAGTCCCTTTTCGAAGGATCTAAAAGTGAAATCCAACCTCTCTCCGTTGCTCAGTTTTTGATAACGTCCAGTGGCATCTGTAAGGTTTGTACTCTATTATATTGAACTTCATGTTAACTCCTAAGTGTCTAGGACAGCTCACAGAGGATTTTTTTTTTTTTAATGAATAAATGGAGGAGGGAGGGCATTCCTTCATTTGCTTATAGCTCAACTATAGATACAAATCCTTGAGATGTTTACACATGGGTGCTCAACATGTGTGGGAAGATGAAAAATTCTTAGGATGTTGGCTTATTTCAGGGAAAAAAATTATAAAATATCAAATGCTTAAGTGGCATATGAGATAAGCACTGTTCTAAGATAGTGACATATATTAAGTCATCAATACACCCACTTGATAAGTCTGTCTCGAGAATAGACACAAGATGGGACAAGTAATTACAATAACCCCATGAGGTAGATGGCCATTAGTATTCCCGATGCACAGAGCAGGTAAGGAATTGGTCCAAGGTTGCACAGCGGGGAGGGGGAGGAGGAGGTGAGGGATGGGAACCCAGGCAGCCTGAGTCCACAGGCTCAGCTGCCCCCATGCCATCCCTGTCTTATTAGGATATGGGGCTAGGGGCTCTTTTGGGTTTATATATGTTCACCGGATTCTGCTTTTCTTACAGGGTCTCAGCGTTTGTTGCTTTGTGGACAGAGCTGCCCAGTCGGAACCAGCACTGCACCCGGGATCAGGGCATGGATCTAGCCAGGCGGCCACAGGGAAGAGCTGCTTACCTGTGAGTTAGAGGCCAGAGTGGGGCTCAGGGGCAGGGTTGAGGTGGCCAGAGCACGGCTGAGGAGAGGGTTGGGGAGGCCACTGCTGGGCGGATGTGTGGCCTTCCAGTAGGCCTCCAGGTAGTCGGCCAGGTGCTCACAGGCGTCCTCGAGCTGGTTCTCATCCAAGATCACATCAAATGATTCCTGCGGAGGCAGACATTCCAAACGGCACACTCAGGCCAGCAGAGGCCAGGCCCAGCTTCACAGCACCCCCACCTCCCCCCACGTAAAAGGGGAGAAGAGGGAAGGTGCCTCCGCCCTTGCTGACGTGAGCCTCCCTCCTCCTTTCCACACGGCCCCTGTCCTATTTAGTCAGGTTGAAAGCGCCTGTCTGCAGACTGTCGTGTAAAACATAGATCCTTCACCCATATAAAGCACCAGGAAGTGAACAGGTGTAATAATATTGTTACCCTTGCATGACAGAAAAGTTGCCAATAGTTAAGGAATTGATACTTTGATAGAAAATAAATGTGAAAAAGAAAAACACAAGCCTGTGAAATAGTACAGGAAGAAGCCTACTTTTGACATGGGGACTATGAAAAGCTGAGTCTTGGAAATAAATGATCAAGGCAGGGTTAGGACATAAAATCTGTCACAGGAAGCTGAAACCACTAATGATTTGACATGGTCCAAACGTCAAACTGATTCCAAATTTTTATAAATTTTAATATATGCCAAGTAATTACAAATGGATATAATTCTTAAAGTTTCTGATAAACCTTCATATAAAAAAGGTCAAAAGCCAGAAGCACACAGGCTTAAAGCACAGTATGTAAAGCAAAGATCAGAAGGAAGAATATGTTCAGGGGTCAGAATCTGGGTAACTGATTGGTTTAAAAACTGGTTTTTCTATTGTCACAGATTTGTTTCTTAGTGATTAAGAACCGGCAACTTGCTTTACTTAGGATGAGAATCTCTAGTTCCATCCATGTTTCTGCAAATGGCATTACGTTCTTTTTTACAGCTGAGTAAATAGTATAGTAAATAGTACCCCACTGTGTATATGTACCAGGGGAGGGCGAGGGAGTGGGTTGGATAGGGAGTTTGGGGTTAGTAGATGCAAACTATTGCACTTCAAATGGATGAGCAATAAGGTCCTGCTGTACAGCACAGGGAACTACATCCAATCACTTATAATGGAACATGATGGAAGACAGTATGAAAAAAACAATATATGTATATATATATATATATATATATAAATACACACACACATATATAATATGTATAACTGGGTCACTTTGCTGTATAGCAGGAATTGGCAGAACACTATAAATTGACTATAATAAATAAAAAACTGGCAATGTGTTCCCTGATTAGAAGTGAATAGTAAAGCAACCCCAAATAGATCCATCTTTCAAACCAAAGTTTTGAAATGATGATCTCATTTCATTTAAGATAACCATTTAGGTGTTAGATTTTAACAAAGCAAGGTCACCAGAGAACAAACTATAGCCATTTGAAAGCCACGACCATGACCTGGATAAGTGCTCATAGCAAGTAGACAGGGAGTTCCCTGGTGGTCTAGTAGTTAGGAGTTGGTGATTTCACTGCTGTGGCCCAGGTGCAAACTCTGGGAACTGAGGTCTCACATCAGGCTGCTGCACACCATAGCCAAAAAAACCCAAAAAAAACCAAAAAACAAAACCCCCAAAACTTCCCGTCTTTGAAATGAAGGCCACTGCTGATGGAGAGGGTTCTATCTGGTTTTTGTTAACAGAACAAAACTTGCCTGGTCTGATGCCTTCAGGTGGATTACACTGAATACAAGACTTCCTGGAGGACGCTAAGCCAGCTTATCCGCTGTTAACATCTAGACACCGAGGTGTTTATTAGCTTGAGATTTCTCTCGAGATTTTAACCTTCGTAACACCTGCAAAAGATGAGATTTTTAAAAAGGAGTATCTGCACCCAGGTAAAACACAAAGTTCATCATTCACTCCTTTCTCTGGGGCCTTTTCCATATAGCACTAATGGTTTATAGCAGACTGATCTAGAGAGTAGAATTTTTAAGATGATTTGCAAAATAAACATGTTAACATAAGTCTCAGTTGTAAGCTTCAAAGATCACCAAGCGTGGAGCTTATTCTATTTTCAAGGTAACAGTTGCCAAACTTTTGGTCTCTTGATTTGTTTTAAAAAATTGAGGGAGTTCCAGCTGTGGCACAGTGGGTTAAAAATCCAGCTGCAGTGGATCAGATCACTGCTGAGGTATGGGTTCAATCCCTTGTCTGGCGCAGTGGGTTACAGGATCTGGTGTTGCTGAAGCTGTGGCTCATGTTCAGTCCCTGACCCTGGAACTTCCATATGCTGTGGTTGAAGCAATTAAAAAAAAAGAAAAAAGATGAGAACTCCAGAGAGCTTTTTGTTTATGTGAACTGTTAGCTCTCTAATATTTATATATGAGAAATTTAAAAATATTCATTAAAAATGATGAATAACCCCTTTACATGTTAACATCACTTTTTAATAAAAGCTAAATTATTTGCAAATTTTCTTGAATGCCTTGGCTTTATTAGAAGACAGGTGAAATAGCCTGCTTCTAATCTGCTACAGTATATTGTTTTGTTTGAAATACACATGAGTAATCCAGTCTCTTACAGTATGTAATTCAGAAAAGGAGTAATTTAGTAGCCTTTCAGATAGGTAACTGGATATTTTGGATATTTTTGATACTACAGTAAAACAACTAAAATTTTTTTTTAAAAGACTAGCTGCCATGTGAAATCTGAAACCCTAATGAACTTTGTTACATTAAATTCCATCTATCCGTCCTGAAATTTGAATGGGTCTGAATCTGCGTGGCATGTCAGTTTCAAATAAAAATGGGGTTCCAGGATGAAAGTGGCTGGTTCAGTTTATGACTTGAGTAGTCACACCAGCACTTGTCCTTGAGATAACTTGGACTACACAGCCAAAGAACTTGAAGTGTACTTGCTTTTCTGTTACATAGAATATTAAAAAGGCTTGTCCCGAAGAGTCAAAATTTAGTAGAATAATGTTATTACTTCATTAGGACACTGTCAAGTGAAACTGGGTGGTTTGCTTTACCAGGGAGAACTCGGGGAGGAAGAAGATGACATTGACTGGTGATTCCTGCTTAGACATCATTCACCACTGTTGAAGAAACAGTGCAGATGTTTAGAACAGCGAAAAAGGAGACTGTCTCCGTGTTATCATGGAGACGCTCTTCGCCTCAGGGGCCCTCTGACAGTGCCTCAGAACCTCCCCCACCAGGAATCCACGGGCTACTCTTTGGGAATCACTGTTCTAAACGATGAAATTAATCATCCTGCTCTGCTTATATGAATCTTAACAGTTCTTGATCACCACATCTCTCTTCAAACCCTTTGTGGTGGATAAAAGCCATAGCCTGTTTACAATTGGAAGGCAGAATATAAACACATTTTAGTCAAGTTTCATTACACAACACACAGTAACAACCTGGCTTACCTTAGGAGAAGAAATCTCGATGTACACTATAATAGGGGCCAGAGGAGTTTTACCGAGCTGAGCTGGATGATTAATAGTATCTGCATCAAGGACCACCAGTTGCAGTGTTCTTGCAAGTTCAAAAATCCTCTTGATTTCACTTTGAACTTCCGCTGTAAAAGGTTAAAGGAGAGTTCAATTAAAGTCCAGTATTTTCAGACGAGACTGAGACAAAAGTAAAATGGTAGTCAGGGGGGTGAGCCATTAGGTTGCTGTCTACAGGTAAGAGCTGAGGACAGGCCGCGGTGGAAATAGCTGCTTCCTCACAATACCTCTAGAATTTAGAGAATTCCTCTCAACCAGCTATAACATTTATTTCCAGTATAACACGTTATCTCTGAGAGTCAACTTTTTTGGCTCTCCGTTGACTTGCATTTGGTGCTGTAAAATTTCACTCTATGATGTTATTTCATGAAAATGTTGTAAAATAGAAACTTGAAATGCCATCTGTCTTTCTGGTTTGCTTCTGACTACTCTAGCCTAGCAACTGTCACCAGCTTTCCTGTCACTGCATGGGCTTGTCTGTGTTTGCATGTCACCTATTAGTCTGCTTTCTGGAGATGACAGTATCTAGAGATAGATATTAGCAAGCTGAACCTCAGCACACAACAGGACAGGCTTTAAGAGTATCTACGATAGACTCACCTAGAAACCCACTTCTACCTTCCACCAACAAAAGAATAGTCCTGTAACATGCTTTAAAAGGGCAGTTACAGGAGTTCTGGTTGTGGCTCAGCAGAAATGAACCTGACTGGTACCCATGAGGATGAGGGTTTGATCCTTGGTCTCACTCGGTTGAAGGATATGGTGTTGCCTTGAGGTGTGGTGTAGAGTGCAGATGTGGCTTGGATCTGACATTACACTGTGGCTGTGGTGTAGGCTGGCAGCTGTAGCTCCGATTCAACCCTTAGCCTGGTAACTTCCATATGCGGCACCAAAAAAAAAAAAAAGTTTTACATGAGGCAGCACAAACTGCATAATTTATAGAAAACTTAAACATCCAAAAATCTAGTTGAATGCCAAAAAATTTTCATTCATCTTATGATCTCTCTAGAGTCTAACAAGGGCTATCCAAGAAAGTTTTTTGTGATGATGGAAATATTCTTTCTGCCATCCAGTATGGTGGCCGCAACCCACATATGGCTGTTGAGCGCCTGAAATGTAGCAACTGTGAATGAATAACTGCTAGAAATTTAAAAAGCCAGAAACTACTTCACTAGACATCACGGGTCTGTGAAGCACAACATGTAGGTTGCAGTGCCCACTACAGACATGAAGGGTCAATTCCCTGAGACTGCTGGACATTTAATTCCTCTTATGCATTTGGATCCATGCAGAAGATTCCTGGAGATGATTTTAACCAGTATACTGTTCCATAGTATACCACTCCAGAAAAGGCAAGTCGCTAATCCTCTGCCTCACAGATGGTCTGCCTGGAGTCCTTTCGTTTACCTGGCTGGCTTGAAATCAGGCTCCAACCACTTGAGGTGCTAGTATCTGATCACATTACCACCCATGATAATTTTGCCAAAGAAAAAAGTATTAAGCATCTGCATTTACCAGGTGATAAGAAATACAGAAAACAGGCAAGTATATGAAGTATATTGACAGTATAATGAATGCAAAATTCAGTCTCTGAAAACCCTACAGAGTAAGTGACCCAGTGTCTTCAAAAAATTACGAGGAAATAAGAGCTATGGAACAGTAGATTAAGAGCTTTAAGGACCTATGAACCAATCATTGTAGATGGACTTTATCTGAATCCTGACACAAATAGTAATTTATATCTTTATGATGCAGAGTGAATAAAATGTTTATATATATATATATATAATGCATGTGTGTGTATATATGACAGCTGGGAAATGATACATGGCTGAGTGGCAATTTTAACAATTTTAGGGATGTATTACTGTTAAGGTCCGATACTGGAGTTAGGGTTTAAATAAAAAGTCTTCAGTGTTTAGAAATGCATACCGAAATATTTACAGATAACATCGTATGATATCTGGGATTAGCTTCAAAAAAATTATAGATAGAGGAAGACTGGAAATGAAACAAGACTGGCCATGAAGAGGTGATAGTGGAAACTAGGTTCATACATATCTGAATTTCCTTAAATAGCAGTTTTAGAAATAAAAGTGGTATTTTCATTTCTTTCATCACAGTGTTCTAAAACATTACTAATACTGTTATTACTATATTACTATCTTTTCTGTTGATCTTTAAACCAATTATATATAACTTTGCTTCTTTGTGGCCTTATAAAATTTTCCTGGCCACTGATCCCCAGCAGTCAAGTTCCAGTCGGAGCTAATATTTATTGTAAGCACTGAAAAATCTTATTAGTCCCTACAGGTAACATCAGGAAGAAGACAGGGATGTCCACTCTCGCCACTTCTCTCAACTTAGTATTTAAAGTTCTAGCCAGAATGAGGCAGGAAACAAGTAAAGGGCATACAGATTAGAAAGGAAGCGAAACTGTCACTGTTTGTAGATGACAGGACATATAGATACCTCTTAAAACTACACCAAAAGACCCTTAGAACTAATAAGTTCAGTAAAGTTGCAAGATATAAAATCAATATACCAAACTGTTAGGTTTCTATACACTAATAATGAACTATCAGAGTGAGAAAGTAAGCAAACAATCCCATTTACAATTGTATCAAAAAGAATCCCTGGGAATAAATAAAACCAAGGAGCTGAAAGACCTGTACACTGAAAACTAAGCACTGATAAAAGAAATTGAAAAAAACAACAAAAAAAAATGGAGAGAGATTCCCCTGCTCATAGACTGGAAGAATTAATATTACTGAAATGTCCACACCACCCCAAGTGATCTACAGATTTAAAGCAATCCCAATTTAATGGCATTTTTCACAGATACAAAAGGAACAATCCTAAAATTTGTAGGGGACCACAAAAGATCCCAAATAGCCAAAGCACTCTTGAGAAAGAATAAAAAGCTGGAGGAATCATGCTTCCTGACATAAAACTGCATCACAAAACTGTAACAAAAGAGTATGGGTCTGGCATAAAAACCATACAGAGATCAGTGGAACAAAATTTTTTTTGTTTTAGGGCCGCACCCATGGCATATGGAGGTTCCCAGGCTAGGGGTACAGCTAGCTCTAGCTGTCGGCCTATGCCACAGCAACTCAGGATCCAAGCTGCATCTGTAACCTACACCACAGTTCACGGCAATGCCAGATCCTTAACCCACTGAGCAGGGCCAGGGACTGAACACGTGTCCTCATGGATACTAGTTGGGTTCGTCAACCAAGATCAGTGGAAGAGAATAGAGCACCCAAAAATAAACGCATGCATATATTGTCAATTAATCTATGACACAGGAGCCAAGAATAGACAGTGGGTAAAAGGACAATCTGTTCAATAAATGATGTTGTGTGACAATGACAGCCACATGAAGAGAGTGAAACTGGACCACTCACACTTTATACCATACATGAAAAACAGCTAGAAACCAATTAAAGGCTTAAATGTATCACTTGAAACCATAAAACTCCTAGGAAAAAACACAGGTGCTAAGCTCCTTGGCATGCATCATGGAGATGCTTTTTTTGGATATGATACCAAAATCAAAAAAACTTAAAGTAGACACACGAGACTACATTAAACTAACACAGCGAAGGAAACCATCAATAAAAAAAGCCTATCAAATGGGAGAAAATACTTGCAAATCATATGCTGGCAGATCTCAGACCTTGGAGATACTAGGGGTTTGGTTCCAGATCACCACATAAAGCAGATACTGACTAATCAAGTCACATAAGTTTTTTGGTTTCTTAGTGCAAATAAAAGGTATGTTTATGTAGAAGCAACCCAAGTGTCCACCAACAAATGACTGAATAAAAAAGGTGCTATAAATGTCTATGTAATAGAATACTACTCAGCCATAAAAAAGTTCTCCTTTTGCAACACAGATGAACCTGGGGGGTATTACACTTATGAAATAAGTCAGAGAGAGACATACTGTGTGATATTAGTCTATGTGGAATCTAAAAGAACAAAGCGAATATAATAAACAGATTCATAGATACAGAGAACAAATAGTGGTTACCAGTAGGGAGAGGGTGGGGGGTTAAGATATACCAACTGTTATGGATAAATAAGCTACAAGGTATATTATACAGCACAGGGAAGTAAAGCTATTATATATAATGATGTTAAACGGGATATAATCTATAAACATTGTAAGGATGCAGGTTCGATCCTTGGCTGTGCTCAGTGGGTTAAGGATCTGGCATTGCTGCAAGTTGCAGCTTAGGTCAAAGATACGGCTTGCATTTGGTATTGCCATGGCTGTGGCACAGGCCTCAGCTGCCACTCTCATTTGACCCCTGGCCTGAGAATTTCCATATGCCATAGGTGCGGCCCTAAAGAAAGAAAATCCAAAAAACTCCCGTAACACTGTATTACTAAAAAATACTAACCTAGAGAGGATCATAGTAGTAACAAAAAGATCACTAATTAATCATAGATCACAACAAATTAATAAAACAGTTTCCAATATTGCAACAATCATAAAGACATGAAGTGAGCAAATGTTTGGAAGATGACATTGATGCAGGCTTGCTCAACATACGGTTGCCACAAACCTTCAGTTTGAGAAAAAATATATTCAAAGTACAATAAAGTGAAGCATAATAAAATGAGATATGCTTGTGTATGATAAGGATTTAATATCCAAAAAATATGAAGAACTCTTACAACCTAATAGCTAAAAACCAGTCCAATTAACAAATGGGAAGAAGACCTGCAAAGACATTTTGCCAAAGCAGAGATACAGATGCCAACACAACAGGTACATGAAAAGGTGCTCAGCATCAGTGACTGTCCGGGAAATGCAAATCAAAACCACAGTGAGACAGCCCCTCACACCTGTCAGAACGGTTACCATCAGACAGTAACACGTGTTGTGGAGGATGTGGAGAAAAGGGAACCCTTGTGCACTGCTGGTGGCAATGTAAACTGGTGCAGCCACTATGGAGAATGATATGGAGGTTCCTCAAAAAGTTAAAAGTAGAACTACCATATGATCCAGGGGTTCCACTTCTTACTTCAAAAAGACACTTGCACTCCACGTTCATTACAGCATTCTTTCCAACGGCCAAGACCTAAGTGCCCACCAGTGGATGAATGGATAAGGATTCAATACACCAACACACAGAGGAATATGGGTGCGTCAGAGAGAAGGAAATCCTGCCATTTGCAACAACACTAATGGACCTTACTGGCTTTATGCTAAGTGAAGTAAGAGAAAGACAAATGCCATATAATCTTACTTAAATGTGGGATGAAAAAAAAAAATCATAGATACGGAGGTCAGATTGGTGGTAGCCAGAGGTGGGAAGTGGGAGGAAGGTGGTCAAAAACAGAAATATATCCCGCAGATGTAACTGCACAGCCTGGTGACCATAGTTAACAGTACTCTATTGCATATTGAAAGTTACTGAGAGAGTCGATCTTAAAAGTCCTCATCACAAGAAAAAATTTGTTCCTGTTATGTGAGGTTGTAACTAGACTCACTGTGATCATTACACACACAATATGTACATGCGTCAAATGAAGCTGTATACCTGAAACTAATACAATGGTACATGTCAATTATGCCTCAATAAAAGAAATTTGATCACAAAGATTTATATCTATGTGCTCAGTTAATAACAGCTTTTCACACAGAGTACCACACCTTAAAAAAAAAACTTCAGGAGTCCCGTCTTGGCTCGTGGTTAACGAATCTGACTAGGAACCACGAGGTTGAGGGTTTGATCCCTGGCCTCGCTTCAGTGGGTTAAGGATCCGGCGTTGCCGTGAGCTGTGGTGTAGGTTGCAGATGCGGCTCGGATCGTTGCTGTGGCTGTGGCTGTGGCGTAGACCGGCAGCTACAGCTCTGATTTGACCCCTAGCCTGGGAACCTCCATATGCCGCAGCTGCGGCCCTAGAATAAAGCAAAAAGACCAAAAAAAAAAAAAAAAACTTCATGTTTTTAAAGGTTTGAGCACTATTTTTTTAAATGACAAATGTAATAACTTCATTGTATAAAATCTGAGTAACAGATAAAAGAATGAATTACTGTATTATGTATCCCCAATCTAATTCTATTAACATGTCAGCATCTTAATATCTGTATCATGTATATATGTGCTAGTATTTCTTTTGTTTTGTCTTTTTCTAGGGCTGCACCCACGGCAATATGGAGGTTCTCAGGCTAGGGGTCTAATCGGAGGTGTAGCTGCCAGCCTATGTCACAGTCACAGCAACGTGGGATTTGAGCCGCGTCTGCAACCTTCACCACAGCTCATGGCAACGTGGGATCCTTAACCCACTGAGTGAGGCCAGGGACTGAACCCGCAACCTCACGGTTCCTAGTCGGATTCGTTAACCACTGAGCCACGACGGAAACTCCATGTATGTGCTAGTATTCTTATATAGACTTTTAAATTAAGGGGGAAAACGAGATATTCTTTTAAAAATTTAAAGGAGATTTTTAGACTCCTGATGCAATGTATTAGTAAATAAACCTTAAAAAAAGATGACCAGGGTGTTCCTGTTGTGGCACAGCAGAAAAGAATCCGACTAGTATCCATGAGGATGTGGGTTTGATCCCTGGCCTCACTCGGTGGGTTAAGAAGTGGGTTTGATCCCTGGCCTCACTCAGTGGGTTAAGAATCCAGCGTTGCTGTGAGCTGTGGTGTAGGTCGAAAACGAGTTGCTGTAGGCTGGCAGCTGCAGCTCAGATTCGACCCCTAACCTGGGAACTTCCATACGCCTTGGCTGAGGCCCTAAAAAAAAAAAGATGACCAGTAAGTTCTGAAGAAAATATCTTCAACTTAAAATACTTCAAAAAGAAATATATCTTAAAAAAAACCTCTAGAAAGTGGGCATAGAGGGAACCTACCTCAACATAAGGAAGGCCATATGTGACAAACCTACAGCTGATATTATTCTCAACGATGAAAAGCTGAAAGCACTTCCTCTGACATCAGAAACAAGACAAGGATGTCTACTCTCACCACTTTTATTCAACATAGTTTTGGAAGTCCTAGCCACAACAATCAGGGAAGAAAAAGAAATGAATCCAATTGGGAAGGAAGAAGTAAAACGGTCACTGTTTGCTGATAACATGATACTATATATAGAAAATCCTAAAGATGCTTAAACAACTAAATATAGAAACTGCAGTCCCAGTCCTGCATATATCTGGAGAAAACCGTAATTGAAAAAGATATATTTGGAGTTCCCACTGTGCTCAGTGGTGCCTTGGGAGCGCTGGGATGCAGGTTCAATCCCAGCCTGGCACAGTGAGTTAAGGATCCAGTGTTGCTGCAGCTGTGGCTTAGATGGAGACTGCAGCTGGGATCTGATCCCTGGCCCAGGAACTCCATATGCCGCAGGGTGGCAAAAAAACAAAACAAAACATACACGCACCCCAATGTTCACTGCAGCACTATTTACAGCTGCCAAGACATGGAAGGATTCTAAATGTTCATCAACAGAGGAATGGATACAGAACATGTGATACATATAGACAATGAAATATTACTCATAAAAAAGAACAAAACAATGACATTTGCAGCAACATGGAAGGACCTAGAAATTACACTAAGTAAGTCAGACAGAGAAAGACAAATACCTGAGATCACTCATATGTGGAATATAATAAAAATGATACAAAAGAACTTACAAAACAAATAGACTCAAAGATTTTGAAACCAAAGTTATGGTTACCAAAGGGGCAACTTTGGGAGACGGATGAAATGGGAAGTTGGGATTGACATACACACACTACTGAATATGGAATGGGTGACTAACAAGGACTTCTATATGGCACAGGGAAATCTACTCCATACCGTGTAGGGACCCGTATGAGAAAAGAATGTGAAAAGGAATGCACACATGAATGTGCATGACTGAGTCACTTCGCTGTACACCCGGAACTAACACAACACTCTTAAGTCACCTATATGCCAATAAAATTTTCTTAAAACATGTATCTGTAATAGTGGTTTTCCTTTGACAGAGTACATCATGCCTTAGAATTTCGAAAAAAGAAATTCAAAGACTGCTGATACTCATTTCTGAAACTGATAAGCCTTATTCATCTGTCCATATCCCAACCTCTTACACCTGCTGAATTAAGACTGGTGCCGATAAAATGAGGATCATTTCTGTCTCTGATACCTAACAGCCACATTCAGGAATAATCACGTTTTCTGCAAGACAAGAAAGAAGGGATGGATAAACAACAGGGTCCTACTGTGTGGCACAGGGAACTATATTCAATATCCTGAGATAAGCCATAATGGAAAAGAATATGAAAAATTATGTATAACTAGTCACTTTGCTGTACAGCAGAAATTAACATTGTAAATCAGCTATACTTCAATAAAATTAAAAAAGGGAAGTTGGTTTGTTTGGAACGAAGTTTCTGCAATTGGATAATACTGTCAAAACAGGAGGTTGTTACACTTTGACTGTAACTAATGTTGGACAACATTTGAGTGGTCAGTTAAGAATTCCAAGACCTTGATGGCTCTGGTATCATTAATTCCAATGCCATTTTCATAATCACTAAGCATAGAATTCTCGTTTTCACAAGTTCCTTACTTAGCTTAAAAAAGGAACTCCACGGAGTTCCTTTCATGGCTCAGTGGTTAACAAGCCCGATTAGGATACATGAGGATGCAGGTTTGATCCCTGGCCTCGCTCAGTGGGTTAAGGATCCAGTGTTGCCGTGAGCTGTGGTGTAGGTCGCAGTCGTGGCTCAGATCTGGCGTTGCTGTGGCTGTGGTGTAGGCCGGCAGCTGTGGCTCCAATTCAGCCCCTAGCCTGGGAATCTTCATGTGCCATGGATGTGGCCCAAAAGGCAAAAAAAAAAAAAAGCAACTTTGTGAGGTTATTTGAGGCACCTTTGCTTTTCGCCAGGCTCAGTAAGTGCTGCCTCTGGCCTCCCACTCCCAGGCACTAAAGTGGTTTGGGGCAGAAACTCGTGGAACTGTGTGATGCCTGGGTAACAGGCTGAATTTCTTGGAGCCCCCAAGTATTATTTTCTATGAAATAGAAACAAGGACCAAGTGAATCAAAATGCAAAGCATTTATTGCAGGGCCTGGCCTATAATAAATACTTAATAAATGTCAACTATTGCTCTGTGCCCACCTCTGTTAACATTCATCACATTGCATTTTGATGATATGATTGAAAACTTTTCCAGCAGGCAGTAAACTCAAAACAGGCAACAGTAAGTATGTAATTACTTCCATTCCTCCCCTCACTATGGTGCTTGGCTCATATTTGGCAATCAAAAATTGTGTTGAAAGAATGAGTAAATTAAGCTTTTGGCCTGCTCCTCTTTCTTGAGGAGCACTGAGGGGTGCAGGTCAGCTTCTGAAACCATTTACTGCTGAGTTTAGGTGTCGTCATAACCCTAGGTGGAGGAGCAGGGCCTCTCCCCAGCTGCCTTTAGAGTTGAGAAGACCGAACTGTTAATTGGCACTGCCCAGGATGCCAGCTGAGTTCTGGAGTTGGTGGACCAAAGAAAGATAAATCCCAGGAACTATGGAGTAGCTGGGCCCCAAACACAGGTGGAGAAGTGGATCTGTGCAGCACAAACAGTGGATTATGGAAGACATGAAGGAGAGTGGTTCAAACCTACCTGCCCCAAAGACAGTCAAAGAAACCAGCCAGCCTCCACAAGGAGAGACTTTGGAATTCATTCTGAGAAGACTTGGAGGAAACATATTGGATGAAGATGGCGGAACAGAAGGACTGGAGCTCAACTTTTCTCCCCCAAAAAAACAGCAAAACTACAACCAAATGCCAAGCAACCTTCAACCAAATGGACTGTAAACTTCCAAAAAGATATTCTACTCCAGAAGACAAAGAGGAGACCACATCAAGAGGTAGGAGAGGCGATTACGCGATAGAAGCAACCCCATACCACCCGGGTGGGAAGCCCCACAGACTGGAAAGTAACTATTATCACAGAGACTCAGCTACAGGACTGAGAGTTCTGAGCCCCACGTCAAATCCCCACGTCTGGGGATCTGGTACAGGGAGAAAGAGCCCGCGGACTATCTGGCATTGAAGGCCAGCGGGGCTTGTGTGCAGGAGCCCCACAGGACTGGGGGAAACAGAGACCCCATCCTTGAAAGGCACACACAGACTTTTACGTGCACTGGGTCCCAGGGCAAAACAGTCTCCATAGGAATCCGGGTAGAACCTGACTGCAATTCTTGGAGGATCTCCTGAGAAAATAGGGGTGAAGGGCATTGGAGGCGAAGCTCTTGGGAACAACGTTCATCAGCCTGCATTTCTCTGGAGGTGGCCATTTCTGGGAAAATCTGGTCCCTCCCATCAGCACTGAGAAGCCCCAGGCCAAACAACAATCCAGGTGGAATCTCAGCCCCACCCATCAGTAAACAGGCTGCCTAAAGACCCCTCAGGCACACAGCCAGCCTCTAAACTCATCCAGAGACAAAGCCCCACCCATCAGAGGGACAGGAATCAACTCCACCTACCAGTGAGCAGGCATCACTCCCTCCCATCAGGAAGCCTACAGCAAGTCCCCTCCATACCAACTTCAGCCACAGGGGAGGCAAACACCTGAACTAAGAGAGGCTACAACTCTATTGTCGGCAAAAAGGTCTCCACACCAAAAACCTATAAAAATAAATAGACAGAAAACTATAACTCAGATAAGGGAGAAAGAGAAAAGCCCGGAAAAACAGCTCAGTGATGAGATTATCAGCCTCACAGAAAGAGATTTTAGACTGTTGATGCTGAAGATGATGCAAGGCATTGGAAATAGACTGGAGGCAAAGATTGATAATTTACAGGAAACACTGAGCAAAGAAATACAAGCAGTAAAAATTAAACAAGAAGAGATGCAAAATACAATAACTGAAATAAAAAATTCCTTAGAAGCAGCCAACAGTAGAATACAGGAGGCAGAAGAACCAATCAGTGAGGTGGAGGACAGATTAGTGGAAATCACTAAGGCAGAAGAGAAAAGAGATAAAAGATTGAAAGGAAATGAGCAGAGTCTCAGAGAACTCTGGGATAATGTTAAATGCACCAACATCCGTATTATAGGGGTGCATAAGGGAGAAGAGAGAGAGAAGGGGACAGGAAAAATATTCGAGGAGATTATAGCCGAAAACTTTCCTAATATGGGAAAGGAACCACTCACTCAAATCCAGGACGCGCAACGAGTACCATATAAAATAAAGCCAAGGAGGAACACCCTGAGACACATATTAATCAAAATGACCAAAATTAAAGACAAAGAGAAAATATTGAAAGCAGCTAGGGAAAAGAAACAAATGACATACCAAGGAACCCCAATAAGGTTATCAGCAGATTTTTCATCTGAAACTCTGCAGGCCAGAAGGGAGTGGCATGATATACTAAATGTGATGAAAGGGAAAAACTTCCAACCAAGATTGCTTTACCCTGCAAGGCTGTCTTTCAGATTTGAAGGAGAGATCAAAACCTTTACAGATAAGCAAAAGCTAAGAGATTTCTGCAACACTAAACCAGCTTTACAACAAATCCTAAAGGAACTTCTCTAGGCAGAAAAGAAAAGGCCACAACCAGACACAAAAACACCACAAATGACAAGGCCCACCAATAAAGGCATATATATAGTAAAGATACTAAATCATCCATGCACAATTATGCTACCAAAATCAGAAATCATGAGAAGAGAGCACAAATGCAGGTCACTGGAGAAGCATGTGCAATTAAGAATCCAACAACTTAATACAATCTCAGTTAAATACAGACTCCTATATCAAAACTTAAGGGTAACCGCAAACCAAAAATCTACAATTGATACACAAACAAATGAGAAAAATCAACTCAAATGCAACATTAAAGATAGCCATCTTGTGAGAGGAGACAACAAGAGAATAAGAGAAAAAGAGCAACAAAAAACCAAAACAGTTAATACAATGGCAATAAGAACATATATATCAATAATTACCTTAAATGTTAATGGACTAAATGCCCCAACCAAAAGATATAGACTAGCTGAATAGATACAAAAACAAGACCCATATATATGCTGTCTTCAAGAGACCCACTTCACTTCTAGAGACACATACAAATTGAAAGTGAGAGGATGGAAGAAAATATTCCATGCAAATGGGCACCAAAAGAAAGTCGGAGTAGCAATACTCCTATCAGACAAAATAGACTTTAAGATGAAGAACATTTTAAGAGACAAGGAAGCACACTACATAATGATCAAAGGATCAATCCAAGGAGAAGATATAACCATTTTAAATATCTATGCACCCGACATAGGATCACCACAATATATAAGGCAACTGCTAACAACCTTCAAAGGAGAAATCAACAATAACACCATCATAGTGGGGGACTTTAACACCCCACTTACAGCAATGGATAGATCATCCAGGCAGAAAATCAATAAGGAAACACAGGCCCTGAATGAAGCATCAGATCAGATGGACTTAATAGATATTTATAGGATATTCCATCCAAAAGCAACAGAATACACATTCTTCTCAAGTGCACATAGAACATTCTCTAAGATTGATCACATCCTGGGTTACAAATCAAGCCTCAGTAACTTTAAGAAAATTGAAATCATTTCAAGCATCTTCTCTGACCACAATGCTATAAGACTGTAAATCAACAACAAGAAAAAAATGGCAAAAAATACAAATACGTGGAGACTAAACAACATGCTACTAAACAACCAGTTGATCACTGAAGAAATCAAAGAAGAAATTAAAAAATACATAGAAGCAAATGACAACAAAGACACGACACCCCAAAACCTCTGGGATACAGCAAAAGCAGTTCTAAGAGGAAAGTTTATAGCAATACAAGCCTACCTCAGGAAACAAGAAAAAGCTCAAATAAACAACCTAACTTTACATCTAAAGCAGCTAGAGGGAAGAACTGACAAGACCTAAAGTTAGTAGAAGAAAAGAAATCATAAAGATCAGAGCAGAAATCAATGAAATAGAAACAAAGAAAACCATAGAAAAGATCAATGAAACTAAAAGCTGGTTCTTTGAAAAGATCAACAAAATTGATAAACCCTTAGCCAGACTTATCAAGAAAAAGAGAGAGAGGACACAAATCAATAAAATTAGAAATGAAAAAGGAGAAGTAACAACAGACATCACAGAAATACAAAGGATAAGAGACTATTATATGCAAACTATATGGCAATAAAATGGAAAACCTAGAAGAAATGGACAAATTCTTAGAAAAGTACAATCTCCCAAAACTAAACCAAGATGAAATAGAAAATATGAATAGACCAATCACAAGTTCTGAAATTGAAACTGTGATTTAAAAACTTCCAACAAACAAAAGTCTAGGACCAGATGGTTTCACAGGTGAATTCTATCAAACATTTAGAGAAGAACTAACGCCTATCCTTCTGAAACTCTTCCAAAAAATTGCAGAGGAAGGGTCACTCCCAAACTCATTCTATGAAGCAACCATCACCCTGATACCTAAACCAGACAAAGATACCACAAAAAAATAAAATAACAGGCCAATCTCACTGATGAACATAGATGCAAAAATTCTCAACAAAATACTAGCCAACCGAATCCAACAATACATTAAAAGGATTGTACACCACGATCAAGTGGGATTTATCCCAGGGATGCAAGGATTCTTCAATATCCGCAAATCAATCACTGTGATACACCACGTTAAGAAACTGAAGAGTGAAAACCATACGATCGTCTCAATAGATGCAGAAAAAGCTTTTGACAAAATCCAACACCCATTTCTGATAAAAACCCTTCAGAAAGTGGGCATAGGCATACATAATCAAGGCCATCTATAACAAACCCAGAGCTCACATCATACTCAATGGTGAAAAGCTGAAAGAATTCCCACTGAGATCAGGAACAAGACAGGGATGTCCACTCTCGCCACCACTATTCAACATAGTTCTGGAAGTCCTAGCCACAGTAATCAGAGAAGAAAAAGAAATAAAAGGAATCCAAATTGGGAAGGAAGAAGTAAAACTATCACTTTTTGCAGATGACATGATACTATACCTAGAGAATCCTAAAGACTCTACCAGAAAACTGTTAGAGCTCATCTATGAATTTGGCAAAGTTGCAGGATACAAAATTAATACACAGAAATCAACTGCATTTCTATATACTAACAATGAAAGATCAGAAAGAGAAATTAGGGAAGCAATCCCATTTAT
>PVHT021183661.1:15553549-15565489 GCA_004024745.2 Catagonus wagneri
GGAACTCTGACTCTACTCTCTCCAGGCCTCCCAAGTGAACCGTCCCCTTTTAGGGTCCCCTGGACACCTCCCCTTCTCCTCCAGTGCCACATCCTGGTCTGGAGCTCATCAACTGGCAGGCCTGATCCATCACTCCTTCCTTCATCCGTCAAACAGTTTTGAGCACTACCGTGTTCCAGGCACTATACTAAAGGAGGCCCGGGGGAGTACTGCACCGCTTTAGTCCCCCAGCCTCCCGGTGGGGGAGAGAGAGCTCTGGATTAAGAACACATCACAGTCCTGGGCAACAAGGGTCAGGAAGCACGGTGCGTCCAGCTTCACTAAGGCGGGAGGGACTCTAAGTCAGCTCGATACAGACAGAGACGGCTTCCCACAGGCTGTGACTCTGAGCTGACTCTCAACAGTCAAGCAGCACAACCAGGCGGGGGGAAGGAAGCAATATTTCTAAGGCGCAAAGACCCGAAAGAGGGCCCCGGTTCAGGAAGGACCACCAGCTCAGCACGGCCGAGATGCCAGATGCATGGCAGGCAGCAGCGCGCTAAGGTAGGCTGTAGTCAGATTCAGATTCAGAAAGAAACAGGTCTCCCAAGGAACCTGGAGCATCACCATCGGCACTGGCCAAGCGAGGGGGAAAGTCCAAACTTCTGCCACATTCAGCCTGAAGAAGTGTCTGATTTCACCTCTAGCGTGGAATTAGTTGCCAATATCTAAAAAACTAGGAATCTGCATACAAAAAATCTGGATTCTTGGCTTCATAGAAAAAACCTGGCAACACTGGGCCAACACCCTCACGTGGTGACATTCGTTTGGATCTGAGTGGCAGGTGTAGCAGCTTAACCCTTCGGACAGGATGCCTACTACGGGTGGAATCATGACCATTCTCACCTGGCCCCTGAAGGCATGTGAGTTTGAAATCCTTGAGAGTTACAGTAAGATGCACATTAGGGGGAAATAACACTGAAAGCAATACAGTGCCTAAAGTACAGGAGCAGTATAACTGGAGGCAAGCGGGAAAGGTGGGGAGGAGGTAACAAAAGCCTGAACTTTTAGGACTAAACCCAGGAAAAGGTAATGAGTCAAGAAATGTTTAACTTGCTCCAAGTACAAGAATACTTATTATGTAACTTTTTTGTATCTGGTCAAGGGCTAAAGACTATAGTAAGAGAATGGAAAAATGATTCAGAAGTAATTTTCCATGAAAAAACCAAGTGGCTATTTAATAAACTGCGTGGAAAATCCACCCAAACGCCATTAATCAGCACAGACAACTGATGAGGTCCAGCAGCCACGATTTTTAACCAGGCTCTCTGGTCCGTTTTCCAGCTGGGACAGAACAAGTTCTGACTGCAAGCTTTCTAAGCTAAGCCCTTGACAAATGCTGCTTACAAACAGCGGGTGGGATGTAAACCATTATAATGTCTCACACGCGACCAGCAGTTGTTAAACTTTTCCTCCGAGGCGAAAGCCCTCCGGAGACTTACACAAGCCGTTGACGTCCAGCATGTTGGAGATGCCCCGGTCACTCATGTCCACTTCCGGCTGGTTCTTCTCCCTGCTCTCCTCCACCAACTTTTTCAGAGACTTGGACATGACCTGGACCAAACGACAACAAGAAAGCACGTGGGCGACGTCCAGGAGGGTGCAGGGAGAGAAATGAGGGAACTCCCGGCTGGCACTCTCCAGCGTTCCCCCAGCGGGGGGAAGTGGGCAGCAGCCGGCAGGGTCCGGGTGCGGGGAGGGGGATGGGGGGCACGGGAGTGGGAAAACGTCCAGCACCGTTCCCGCAGCGTAGAGAGAAATAAAACCAAGTTCAACGCCACACATACGCACTCACTGGGAAAGGCAGCACCTCACAGGTTGGGAGCGGAAACGACAGGACTCCGCAGGGCTCACTCCGCCGGCGAGAGACGCACTAGGTCTGAGCAAAACGAACACCAGAACGAGGAACACGCCGCGTCCCAGCGCTCAGCGCAAGCGCACACCGAGCCGGTCGCAGCTCCACGCCCCGCCCTCACCCCACCCTTCCCTAATTAGGAGAACAGTTTACTCTCGGTAGCTCGGGGCAGCCAAAGAATGTGTGCACAGCGGCCGGCCAATCAGAGCAGCTGTTCGGCCTTGAGACTACGCCCCGCCAGAGGTGAGTCCGTCCCTCGGGTTGGGCATTCTGATTGGACTGGATTCGGCGCGTGCGCTCTAGTGTCGGCGCAGGCTCCGTTTGTGGGTTGACGCCAGAGCGTTCTGGGCGGGAGCCGGGAAATCAAGGGAGCGGGCGCGGAGGGATGGTTGTACCTCAGGTTGAGTCCGGAGGAAGCTACAAGTAAAATTTCTCAGTGTGCAGCTTCTTTAATTGCGGTTCCACTTACTGGAAGTTGCTATCCTGAGGCCCTTTCCCACAGGTGTACTTCCCACTATGGCATCAACTCCTCAAAGCAAGAACTTTGTGGTCTGTGTCCCTGGCGCCAGGTGGCGATCATGGACCGCTGGGTCACAAGAAGGGGTTACGTACCCAGATAAATACGTAACTTCTGTGGTCTTATGCTAAGTCGTAGTTTAGTTTGCTTTATTAAACGATGATTTCCTTATACAATGGTCTTTTTTTTTTTTAACTAGAATTTGTTTTTTCTTCTTGTAACCTTAAGCTTTTCATTATTCTCCACTGTTTGAAATCCGGTGAATTCTTGAAGACTTTAGGAACCGACTAATTTACTGCTCTTTGATTTTTTCTGTCCTTCCAGCTGAGAGGCTATCTATAATTTCTTTTCACTTGGTTCCTGGGTTTAAACGGACATCTTGCTGGAGTAACTACCCTCAAGTAACTTTCTCTAGAAGGATGGCACTAATGTTAAGCAATTGCATGTTTTTATCGTCCAATTTTGCCCACACCTTTGATAATTTGCCTAGCATGGAATTCGGGTTGAAAATCAGTTTCACTTAAGTCTCAATGGCATAGTTCCACTGACTTCTTTAAATGTTGATGTCCAGAAACATAGTGGTCTCCTTAAATCTTTGCAGGGAACTATTTTCCCTTGGGAAGTGTTTGTGGTCTTTTTATTATTCATCATGTTCTGAAATTTCACCATACCGCCCCTGATTGGGCATCTTTCTTCGTTTGTTTAGTGCTCACTGGGTCATTTTCAGAGAACGCTTCATTTCTCTCCTCCTCTCTGGAAACTGTTTTCCGTTATAACTTTGAAATTTCTTTCCTGCCATTTTATCTGACTTATTCTGGAAATCTATTAGATGGAAGCCTCCTGGGACAGTTTTCAGCAGCTGTGCTTTTTTTTTTTTTCTCATGTAATTCCTTTTTAAAAAACATTTATTTTTTGCTTTTTTTTTTTAGGGCTGCACCCGAAGCACATGGAGGGTTCCAGGCTAGGGGTGGAATCAGAGCTACAGCTGCCAGCCTACACCACAGCCACAGCAACCCTGCTTCGAGCCACCTCTGACCTACACCGGCTCATGGCAATGAGGGATCCTTAACTCACTGAGCGAGGCCAGGGATGGAATCTGCAACCCTGTCGTTACTAGTTGGATTCGTTTCCACTGTGCCACAGTGGGAACTCCTTGTTCTTCCTTTTTTTTTTTTTTTAACTTAATGTTCTAGGAGATTTTCTCTTTTACCTTCCAGACCTCTATTAATAAATTTTTAAAAATCGTTTTGGCTATTAGTGAAACATACTTCTTAAGACCTCCTTCTTGTTTAATGCTGCCCTGCTTTTGTTTCATGAATGCACACTCTCTTCTCAAATATCTCTGAGGATAACAATTTTTAAACCTCTCTTCTGTTTACTAAATTGTTTCCTCCTGTCCCTTTTTTGTTAGTGTGTCTGGTTCTTTCCTTTCAGGCTGCCATAATTCCTCCTCTGTCAGGTGATTCCTGTTGTCTTTTTGAGGTTCCAGTGACTTTTCTAGATAGCTGGCGTGGTTTCTTTCCTCTTCTGTTGTTAATGTGTATTTGTTTCCCTCCTAGGTCATCAGTTTTCCTTGGGCTGTTTTTTGAATTTCTTCAAAGGCAGAACCCAGTCTTATGGCCTTGGTAGTCACAAGGCTGCCTTCCCTGTGGAAGGAAATGGGGAATTGTGAGCACCAAGGAACAGTTGCATCACTTCCTGTCCCACTCTCTCACACTGCACCTGCCACCCCACATGCGGATAATCCATGGAAAGTCAACTCCCAGATCTGCTGCATTCTCTTGAAATCGTTTTGAGCTACAGTTTCTTTTTGTTTAATATTCAGCATGCTTGTATTCACGTCACTGATTTTCCATAAATTTGTTTTCAATCCTTTATAGTCTCTTAGCATTGTTTTCCCTTTTGCCGTTACAATTCTTAATGAAATGTGTCCCTAAATTCCAAATTTTTTTATTTTTTGAGCACCCCCAGGCATATGGAATTCCTGGGCCAGGGATCAGATTGAGCCATAGTTGCCACCTAAGCTGCAGCTGAAGTAATGCCAGATCCCCAACCCACTGTGCCAGGCTGGAGATTGCTCCCAAGATGCCAGGGATCCTGTTGCACAAAGCGGGAACTCCTAATTTCCAGATTATTATTATTATTTTTTAATTTTTGTCTTTTTTTAGGGTTGCACCTGTGGCATATGGAGGTTTGGAGATTCCCAGGCCAGGGGTTGAATCAGAGCTGCACCTGCTGGCCTACACTACAACCGTAGCAATGCGGGATCTGAGCCACATATGTGACCTACACCACAGCTCATGGCAATGCCGGATCCTTAGCCCACTGAGGCCAGGGATTGAACCCGGCACCCTCATGGATACTAGTAAGGTTCATTAACTGCTGAGCCACAGTGGGAACGCCCAGGCTTTTATAACATGGAAACAGGACTGGCTTCCTGGATATGCAAATCCATGTGCAGTGATGTAAAGCTCCAGCCTTAGATGGGCCTCATGTTTGGCTTATTGTCTGCTGCCATTGGCTTGAGGTGTTTAATAATTTTTGAACAAGGAATCCTGCAAATTATGTAGCCATTCCTGCAAGGAAAAGTCAGTATCAAGCTTAAATCCCCTCTGTGGTATCACTGCCAAGTGCCCCATATTTACACACAGTCTGTGCTTCAATACTGTCCTTTGGCAGAAGGTATCACCCCTGCCCTCGAGCCTGGAGTGGGGGTCAGTCAAGGAGCATGGAAGATGCCTGGTACATGTGAGCGCTCTGGGCTGCCACAAGAACATGTAAATCCATGCACATTATTATATAAATCATTCATTTTAAGGATGCCTTTTGGGGGGAGCTCCCTGGTGACCTAGTGGTTAAGGATCTGGCATTGTCACTGCTGTGGCTAAGGTTTGATCCCTGGCCCTGGAACTTCCACATGTCTCCAGCGTGGCCAAAGATAAATCAATTTTTAAAAACTTTTGAAGTAAAAATGCCTTTATTAATCTCAAAACTGTATTTAGTAAACTACTAAGAAACATAAAGTTACCAGATTAAAATCTGAAAAGCAAATTTCTCATTAAATATCCCTAAATTATCTTTCTTCCAACTTCCCCATTAAGTTGATAGCCAGAGAGTGACTTGAGGTCTCAGTCAGTAAAAATTTTCTGCTGTTAACAGTATTTTTGACTCTGTATAATCTCTAATTTTTTTTTAACTAAAGTAGGATCAATTGCATCAAAATTTTTTCTAGGTTGTGTAACAGTGTCAATCTTTTTTTTTTTTTTTTTGCCTTTTGTCATTTTAGGGCTGCACCTGCGGCATGTGGAGGTTCCCAGGCTAGGGGTCTAATTGGAGCTATAGCCACTGACCTACGCCACAGCCACAGCAACGAGGATCCGAGCTGCGTCTATGACCTACACCACAGCTCACGGCAAGGCCGGATCCTTAACCCACTGAGCAAGGCCAGGGATCGAACCCACAACCTCATGGTTCCTAGTCGAATTCGTTAACCACTGCGCCACGACGGGAACTCCAACAGTGTCAATCTTTTTAAATAATGCCGCTAGATCTGTGAAGATAGTTGGACTGTCGTATTTAGTAAGTTCACACTCAGTCCTTCTGGCTGGATGCGAGGCACTCTCTTACGTGGTGGCAGAGGTGAATTCACAGTTCTGTCGCTCAGGCTTTACGAAACTTTTCCGTACCTCATCTTCCTCAAGTGTAAAAGGGAGGTAAGTGTTCTCGGTGTCCTGTTTCCGGGAGTGAAGTGAGAAGGATGCCTGGCATAGAGCAGATGGTACAGAGATATTAGTTCTCCATTTTCTGAATAAAATTAATATTCTCCCTCAGTGAGTGTGTGGCACATTCTTAACAAATTCCTCCGATTAAAGAAATGGGGTTGAAACTGAATAGGAAATGATGACAAGTAGAACCCATCACCTGGGCATCCTCTAGGCCCAAACTGTCACTGGCCCCATCCCTCCCTCCGGGCGTCCTTCCCAGGAATTCCTGAAGTGCCAGGAGAGCCTGAAGTGCTGGGGGCCTCTGGCTGAGTTAGCCCAGCCTGTTCCCTGAAGGTCAGATGAGGGGACTCTGGCCAGACGGTAGTGACCTTAACCTTGTAGGTCCAAAAGCAGCCAAACTATTCCATTTAGAATGGATAAGCAATGAGCTCCTACTGTGCCGCACAGGGAACAAGATCCAGTCTCCTGGGACAGACCACGATGGAAGATTATCTAAGAAAAAGAATATATATATATATTATACGTATGACTGTGTCACGTGTGTACAGCAGAAATTGATGCAAGACTGTGAATCAACTACAATAATAATCTTTTTAAAAAGGCAGTTGCTCTTTTCTTCCTGCTAAGATCCGGTTCTTTAGGGAGACAGAAAAGGAGGCGGGGAGTTCCCACTGGTTAAAGATCTAGCATTGCCATGCGCTGTGGTGTAGGTTGCAGACGTGGCTGGGATCTGGCGTTGCCGTGGCTGTGGTGTAGGCTGGCAGCTGCGGCTCTGATTCAACCCCTAGCCTGGAACTTCCATATGTCACGCCCATTCTTTTTTCCCCCAGAGCCAGGAATGGAACCCACACCACAGCAGCGACCTGAGCCACAGCAGCAAGAGTACTGAGTCCTTGACCCGCTGAACCAGTAGGGAACTCCAGTCCCATGTGCTAAGACTCACCTGGCATATTTAACTTAAGATCTCTTGGTTAGAGGCAGCAGAAGACGTTACCAAAGCATGGCTTAACTATGTGTAACTTCGCGTCGTGTCGTTAAACTGGGAGAAGACACAGTGGGACTTAGGGAAGCTGAGGCACAGAGTGCCAAGGAAGTTGGGCGGAAGGGCTTAATTCAAATGCAGGCAGCTGGGCTCTGGAGGGCCCATCGTGAAGGGCTCTTATACTTTGTCCCAACAGAAACATTCAACTTGAAATTTTACACATAACCCATAGTGAAAGACAAATTTTAATGAGTTAAAGAAAATAATGCAGTATCACGGCTTAATTTCAACAATGTTTATCATCCCCAATTTGACATTCACCGTGAACATCGTACTAATCCTATTTCATTAACTTTTGAAAACGTACCTACCGCACAGAAACCATACTCATTTCCAACCCTTAAAGGAGTTTTAGAAAATTTTGGCTTAAAGTATTAGACTAAAGAAGCTACATTCTACGTTCAAAAAAAATACAAGAATTGATTCCACAACTTTGATGAAGAGCATAAAAGTTCAGAGCGTTCTCAGGGGCACAGGCCAGGGGTCGGCCATCCGGACGGCAGAGTTCTGTCCGGCAGGAGGTCGGGGCCCGGCCCCGCGGGAAGCACCGGGGCGGCTCGGCGTCAGCTGGCCCAGGTCAGCCGGAGCGCGGACGGCCGGGCCGCGGACTGCGCGTGAAACCGTATGAAGACCCGATGCGAGGAGGCCGCGAAGGGAGCTATGTCCGTGTCCTAAAATTCAGAAAAAGGGAGAGAAGTGACAAATTACACATTTCACAAATCTGGGCATTCTTCCAGAAACGTTAGGTGGAGTAAAGAAGTTCGGCGTAAAGAAACCTTCTAGCATTTACAGTAAACCTGCTTACGTTTCTAGAAGTAATCTTGCTAAGAAAGAACACTGCTGGGCGTGGGGGTGAGGAGAAATGAGGGGTGACTGCCTGCGGAGGCAGCGTTTCTTTTTAGGGGAGTGGGAATGTTTTGTTTTTTTAACGGCCACACCCGCAGCATATGCAAGTTCCCAGGCCAGGACCGAATCCAAGCTGCAGCTGCTGCCTTCGCCACAGCCACTGTGCTGGGCCAGGGATCGAACCTGCGCCTCTGTATCTACCCGAGCAGCTGCAGTTTGATTCTTTACCCATGGTGACACAGCGGGAACTCAGGAATGTTCTAAAACTGATTGTGGTGACAACAGCTGCACAACTCTGTGAATTGACTAAAAACTATTGCATTTTGTACTTTAAGGATATGAATCCAGGAGTTCCAGTCGTGGTGCAGTGGTTAATAAATCCAACTAGGAACCATGAGGTTGCGGGTTCGATCCCTGGCCTCGCTCAGTGGGTTAAGGATCTGGCATTGCCGTGAGCTGTGGTGTAGGTCACAGACGCGGCTTGCATCTGTCATTGCTGCAGCTGTGGTGTGGGCTGGCAGCTGTAACTCTGATTAGACCCCTAGCCTGGGAACCTCCACATGCTGTGGGTGCCAGCTAAAAAAAAAAAAAAAAAGATACATATATATATATATATATATATATATATATACACATATATGAATCCAATGGTTTGTGAATTGTCTCAAAAAAGTCAGTGAAAATTCAATTCAAGTTCTTCTTGAAATTTTCACTTTTTTGATAAAACACAACTTAAATTTGTACTTAAAACCTGCATATGAGTGAAGTATACTCCCCCCGCCCTGACATCTGTGCTTTCCTTTGCGGGGTTATTTCATATCCTTCGTGGCGAACGTGTGTGTCTGTGTGTGCGGAGGAAGAGTGGGAAGACGGGTCTTTGTTTTCTCTCATTTCCAAACCATTCACCTAGCAAGTCGTTCTGCAAAGATTTCCATCCTATGAGTGTTTTTGTTTGTTTCTTTCTTTTTAGGGCCACACCCTTAGCATATGCAACTTCCCAGGCTAGGGCTCAAATTGGAGCTGCAGCTGCCGGCCTACACCACAACCACGGCAATGTGGGATCCAAGCCACATCTGTGACCTACACCACAGCTCACAGCAACACGTGATCCTTAACCCACTGAGCGAGGCCAGGGATCGAACCCGCATCCTCACGAATATTAGTTAGGTTCTTAACCCACGAAGTCACAACGGAAACTCCCCATGCTCTGGGTATGATTTTTAGCCCGAGGGATATGAAAAAATGAACCAAATGCACCAACAGCCCTGCTCCCATGCAGCCGACATTCTAATGGGAGGAGGTGATGAAGGAAGCAAATAAGTCAGTAAAATACACAGAGGTTGAGACCGTCCTGGGGGCAGAGTGCATCACGCAGGGCCAAGGTCCTGCTCCTCTGTCCTGCCAGGGTCCCCTCCCTCCGTCCTACCCAAGAGTCATCAAAAAACAGACTTCTTTCCAAGTCAGTGAATTATTCAGGTGAGTTCAGGACAGGGATTTTTTTCCCTAAGAGATCTATCCGAGGACACACAATATTGTACACTCCGTCCTTCCATTTCAACCTGCTCCCCAGTTTCTACTTGTTACTGTAGGTTGACAAACTAGTATGAGCAGAGAACAAACATTTTAAACTCCTCTTTGATTCTGCTAATTTTCTTGTCCTTCTTTCACGTTTCTAGACGCTCAGATTCTGTAACTGAGAGTGATGCTCATGAACAATGATAATTATCGTAAAAGAAAACATCTTCATGTCTTCGTACGATTAGCCATCTAGGTAGGGACCCCCACTGTCACTCTGCAAACCACTGTGTAAATAAGCTGACTCCAGTGGACTGGAAATGCTGAAGAAATCAGTGGAATCTTTAAAAAAGAGAACGATTACACTTGATACTGTGTCTACCTTTGTAAAAGAAAATTTGTAACTGGAAAAATGTTATAAACACCAGTGGCTAAGAAAAATGGACATATCTGATTATAGACTTGAATTTAATGTGACCCTGGGTTTTTTTTTAGCATTCTAATTTATTTTTTTAATTAAAGTACAGTTGATTTACAGTGTCTGCCAATTTCTGCTGCACAGAATAGTGACTCAGTTTTATATAAGTATATATTTACACTTTTTAAAAATATTCTTTTCCATCATGGTCCATCCCAGGAGACTGGATTTAGTTCCCTGTGCTGTACAGCAGGACCTCATTGTTTATCCTTTCTAAATGTAATCACTTGCATCTACTAACCCCAAACTCCCAATCCATCCCGCTCCCTCCCCCTCCTCCTTGGCAACCACAAGTCTGCTCTCTATATCCAGGAGAATGTGACTTTGGTTTAAATGGCAGTAAGTTCTCTCAGTGCCTGTTTTCTTTTATCTGCAAAACCCAGGGGATCAAATGGTGCTGTATGTTTGAAAGTTAATGAATCAAAGAGACATAAAGTAAAAGTATTGTGAAAATGGTCTCTGAAGAAAAAAGTTTTGCTTTTTTTCCTTTTTTTAGGGCCACACCCGCGTCATATGGAGGTTCCCAGGCTAGGGGTTGAATCGGAGCTGCAGCTGCCGGCCTACACCACAGCCACAGCAATGACAGATCCTTAACCCACTGAGCAAGGCCAGGGATCGAACCTGAAAACTCACGGTTCCTAGTTGGATTCTCTTCTGCTGCGCCACAACGGGAACCCCTCTCTTGAAAAATTTTTATAAATTTCAGCTAAATGTCTAAGAGCTACTCAGCTTCTAAGTCTGAAATGTGATGCATTTACTGGGGTCTGTCTTCTGTGGGCCCCTGTGAATAACTACAAGACAGTATCTACTGTCAGGCGACCCAAATTCCTCACCCACTGATCAGCTCTGTGTGTAAGGAGAGCTTTACTGCGTAACAGAGTTCATTGAGGTGCTGCCTGTAAATCCAAGGAACCTCATTCACTAAACGAGGCGGCACCCCTGCAACAGAAAACTACCCGGTTATTAAATATATTAGTTTGTTTAATGACATGGTGAATGTTAATGATGTATCAGTCAGTGAAAAAAAAAAACACGATACTGTCTAAAATATGTGTGCATATGCACATATATTCAAAATGTGTTTAGAAGAATATATGGGAGAATTCTCAGGGATTCAGAAAAATATATCTTTTGTGATATTTTTGAAAATTGCATTAATCAATTTTACGAACTGTGTTATATTCTAAAAACTTTCTAGATTTCCAGGTGATGTAATTTCTCTGTCAGTTTGATTAGGAAGCATGAATGAGCAAAGAGCAAAATAATAAGAAAGAGGTAACATCTCATCAGTAGCCACATTTCCCTTACGTGAAAGCTGCAGACACCTACTTGCCCATCAAAAGAGAGAGCAGTGAGGGCAGAGGCAAGCTACCGAGTCAAGGTCAGATTCTACCTTAATGCCCAGGGAAGCCCTATCGCATCTGGATTTACAAAAGCAAACTATTAGTCTCCAGGCCAGTCGTTAACATACCTGTGTATTTCTTCAAGTAATTCTCACAATTTCCAGCAAGAAGTGAATGAAATGGAGCCAAGCACCCAAATTTTCTATACAATCAGCCCCGCTTAAGGGTGGGTTCCACATTATAGATTCACCCAACCACGGAATCCAGCAGATACGGAACCTAGAGCCTGCGGATTAGGACTGTCTGTATTCACTGCACGAGGCCAGTTTTTACAAGGGACTTGAGCATCCGAGCGTTTGGGATCCACGGTGTGTGGGGGCGGGCGTGGACCGTGAGGTGCAGGGTCGGGGACCCAGTCCCCTGTGGACACCCGACACTGAGGAAGGACGAGTTCTCCTCCTGCAGAGATAACATGGATATCTGGACGGTGCACTGAAACCCCGTACGGAACTTTCAAAAAACAGCACGCCATGGATCCTGCCCGAGAAATTCTGACTCTGTAGGTTGAGTTCGGGCCGGA
>PVHT021183661.1:15569894-15593582 GCA_004024745.2 Catagonus wagneri
AAAAAAAAAAAAAAAAAGCAAACCCGCATCCCCACGGATAATAGTGGGGTTTGTTACTGCTGTGACAGGAACTCCAAAACAACAAACAAACAAACAAACCCCTCTACTTTTAACAGAAAATAATCAGGTACACAGATGGGGAAAAAAGATCAGGTCACTTTATCTATTAGATACTGTAGGTTTTCCCTGGCTGCACTAATTTCCTTCACAAAGTGCCAGTGTCTTACCAGAGGGTGACGAGGTCCAGAGGATCTCATAGCCACGACCGGAAATTGCACTATTGCTCTTAAACCGCAGGTACAGTTCATGACTTTGAGAGAAAATGGGGTTTGGCAGCAGAGTCCCACAGTACGTGCCAAGCAGGGGCGAACTGCTCTCACTTCCATTTCTCACCTTTAAAAAGGAGTCATTAATTATTACTTAAGCGTACTGAACCCTCCTCTCTGATTTATCACACTGTACCTTCAGACGTGAGACAAGTGGAATGACAACGTTTTGGGAAAAACTTTGTCTTTTTCTGTACTTAATAAAGGATTAGTACATGCAGAAGTCACCTTCACTTGAAGAGGAGAGAAACATTCAATTGGTAGATCAAAAACCACGTGCACTGGCATCCAGAAATACCTGTTCATTTCCAGTGATTAAAACATGAAAGCATGTTTCTACAACAAACTAGTTGATAGGTATGTGACAAACCAGTTGTATCTTTGTTCTTAGGGAGATATTTTGAAGAATGTAAAGAGAATTTTAAAAAGATGGGGGGCGGAGCTCCTGCTGTGGCGCAGTGGGTTAAGAATCTGACTACAGTGGCTCAGGTTGCTTCAGAAGTTCGGGTTCGATCCCCAGCACAGTGGGTTAAAGGATCTGGGATTTTGGCAGCTGAGGTTCGGATCCAGTCCCTGGCCCAAGAACTTCTATATGTGGGAACTTCCATACGCTGTAGCTTTGGCCATAAAAAAAATAAAAATAAAAAAATAATAAAATTAAAAAGATGGATGGGAGAGAAATACCTTCAGCTTTGTTTCTAGTGAACGGTGTTGTACTTTATTCATCATCCTTGAAAATGGCTGGGTTATAAAGGGGCTATGAAAAAACTGCACTGTACGAAATATTGATAAAGTTCCAAAGAAAATGAATTTCTGTCTGGGAAAAGGACATAACTCAATAAGTCTATAAAATGTCTGACTGTTTAGATATATTTTAAAAACACACTGTGAAGCTGAATAGATTTTTTGACTCCACACGTGCAGTAGCAGGTGAAAACAGGAAGCGGGTCAGTGTGTGAGCGCACCGCAAACTGCTAGTTGTCTTAAGTCACAGAGTGTCTTCAGAGGTGTGGTGGGGAGCCTTGTCGGGTTCTGTCGATCTGGAGGGGCTCCTTTAGCCGGTGGGAGAGAAAAATGCCTTTCTGATGCTTTGGGGATTATTCTGCTTAGTGTTCAAACAAAGCGGGGCTTCGCCCTGGATGAAAGCGCCCTTAGCGGCCCGCAGAGAGGGCAGCCGTATGCAGGAAGGCCCGACCTGCACCCTAGTAGTCTTGGCCTTGGGTCTTTCCCCCCTGGTTCTCTTTAGAAAGCTGATGCTCGGAGAGGAGGAGTGAGATAGGAATCGCCACTGAATGTGCTCATGACGGGACTGTTAATTTCCCCCTCTGCACAGAAGGAACGGGACAAGGAGCGGTGCGCACACCTGGGGCCCTGAAAGGGGAGATGAAGCGAATGCGGATTCCAGATGGGGTCTGGAGCTTGCCCTCCACGTGGTAGCGAAGCACTGGGAATCCTTGGTAAGAAATTTCCTTTCCCGGAGTTCCCTTGTGGCTCAGCAGGTTAAGGATCTGGCATGGTTACTGCAGGGCTCCGGTTGCTGCTGTGGTGTGGGTTCAATCCCTGGGCGTGGCCAAAAAAAAATTTCGGTTCCCATCCCTGATAACATGAGCGGAATGCTGAGGCCGCCTGCCGATAAACCACGCCAGAATCTTCCTGCTGAAAACCAGACCCGGCTGTCCTTACAGGTCTAAGCTGCAGTTTCCTGTCTTTGCCTGATGGACGGGGAGCTGCAGACCAGTTTCTCTCGGGTGAGGAAGGGCAGCCGCCAGGGGCTGTGGTCAGCCCCACCCGCTGGAGCGCTAGCCTTTGTTCTCCCACACCCAGGGGCGAAGGGCAAAGGTAACTGCAGTCCACAAGGGCCAACCCCAGCCTGACGGCAACCACGAAGAGCTGGGCTGTGGCCTGAACTCTGGGCACCGTTCTTCACCCCCCTTGCGGTGGGGGAGGCGCGTCGGTCCGAGTTTAATAACACGAATGACGCAAACAGTGCCGTCTTTCCCTCATTTCCTCCGAGCTATGTCCGTGACCCCAGTTTCCCACCACGGTTAGTGGTCCCCACGCAAAAGGCATGAGCTCCCTCTGAGCACATCCCTCTGGGCCGAGAGAACAGTCGTTCACAAAGGACTTTGATGAGTTCTACAGGGGCGGCGTTTGAGGATAACGAAACTCCACATGAGTGCAGAGAAGCAAAGCAACTTTCCAGAAACCTGAGCGAAGACTGGCAAGTACGAGAAGCAGGGGATTTGGGGAGTCCCATGGAAGTTCAGACGGAACTGCAGTTCATGGAAGAGTTGCGCCTCTGGGTACAAGCCTGGCGCTGTGTCACAGGCATGGACACATTGCAACAGAGTTTGCAAAAGAACCCAGAGGGAGCTCTAGGACTTTCCTGGCAAAATGCAGACGCTGGGCTCCACACAGGGCAGGGTCTGTCTCGATGTGTGCGGGGGTGAGGCCAACTATTCAGCATCATTCAGTTTCACCTTTACACCAAGCTCACTGCTTAGAGTCATCCTCCATCTCCAAAATGAGCACTTTGCACTCGCACATCCCTGCGGTCCTTCTGGTCTCAACTCACACATCAGCTCCTTCAGGAAAGTTCCCTGTCGGAGTTCCTGCTGTGGCTCAGTGGTAATGAACGTGACAAGTATCCATGAGGACACAGGTTCGATCCCTGGCCTCGCTCAGTGGGTTAAGGATCCGGTGTTGCCGTGAGTTGCAGTCACAGATGCAGCTCGGATCTGGTGTTGCTGCGGCTGTGGTGTAGGCCGGCAGCTGCAGCTCCGATTCGACCCCTAGCCTGGGAACCTCCATATGCTACAGGTGTGGCCCCAAAAAGACTGGGAAAAAAAAGGAAAGAAAGAAAGATAAAAGAAAAGAGGCTTCTCTGTCCTCAGACCGATCAGGTAGCCCAACTGCGCTGGAGGCAACGACTTCCTGTCTTTCCCATCAGGCTCTGAGCCTCTGGGGGACGCTGAGCACGTCTTGCTCCCTACTGGATTTCTGGCGTCTGGACCTCGTAGATAGCTGTTAACTATTTAGAGAACGAAAGGAAAATGAATAACGTAGTGATACAAGGAAGGAATGTAAGATTAACAGTGGCCAAGTAAAAGGTGAAAAATCCCATCCTCTTCTAAATAATCCATTTGCTTGATAGTCAAAGGTCTGTTACCTCCAAGAAATCCCGCGTGCATCCGCTCGAGTACTCGATGTCGAAGGAGTGAAAGAAAAGGGAGATGGTGTGGCTCAGGGGGGCCCTGAGGACGGCAGCGCAGTCGGCGTCGCTGGCGTAGTCGGCCGGCCAGCCGGGGCTCCTGAGCTGGCCAAACGCCTCCTTATACTCGCGGTTGCAGTCTTAGAGGAAAGAAAAGATTCCCAGTTGAGATAGGCATCCCTGTATTTAACGCTTTTTCAACTTGACAGGAATGATTCAAAAAGATTATGCAATGGGAACCCACTTCAGGAAGAAGTGAACCTAACCTCCTCACTGACCTCTGAGGTCATGAAATCCCAGGACGTGAAGCCAGAGGTGCACTGAGCAAATTCAGTGCAGCGTCTGAATGGAAAACACCCCCGTGGGAAATAGGAACTCCGAAGGCTCTCCTTTGATGAAGAACATTCTAGCATTCTCTGTGCTTCTCTGATGACACTGAGGTGGAGCTGGCCGACATGGAGACTCTGGGGGCATAAAGGCTCCGCCTCCAGGACAGGGTTTTGCGTGAGGATTGTTCTTCAAATCCTCCATGAACTGTTTGTTCCCAAAGACCTGACCAATGACTGTCCTTGATGATTTTTGGTAAAAAAAAACACGCAGCATGTTTTTAATGTGCTGGTTTTATCGAGGGCAGCTTTGGTCTTAATCAAGCTTGAAATGAATGTTACAAGAAGTGTCCTCTGGAAATAAACATCTCGGTGACAGCAAGTAATTCTTTCAAGGCTCCTTGGATTTTCCAAAGTGATTGTCCAAGATGCAGTGATTCCTCTGTGCGGTTACGTGGACAATTAATACAATAACTGGTATGTTTTTAAGTTAACCATGGGAACTTTGAAGAATACGCTGCTATTCTAAACATTTTAATTGGTATTTGATTTACTCTTCCTCTCTAGAAGACAGGGTTAGTAATTTGCTAAGTTGGGCCTGGCTTTGGGTGAAGGGTCTTAACTCAGGGGGGTTTGGTTTCCGTTAACAAACCTTGACTGATTCACAGGGGTCAAGTCTAGTAATCACTGTCCTGGCGGCGGTTTTTCTAAGTAAAAGATGCATCCCCAGGGCTCACCTGCAATCCGGTAGGTGAAACCCACTCTAGAGTTTGTGTTAAAGACTTCAGACTTGAAAATGATGATCGCGGTGCTCACAGAAGAATAAAACGTGGGGACAGCTGAAGCATTTCTGCCACAGAACCGAATTCCTGGATTTCCATTTCTCTGAAATGAAGTGGAAGCCAAATGTCAAGACGTGTGGTTCCCAAAGAGAATAGGCCACAGCAGAAATTAAATTGCATCTAGGGAGTTCCTATTGTGGCTCAGTGGAAAGGAATCTGACTAGTATCCATGAGGACGCCGGTTCAATCCCTGGGTTCCCTCAGTGGGTTGGGGATCTGGTGTTGCTGTGGTGCAGGCCAGCAGCTACAGCTCCGATTCGATCCCTAACCTGGGAACTTCCATATGCCTTGGGTGCAGTCCTAAAAATAGCCAAAAAAAAAAAAAAAGTTTGCATCTAAAAATATAGCTTAGGGAGTTCTTGCGTTTCAGCAGGTTAAGAATTTGACGTGGTGTCCGTGAGGATGCAGGTTCCATCCCTGGCCTCGCTCAGTGGGTTAAGGATCTGGTGTTTCACAGGCTGCAGTGTAGGTCACAGATGCGGCTCAGATCCAGTGTTGCTGTGGCTGTGGCGTAGGCTGGCAGCTGTAGCTCCGATTCAACCCCTAGCCTGGGAACCTCCATACGCCACAGGTACGACTGTAAAAAGCAAACAAATTTTTAAAGCAAAATAAAAATGCAGCTTAAATATGCAGCGTTGGAGGCTAGTCATGGAGCGTGAAACTCTCTGCACAGACTTCACGCTGGAATCACAAATGGCTCCATTCTCTGAGGGGCGGGAGTGGGAGAAGCTGAGTTTCTGCTGAAACCATGGCATAGACGCCTGTGTGACAGAGCGGGACCCCGGGAGGCCTTCCCAGAGTGGACCCCACTCGAGTCCTCCACCCACCTTTTTATCTGTAGAAACACTTCAGTCAAAGAATCAATTGATTCAGAAAAGTGAGAAAACCCAGAGCAAAAGGAAAACAAGCAAGACGGAATAGTGATAGTTTAGCCATTCAACAAAGTCAAAGACCTTTAGTTCCTCCTCAAGGACTATTGATAAGATTCTGAGCCGTGTCCTTGGAGCTGTTTGGCAGGTGCTGAAGCCCCCACCGGGTGGAAGAAGCCAACAGGACGCTGCCCACAAGCACGCAGACCCCAGGCCGGGCAGAACCAGAAGGCTGATGACGCTGACTCCCGATGACGCCCCCCACCCCCCAATCAGGACCATGTCCTGCTCACCTCGCCCTGCTCCTGACACTCTAATACCCTCACTACCCCTCCAAGGGAGGGGGGACAGTCCTTGGGGCACTAGCCTGCTGGGTCCCCTCCTTGCCTGGCAATGAAAGCTCCGTGTTCTGTTTCCTGCAACTCCAGCTTCGCGTTTCTCTTTGGCATCCGTGTGGAGAGGCAGCCAATATTTTGGCAACACCTGCCCACTGAAAACAAGCCTTTCCCCGTCATGCTGCTTCCTATCCAGGCCTGTGCCATTGCCCAGAGGGTACCGGGGCTGTCCGAGCTCCTGGTTCTCTTCCTGGGCCTTCTCCTTGTCTGTCAGACTCACCCACACTCTCGCCGGCCCCTTCCTGCCCCTCAGCAAACGTGCCCAGAGCTCTGCGTTCCTTCATACCAGTGACTTCTTTTTTTAAACATAATTTTTTAAAAACTATAGTTGATTTACAATGTCGTGCCAGTTTCCTTTGTACAGCAAAGTGACACAGTCATACATATATATACGTTCCTCTTTTTTTTTTTTTGTCTTTTTAGGGCCGCACCTGCAGCATATGGAGGTCCTCAGTCTAGGGGTCAAGTCAGAGATGCAGCTGCCAGTCTACGCCACAGCCACAGTAACACCAGATTCGAGCCTTGTCTATGACCTACACCACAGCTCATGGCAATGCTGGATCCTTAACCCAATGAGCGAGGCCAGGAACTGAACCTGCGTCTTCATGGATGCTAGTCAGATTCATTTCCACTGAGCCATGACAGGAATTCCTTTCCCTTTTCACTTTATCTTCCATCATGTTCTGTCCCAAGAGACTGGATATATAGTTCCCTGTGCTGTACAGCAGGACCTCATTGCTTATCCGTTCTAAATGTAACAGCATGCATCTACTAACCCAAACCCCCAGGGACGCACCAGCGACTTTCATCTCTGCTCTCCGTGGCTGCCTACCCAACACCAGCCATCCGGACAGATCTTTCCATCATCTCTATTGCCTCCATCACACAGCACTTTCAGGATCCTCCAACTGTGTCTTCTCTTCCTGCTTTTGGACACTGTGAAAGTTCCACTCACTTCCTGGCACACATTTCTTACCTTCCCTCTCTACCAGGCTGGAGTCCTTTGTTCTCAAGTTTATTTATTTGTTCGTTTGTTTAGAGCCACACCTACAGCATATGGAGGTTCCCAGGCTAGGGGACCAATTGGAGCTGTGGCTGCCGGCCTACACCACAGCCACAGCAATGCCAGATCCGAGGCATATCTGCAACCTACACCTGCAACGCCGGATCCTTAACCCACTGAGCAAGGCCCGGGATCGAACCCAAGTCCTCATGAGGACTAGTCAGGTTCATTACCACTGAGCCACGAGCAAATGGCTCCGCAGATGGCTTCTTAACTGATCCCTTCATTTTATTCTCTCCACACATCCCACTAACTGCAGAAGTATTTCTCTATGGGATACCGATGTCACTAGAGATGCTCATTAAAACTTCAGGTTAATCAATCGGCCAGTAGTGATGGAACTGGTCTCTGGGGGTGGGCGGTGGGCAGGGCTGTGCACTTTTATCAAGACACCCAGATGGTTCTTTTGCACGTGACCGACAGACCAAGCTAAGGTTTCCTAATGCCTATAAAGGGAGGGTTTTGTAGATGGCTAAAAACCGCATTAGGCTGGAAGTAACTTTGAGAATTTGGTTTATCGTGCCCTCATTACTTCAAACACGGGTGAGAAGGTCACAGCTGTGACTGTCATTCATCCCATAATCATTACCTCTGGGGGGTCCTGAAACTCTAAGTAATTCTGGTCGCAGTCCTGTGAGTGCAGCTGAAATGTCCACACCGTTATCTGGACTTGCTGATGCAGAGGAGCTTCGATGACCCAAGTGCAGGTGGCAAGTGGAACATCTGGGTCTGAGGAACTGGGGGACCAAATACTTTGTGGGGTCCAAGTTGCATTGTATGTTCCGCCACAAGGCACTGGGATGAGAAAAAAGAAACAACGTATGAGACACAGGCCTTGTAACTCATCACACACGCACTGTTTCAAACTCTCCGTGTACTCTTCCAGCCCAAAGGAGCTGCATTTACACCACTCTATGAAGCATTTACTGTATCGATTCTTGGCTAAGAATTGTACCAAGTATGTACCATGGATTAAGCACAGAGTAACGAACACGGTGTTTAGTAGCTGCCATTGAGCGAAGATAGTTAATTAACATTGCGATTAGTCATTAACATTGAGTTTGGTAATTAACATTCAGTTTAGACATAAGCATGGCATTATTTTTAGTGCGTGAATACACATTTCATAATATGTAAAAATGCCTCGATTTACTTACTGTCCACGAGGGTATAGGTAGCTTTAAATCCTTCCCTTTCTAAAGATGAGTCACTGACAAATTGAACTGTAAGGAAGTTTCCAGAAGAGATAAAGGGAGCAGGTACAGTGGAACCACAAAACGTCCCAGCCAGGTTGGCATTTTCACTATCTCCATCATATAACTGGAAAGGAAAATGGTTTATTAGTTATCCATTATTCACAAAAAAGTTGCATATTTTTGCACTAAAATGGATGTGAAGTTACAATAGGTCACAGTTAAGAATCTTGCACTGTTGTTCTTCCAGTTAGGTTTAATTTAGGAACAGAATTGCTATTGAATCAATTCTACGCTCATGATTTTCAGTAAAAACCTGATTTGATGATGAAAATTTCCTTTGACACTGGGAAAGTCCTATCTGATTTAAAAAATAATGTGTCATTTGAGCCAGGAAGCCCCTTGCTATCTTCACCTTCGCCCTCAGTGTGCACTGGTCCAAGCCATGGAATCTCCTGCCTGATTCTCACGCCCGCCCCCCGTTTCTGCTCTTGTACCCTTGAGTCTGTCCCCGACAAGTTAGCCAGAGGTTACAGTTAAAATGTAAGCCAGACCAGGTCACTGCTCTGCTAGGAGCTCTCCTCATGGCTTCCCGTCTAGGAGCCGTTACAGTGCCTCCTAGAATCCGCTCCCGCCCCACTCTGACCTTTCCCGTCTGATCGCTCACTGTCTCCACTTGGCTCCTTGAGTGAACCAGGAACTCCAGTTTTCAGGTGGCTGCATGTGCTAGTCCCTTTGCATGGAATGTTCTCTGATTGATTGATCGATTGATTTTTGTCTTAGGGCCGCACTAAAGGTTCCCAGGCTAGGGGTCTAATCGTAGTTACAGCTGCCGGCCTACACCAAAGCCACAGCCATGCCAGATCTGAGCCTCGTTTGTGACCTACACCACAACTCAGGGCAACGCCGGATCCTTAACCCACCAAGCGAGGCCAGGGATCAAGCCTGCATCCTCATGGATACTAGTCAGATTTGTTTCTGCTGAGCCACGACAGGAACTCTTGTTCTCTGAGTTATCCATGTGGTTTTCCTCCTACTCTGTTCCTTTAGGTCTTTACTCAACTATCACAGACTCATTAAAGCCTTCTCTGGGGAGTTCCCATTGTAGCTCAGCCGGTCAAGAATCCAACTAGTATTCAAGAGGATGTGGGTTCAGTCCCTGGCCTCAATCAGTGGGTTAAGTAAGGATCCAGGGTTGCTGCAAGCTGCAGCTTAGGTCATAGATGCAGCCTGGATTCTGTCTTCCTGTGGCTGTGGTGTAGGCCTGAAGCTGCAGTTCCCATTCCACCCCTAGACTGGGAACTTCATGTGCTGCAGGTGCAGCCATGAAAAAAAAAAAAAAGCGAACACTCTCTGACCACCTTATTTAACGTGCAAACTCTCCCAACATTCCCTTCCTCCTTTTGCTGCTTCACTTTTTCTCCAGAGCATGTATTATCTTCCACATCCTATATATATTCATATACATGTATATATGTCATTTATTTTATTGTCTTT
Source organism: Catagonus wagneri (assembly GCA_004024745.2). Lineage (NCBI taxonomy): Eukaryota > Metazoa > Chordata > Mammalia > Artiodactyla > Tayassuidae > Catagonus > Catagonus wagneri. Next base: position 15,579,617 of record PVHT021183661.1, read on the forward strand.
CCCACTGAAGAGAATGCAAGTTCCTTGCAAGTGCAGGTTGCTGTCCGTTCTGTTCCCTGCTATGTTCCCAGTTTTCAGAAGAGTGTCTGGCACATAAAAAGTACCCAATAAATAGCTAAGAAATGAAAAAAATGCCTTGATCCCTCTCTCCCACTACCCCCCCAACTCCCTCCAACTCCCTCAAGTCATCTTTATGTTAATAAATGGCTCAAGCCTAACTACTCCTCCTCGCTTCATTCCTCGTGGCCCCGCCCACCGCCCACCTGTCTGCTCCACCCCCAGCGTCCATCGCGAATGCTCCGTCTCCACCGCTCCCACCACGGTCCGTCACCTTTCTTGGTGAAACATTTCCTAGGAGCTCTGGCTCCACAGAGCGCTCTCCATGGAGCCTCCTGAACACGTGCAAGTTTAGAGCGGATTATGCTCCTGCTTGGCCTGCAATGTTCCCATGGACCCCCCTGCATCTCAAGGACTATCCAATATCTTTACCGAGGTCTGCGAGCCGCACCTGGTCTGGCTGCTCTCTGTCCCTCCCCCTCCCGGGCTTCCTGTAGACCCCCCGCCCCCAGTCCCCCAGTCTCCCCGCTCTGTTCCTTCTGCTGGGAGCTCTCTCCCCTCAGCCTCTGAACACAACGCACTCTGCATCCTGAGGTCTCAGCCCAGCTGCCCTCCCCATTCGTTTTCTTACTATAATCAAAACTATCTTATTTACTGCTTCTTCACTTCTGGTCTCTCTCCCATTAAGCGTGTTAGCTCCAGGGTGGGGGGACTTTGATTATTTACTGAGGTGTCACCAGCACCCAGAACAATCCCCGGCACAGAAGCCTTGGACAAATGCCTGCTGAAATAGCAGTGCTTGGCTTTCTCTCACACCATTACTAGAAAACAAAGTTTTTTGCCATCGGAGGGCTCTCTGTTGCACTGCAAAAACAATTATCTGTGTGTGGATCCAAATACTGAATTTATAATAGAACTATGATCACTGACATAACTTTCATTTTTTATTTATTTTTTTATTTTTTGCTTTTTAGGGCCATAACCTCGGCATAAGGTTCCCAGGCTAGGGGTCGAATTGGAGCTACAGCTCCCGGCCACAACCACAGCAACACAGGATCTGAGCTGCGTCTGTGACCTACACCACAGCTCATGGCAATGCCAGATCCGTAACTCACTGGGGAGGCCAGGGACTGAACCCGGAACCTCATGGTTCCCAGTCAGATTCATTTCCACTGCATCACAACGGGAACTCCTGACATAAGTTTTAACTGCTAGGAATATATAAAGTAGAAATGGTTAAAAAGTCATGTCTGGGGTTCCCACTGTGGCTCAGTGGGTTAAGAACCCCACACAGTATCCATGAGGATGCAGGTTCGATCCCTGGACTCAATCAGTGGGTTAAGGATCCTGCATGGCTGTGAGCTGTGATGTAGGTCGAAGATGGGCCTAGGAGCCATGTTGCTGTGGCTGTGGTGTAGGCTGGCACTTGCAGCTCTGATCTGACCCCTGGGAACTTCCATATACCATGGGTGAGCCCCTAAAAAGAAAAATACATAAAGACAAATAAATAAATAAAAATAAGAAGTCATGTCAAAAGAAACACAAATTTACCACTAGATGGCACTGTTTCTTCTGCTTAAACATGATTTTAGCGACCTTTTCAGACCAAGAGAAACTGGAGAGTTGTGCAATCTAATCCTTTCATTATGTGGAAGTGCAGATTTGCCAAGTTTTAGGTAAAGCTAAAATTTTATTTTCACCATTCACATTCGCATCAGCAAGTGCTTTTATTCTATGTACTGTGGGCCGGACGCTGTGCTGGGTCTTGCGTATACAAGGATGCCTGAGGCAGTCTCCCTACCTGCAAGACAATAATTTGACTCAAAAATCAACGACAGAGGAGGATTCATAAATAAACGTGCGTGTGTGTGTGAAAGCTGTATATAAATAAGAGAAAAATGAGTGCCACAAGAGAATTCAGTCTATGTGGGAAACCCAGATGCTCACTGAGTTAGCACAGACGTCACAGAGACGTGAGAACTGGCATTTAAAAGTAAACAGGGGAGTTCCCGTCGGGGTGCAGTAGAAACGAATCCGACTAGGAACCATGAGGTTGTGGGTTCAATCCCTGGCCTCACTCAGTGGGTTAAGGATCCAGCTGTGAGCTGTGGTGTAGGTCACAGATGTGGCTTGGGTCTGGCAATGCTGTGGCTGGCAGCTGTAGCTCCAATTCAACCCCTAGCCTGGGAATCCCCATATGCCTTGGGTGCGACCCTAAAAAGCAAAAAGAAAAAAGTAAGCAGGGAGTTCCCATTATGGCTCAGTGGAAACGAGCAGCTCTGATTTGCCCCCTAGCCTGGGAACTTCCAAATGCCGCAGGTGTGGCCCTAAAAATCCAAAAAAAAAAAAAAAAAAAAGAAAAGAAAGGAAAAGAAAAAGTAAGCAGACCTGTGGTTTTGGGGGGGGAGGGAGTGGGATGGACCGAGATTTTGGGGTTAGTAGATGCAATTATGGCATTTGGAGTGGATAAGCAATGAGGTCCTGCTGTACAGGACTGTGTCTAATCACTTGTGATGCAGCATGATGGAGGACAATGTGAAGAAAAGAATGCATATAAATGTATAACTGGCTTGCTTTGCTGTACAGCAGAAATTGACAACCCTGTAAATCAACCATAAAAAAAATAAAAATAAAATAAAAGTAAGCAGAGACTTTCCAGACCAACAAAAGAGGAAGAACACCCCGGAACACCCACAGAAGAAACAAAAGCCTGGCTTGTCTCAGCACCTCCCCACCTGATGACAGCCTGGAGCTCAGGGTGTGAGAGAAAACAGAGGTGGGATTTGGGAAAGTTCACTGGGACAAGCCCCGTGTTTCCGATGGCTCATGGAAAGGACTTTGTATCTTCTTCTATCTGAAATGTAAGCTCTGACCTGGATTCTGCTTGTTTATCTTTCTAAGGCTGCACCCATGGCATATGGCAGTTCCCAGGCTAGGGATCCAATCAGAGCTGCAGCTGCAGCCACAGCCGCAGCCACGGCAACACTGGATTGGAGTTGCATCTTCGACCTGTGTTCCTCCCAGTGGCAGACCGCAGCGGGTAAGAGAGGCTTTCCAGGGGAACAGTACCATCCCTTAGGGGGCACTTTGCAAAAGTGGGGTGTTCGGGCTCATCATGGTAACATCGGATTTAGTGTTTTAGAAACCACACTGCAGAATCCCATCCAAATTCACACGACAGTTCTGCAAAGTGAAGACTGTCCTACATACCTTTGAAGGTCCTGCCAGACATTTGTGTTATAAAACCGTTTAAAATTATTTGACTCCAGAGCCTAAGTCCATTCTCCATATAAACACACAAATATTTTACACAGTTTTCATATGCACCCAGTTTCTAAGAAGGCAATTGTCATATACGTTGAGGGGAGACAGTAGTTTGTTTTCTTGAGAACTATTTGAGTTTTTCCACCATTGTGCAAATTCATATTGAGGATGGCTGCTGCTGTTACATTCGAGTTGCAAAGACAGCCTACCCCAGCCGTTTAAATTTACACTGTGCATTTGCCACGACGCCGCAGATAAGAGTCTAACTACTTTATCAACTGACTTAGCGTAGTTGTCAGAGCACAGACATACTGAATAAACACTACTTTATAGGCTTTCCTTTTATTTCTCCTTTTAGCATTTAGCATAATTATAAACTGAAATTATGTATACAGTTAGGCTGTTGCATCGACAACTTTCATTTCAGAGGGTCAAAGAGACATGAGAAAATACTGGCTGTTCTGAGGGGCACCGGTTGAGTTGAGAAGAAATGTTAGCAGGGAGCCACCTCTTTCCTGCCGGTGCCACACCTCCTGGCCGAGGAATGTTGGTCATATTCACAGTTCTGAGCCCTCTCTGCTGTCTCACTCACTGCTCTCCAGAGAGGAACGACTTAACCGATGGGTAAGTTGGGGTCAAGAAGCTGGACACACACTATGCAGCTCGCCCCTCCTTAACCTTCTCGTCAGGAGCCAGCCTCCCACGGAAAGCGTGCCTTTGAGACGTTCCTCCAAAACCCAGCTCAGCCATCCCAGCGAGCAAGGCTCTCTGAACCCCAGAATGACACCACTCAGACCCTCTTTTGCTCTGCTCTTCTGTGTTGTTCGTGTTTACTGGGTTTGTCACGTGGTAATAATAATAATGATTATAAATAATAATAATTTAGATGCTTACACGTCAGTCTCAGCCACTTACAGCTTCCTGGCGACCCTATCTTTGCTTCTGCTCTAGTGCGAGACACGTCATCATGTCACGTGACATGGTCTTCAGGTGATGGATATGATGTCAATTTCAACAGCAACCACTCAGTGAAATACACAATTCCCTGTTTACTGCAGTTACCTTAATAACTTTCTGAGTCAACCCTTTCAAAAGCAATCATGATATAATTACAAATGAATAATGGAATTGGAATGTTTTCACTTGTATTATCTACCTACGGAATTAAATTAGCTTCTCTAAAAGGCCATTTGATAATCATCTCTAAGAAACAGTCTCAAATGAGTCAAATGTCCCATTTATCACAGAATCTCTTTAATAAAGGAAACTCCAGGCCTCACATTCCATGAACTGCTCTGGGATCTGCCAGGTTAGTATAAGCTGGCAGAGGTGCCAACTGAGGGAAACTGCTTTCCCCCAAAGGAGACAAAAGTAGATCTGAACAGAGTGTTTAAAAAAAAAAAAAAAAAGGAACATTTTAATATCGAAGCTAGAGAATAACTCCTTGTTTTCAATAATGCTACTTCTGTTCTAAAGGGCTTGAGGATATTTAGAAAAGTGCTAGTTCTTTTAATGACACAATCAAGTCACAGAGAAATGGATCTTCAGAATAAGCCCAATCAGCTCTCCTGGCAGCACCGCATTCTAAATATCCTATGTGGGAGTTCCCCCTATGGCTCAGCAGTAACGAACCTGACTAGTATCCATGAAGACGTGGGTTCGATCCCTGGCCTTAGCTCAGTGGGTTAAGGATCCAGCATTGCTGTGAACTGTGGTGTGTGTCACAGATGCGGCTCAGATCTGGTGTTGCTGCGGCTGTGGCGTAGGCTGGCAACTGTAGCTCCTATACGACACCTAGCCTGGGAACTTCCACATACAGTGGGTGTAGCCCTAAAAAGACAAAAATAAATAAATAAATAAATAAATAAATAAATAAATAAAATAGCCCATGTGAATTTACATTTATAATAAAGTAGATATAAATCAATTCTTCATAATATTTTAAGAAAAGGAAATTCTACATGTGCCCATTTGGATTTACTCAAAGGGGGAAGAAAGAACTAAATTTGTGCACAAATTATATGTCAGGCACAGACTGCACACTCAAGCATACATTATCTGTAAAACAGCCTTGCAATGTAGGTATGATTTTATTTTTTATGTTTTTGTTTGTTTTTCAACAGAGGAAGTGATGAGGAATCAAGGAGTTAGGGAAATCTGTCAGGTATAAAATTGGGTTTGAGTCCGTATCACCTGTCTCAAAAGCATGTCTCCCTTCTGTGAAACCCAGGAAGCGCTCAAACAGTCCTGAACATCGGCTTACACTGCTCTGGCCATTTCGGTCTTCTTTCAGGAAAAAAGAATTTCAGTCTGAACCGACATTCCTTGTTATCTGTCATCTTTCATGAACTCCCTCTGGTCTGGCTTCTGCACCAATATTTTACTTAAATGGCTGTCATCCAACCTAATGAGTTTTTTCTTTATCTTAACCTTTCTTGGCCTCTAATTTACAATTTAATAGTACTGACCGTGCACCCTTGGTAAAAGACTTTCCTCCCTTGACTTCAGTGATAACTGCATTATTCCCGGTTTGTACATTTTTTTTCCCCATGAATCATCTGTTTCCCATCCTGCCTCTTTTGTCCTCTCAGCTATCTCACTCTGTACCTTTCCTGGAGTTGAGCAGGGGCCTGGCTTTCTAACGACATGCTGTCTCTCTCAAACAAAGCATCTTTCTTTTTTTTAGGGCCACATGTGTGGAACATGGAAGTTGCCAGGCTAGGAGTCGAATCAGAGCTGCAGCTGCCGGGCTATGCCACAGCCACAGCCACAGCCACAGCCACAGCAGTGGCAGATTGGAGCCTTGTCTGCAACCTGCGCCACAGCTTGTGGCAACACTGGATCCTTAACCCACTGAGCGAGGCCAGGGATCGGACCCACATCCCCATGGATACTAGTTGGGTTTGTAACCCACCGAGCCACAATGAGAACTCCCGAAAGCATCTTCCAAATAAGTTCATTTTGCAGAACAGACACAGACTCATAGACTTTTTTTTTTGTCTTTTTGCCTTATCTAGGGCTGTACCTGTGGCATACGGAGGTTCTCAGGCTAGGGGTCTAACAGGAGCTGTAGCCGCTGGCCTTCACCACAGCCACAGCAACGCGGGATCCGAGCCGCGTCTGCAACCTACACCACAGCTCATGGCAACGCTGGATCGTTAACTCACTGAGTGAGGCCAGGGATTGAACCCGCAACCTCATGATTCCTAGTCGGATTCGTTAACCTCTGAGCCACGACGGGAACTCCGGGACTCATAGACTTTGAAAACAAACTCATGGTTATCAAAGGGGACAGGCAGGGGGAGAGACAGACTGAGGGGGTTGGGACCGGCATCTGCACAGTGAGGTCTGTGGAATGACCGGCCAGTGGGGACCTGCTGCAGAGCACAGGGAACTCTACCCAATATTCTGTGATCATCTGTATGAGAAACGAATCTGAAAAAGAATGGCTGTTTGTACAGGAATAACTGCATCACTTTGTTGTACAGCAGAAATTATCACAATGTTGTAAATCAGCTCTACTTCGATAAAGCTTAAAAAAAAAGAAAGAAAGCCTTTTTTTCTCCCAATTTGAGAAATGCTCTGTGGCTGCCTCTGTCTGTGCTGCTGTCTCCTGGCCTGAGCTCCGTTCCATTCTCTGCCCCGAGGCAGCTTCACTCATCTGCGCTGCTCTCATCCACACTGAGCCCACACCTTCCAAAACCGCAGCCTCCTCCTCACAGTACTGCCATTCTTGTGGTCTTCTCGGCTCGGCGCTTCTCACAGTGAAAATGCAAGACAGCCTATAATGAAGGGCTCAAATGTGTGCTTTGTCTATGACTTTTTATTTCCCTTTCTTTTAAAACTAATTTCTTTACAATTTAAGAAATTTTTTGAATTTAAAAGCTTTTCTCATACCAAGCGTGTCACCTCCACCGTGTGTCTGCACCCTCCTTACCTAACAGTAACTTCTCCTTGGGGTCCTAAAACCAGACTCTCCCCCCAACAATCCACCCAAACACTGACTCCAGAGTTGTCGTTTTTTTTTTTTTTTTTTTTTTTTTTATGGCTGTACCTGTGGCATATGGAAGTTTCCAGGCTAGGGGCTTAATCAGAGCTGCAGCTGCAGGCCTACACCACGGCCACAGAAACACTGGATCCAAGCCACATCTGCAACCTACACCACAGCGATGTGGCAATGCCGTATCCTTAACCCAGTGAGTGAGGGCAGGGATTGAACTTGCATCCTCACAGAGACATCAGGTCCTTAACGCATTGAGCCGCAAAGGGAACTCCCAGAGTTGTCTTTCTTAAATACTGCTCTCATCTTATCACTCACTGGAAAACCTGCAATCCTGACTTCCAACTGTGTGAAATCTAAATTCATTAGTTTTGACTTACTTTCTCTTCTTTCCTTCCTTCCTTCCTTCCTTTCTTACTTAGTTTCTCTTTTTTCTTTTTGTCTTTTTAGGGCCATACCCATGGCATATGGAGGTGCCCAGGCTAGGGGTCAAATTGGAGCTGCTGTCGGCCTACACCACAGCCACAGCAATGTGGGATCTGAACCACATCTGTGACCTACATCACAGCTCGTGGCAACTCTGGATCCCCAACCCACCAAGCAAGGCCAGGGACTGAACCCGCATCCTCATGGATACTAGTCGGGTTCGTTACCGCTGAGCCACAACAGGAATGTCAGTTTGACTTTCAAGATCCTTTGTACTCTGGGTATTTCTCTCCCGAGGCAGTTTTATTTCTTCCTCTGTCCGCTTTAACAGCACTCCGCCGGGATAAGGCCAGGCTCTTCACTCTTTCAAGAACAGGCGCATCCCAACTTGAACGCCTTTCTCGAATGCTCGCCTCGCCGAGAACGCCCTCCCCCTCCAGATGCGACTAAGCTTCCTCCACTCTACTGTCTTTCTCGGTCACACTAGAGCGTCGCGAACCGTCCTCCCTTTTATTTTCTTCTTCATTTTTTAAGGCCGTATCCAAGTCGAGCTGATGTACGAGGCTGTGACCGTCCCTGCTGTACGACGCAGTGAGTCAGTTCGACACGGACACACATCCGCTCTCTTTCAGGTTCTTTTCCCGTAGAGGCGACCACAGAACACTGGGCAGAGTTCCCTGCGCTCTACAGCAGGTCTCCGCTGGCCAGTCGTTCCATAGACCTCAGTGTGCCGATGACAGTCCCGCACCCCCGTCCCCTTTGGTCACCGTAAGTTTATATTCAAAATCTGACTCTGTTTTGGTTCCGCAAATAAGCTCATTCATGTCTTTTTTTTTAGATTCCACATCTACGTGATATCATAGGATGGTTGTCTTTCACTGAGTAGCTTCACTTAGTATGAGAATCTCTAGGTCTTGCACATGGCTTCAAGCATACACCCAGTGCATTAGCTAGCACTTGACTATCGGCTGTCTAGAACTGCCTCATACTAATATGCATGTGTGATCCCTTAATTCTGTAATCAAACTTGAGTTTCTCATGAGCAGAAATACTGCCTTATGTGTTATTTTTCCCCTCAAGTGTGTAGTAGCATATATTGATTGATGTTACTTAGCACTTTTAAACTGAATCCATATAGCCGGATAATACATTGATTAATATTAGAGAGTCATGAGAGTTCCCCTTGTGGCTCAGTGGTAACAAATCCGACTAGTATCCATGAGGATGTGGGTTTGATCCCTGGCCTCGCTCAGTGGGTTAAGGATCTGGCGTTGCTGTGGCTGTGATGTAGGCCAGAAGCTGTAGCTCCGATTTGACCCCTAGCCTGGGAATTTCCATATGCTGCAGGTGCAGTCCTAAAAAGTAAAAAAAAAAAAAAAAAAATTGAATAGAAAAGTTTCTTGATTTACTTCTAATAGGACTTCAGAACAAAGATATTTTTCACATCTAAAACTAATCTGAGAAGGAAATACACAAACTTCAAAAATAAAGTCAGGGGTGATGATTTGTATAGAGACTGTCATTTAGTTTCGACTTTGCCAAAGATCCTTTGAGTATCTCTTTGCACACAACCCATCCTCCCATAGCTTGTCTCTTGACAAGGTTCAGAGGAACCGTGACTCTCAAAGCCAGTGTTAGAAGCTGCACACAATTTTTGAGTCATTCATATTAAAGATTATTTTGATATGAAGAGAAAGCATCTGCATTATTATACATTGAACATCATCATTGAAGAACAAGCCATTTTAAAAATAAGAAGTACTCACAATTTTCAGGGCTTCCTGCATGGTATAAACTGGGAGAAAGCCTGGATGAGAAGACTCCGTTAAGAAACACTGTAGCCTTACCTTGACATAATCATAAATGCATCTTTGCAAACTCGTTGCTGCCTCCAGAGCAAATGTGTTGAAGGTGAGTTTGATTACTTTGTTTACAGGGGCAGTGATGAACCATATGCAGTTTAAATTCTTGTCATATCTCCCATCTGAATCAGAATCAGGAGAGCCAAAGGTGTGAGTTGAACCTGTCAGATAACCACCGCAGCCTTGCCGAGGCCCTGCATTAAAACAGAGACACATCATCAGGCAGAGTGAAGAGAATGGATCTTACATTTCCTATGGAGGGTTTTAAGAATCACAGAGTTCTTTTTTTCTGTCACGCCTTGATGAACTTTACCAGACTGCTCTCTGGGCTTCCGGAGCTTAGGCAGGTGTGGCTGTCCCTTGCCTTAGCTTCTTGATTGTTGATTTCCTCTTCCATCACCAACCCATCCGTCTCTACTTACTCACTCACATCTGGTTGCCTAGAAAACTGGGTAAACAGAGAGGGCTCGACGTGCATTTTTAGAACTCCTGATGTGATTTACCAAAGCTTTTTCTATCCTTGAAAAATCCAATTATATACAAAATAAAATATTTTGCATAATAAAACCAAAGAAAACTGTGAACAGATTTTACTTTTATGTTCTGCTTTTAAGAACACTCTCAGGTTGAAGACTGAATTTAAGAAGAATTTACCCAACATACCAAGAAAACTGGCTCTCAACAAATCTTTTATTTAAATAATCGGATAGAAAGAGGCTGAGACGAATTTAACTCTAAAATCCACTTTTAACTGAATCACACTCTGTATTTGATTTTTTTTTCTTTTCCAAAAAAAAAAGGTGGAAGCTAAAGAAGGGGAACTCTATTGAAGAAAAGAGATCTATTATGAAATGAAAACTTAGAAATTTAGAAGAAAAATACAAAAGAGATAACAAATATTCTTAATGTTCTATGATAGAAAAATATGTGGAACAAACTCCTCAGAACCCAGTATTTAGTTTTTTTCCCACTAAGTTGATGCCTTGGAAATGATGTAAAAAGAAGAAAAACTCTACTGACAATTTCAAAAGAAACACATGAGAATGAATGAAGCTCAGAACAGCCCTGGTAAGAATAGAGATGAAATTGGCACCCAAAGGAGTATTCGTAAATCTTGCAATCTGCACAAATATGGACCATCACAAGCTCCACAGTTACTGGGAGTTCCCGTTGTGGTGTAGTGGGAACAAATCCGACTAGGATGCATAAGGATGTGGGTTCCATCCCTGGCCTCACCAGTTAAGGATCTGGTGTTGCTGCGAGCTGTGGAGCACTGCTATGATCCCGAGTTGCTGTGGCTGTGGTGTAGGCTGGCAGCTGTGGCTCTGATTCAGCCCCTGGCCTGGGAACTTCCACATGCCTCAGGTGCAGCCCTAAAAAGCAAAAAAAAAAAAAAAAAAAAAAAACCAACCCACAAACCAACCAACCAACCAACCAACCAACCAACCAAACAAACAAACAAACAAAAAACAGGTTCCACAGTTACAGTTAAATTTCACTAACACTGGCTTTCCATTTACTTGTCTCACCCCATTTACTTTATCTGTTAACAGTGAGAGCGTTGCTTTCAACACTAGGCGGCGCTATGATCCAAGACTTGGCTCTTGGCAACAAAGGCAAACGATGGCTGCAGAGCTCAGAGGCAAAGGGTATCAGCATACTCTGTTAGAGCTTCTGAGTCAAGTGAAACCACGGATTATTGGCACAGTCGGATGCTCCCTGGAGCTGAAAGGTTTCCAAAGGACCAGTCCCTGACATATCCAGAGATGGCATCTAGGACGACATTATTCTGAAACCAAAGCAATGCTAATCACTCCGTTCCTATGAAACAGGTCCGCAAAGCAAAGAAAGAACTGGAATTCGCACAGTTTTTACTCCGGTGTGGACTGATCGTTATTTTAAGGAAACCGCTTAAGCCTATTGACCTGCATGGCAGGGAAGAACCATTACTCACTGAAGGCATTAATGATTGAGAAATTTATTTACCTATTCAGTAATGTTTCACTAGCCAAGGAAATATATTTAGTATCTAGATAGGATGAGATGAAAGGTAGTCCCACGGTGGTGATTAGTCATAGATAAATAATCATGATACAATTTAGAAAATGACAGGTGCCAGAAAAGAGGCAAGAAAAGTCTTGTGAGTTTCACAAGAAGAAGGAAATTACTTCCGGCTGTAAGGATCTAGAATGTTCATGAAGGAGGTGACATTTGATCTGCGTCTTTAGAAACAGGGTTGGAATTGGCAATTCCAAGGTGAAATTCCTTGAAACCCAAGGTTAAGTGGACAAGAATTTATAGTTAATTCTTAATTTAACTTAAGAATTTAATTTGAACTTTAGACTTTATTCTATGGGTAATGGGGGTCCCCTTGAAAAGTTTTTGATCAGAGGAGTGGTGGGGTCTGAATGAAGGCATCTTCTCCTCATGTCTGACCCAGAAATGCATCTGGTGGTAGCATTTGCACATAAAGGATGGACTGGAGGAGCCAGGCCAGGCCTGACGACGTCGCCATGGTCTGGGCTGGAGGCAGCAAGAGGCAGTGCAGAGTTGGAGGTCTGCGTTCAGGAAAACACACTGCTGGGCTTTATTCTATGAATATATCAGCTCCAAAAATGAAAAGCTACTTAAAAAAATTCAAGCTATATATTTTATCACCGTTTGCTTTGCTTGTTAATTGTTCCAAATAAGTTTATAATGGCAGAATGACAAAAGTATTGGGCACAGCCAAGTGCCATTAGGCACACTTATTATACAAGGCTAGTACTGCTGCTACTGGCAGTAACTGCTGCTGCTTACTAAGGTCCTAAGACAGAGACACCCCGCCTTCTGGGAATTCCAGGTCAAGAACCTGTAGATTGCTGGTGGGCACTGGCACAGACTGAGTGGTGACTGCATGATCCCTAACCCTACGGTCTCTCTCTCTCGGCAGTGCCCGAGCACGGACAGAGTGTATTTTTTCATTCACCTGACGTTAGGTTGCATCCTATGACTCACTCTACACAACGGAATGGTAGTGGTCATGAAGTGGGAAGAGGCCTTAAATGTGCTTGCGTTTTTGGCTTGGACTTTCATGCTCCTGTGACCCACCAAGAGCTCACGCCCTGGGTACCTGCGTGGAGAGCAGACCTGACCACAGCCTGTATGGTGGAGCCAAGCGCAGTCAGCCTGCTTCCTGGAAGAGGCAGGCAAACCAGCCTGCTGACCTGTAGGTGATAAAGTAAGGCTCCAGGTATGAGCCACTGAATTTTGGATGGTTTGCTGTGCAGCATTAGTCTGGCAGTAGCCGACAAATACAACAATAGCTGTTCTGAGTTAATCAAACTGTAATAGGGCACACTGCTTAATTAATAAAATATACACACAGAATAAAGAAAATGGAGACCTAAAATTGTCATCAGATAATCCTAGACAAAATAGTCAAATAATTGAAGTAAATATAACAGTATATGAGTGACTTATACAATTCAGATTCTATATGATTAATATTACATGAGTAAATATATTATATGAATAGTGAAGAAGCTGAAGTAAAATAACATTATGAGTGAATCATACAATTCACATTTTATATGAATATTATGAGTAAATATTATATGAATAAATATCAAGTAATTTATATAAATATAACATTACAAACTGTACAATTCATATTCTATGTGAATATTTTATGAGTAAATATAATATATGAGTAAATAGTCAAGTACTTGAAGTAATATAACATTACAATGTGAACGATACAATTCATGTTTTATATCAATATTATATGAATAAATATAATGTGTGAATAGTCGTGATTGAAGTAAATATAACATTATGAGTGAATTATACAGTTCATGTTCTATATGACTATTGTATGAGTAAACACCTTTCAGTGTTTGTGTGGTACAGAAAATGGTTATAATTGCTCTGATTCACCCACTTGGAAATTGGAACATGGCACAACCGCTCTGTGTTTCTGCTCCTCCCATGGCATATGTCTTTGAAGAAATATAAAGATGAATATTAACCAAAGAAGGGTTCTTGGCCAGCAAGTGCTATTGCCACATTACAATTTCTGTATTTCAACAATAGCAGGATATATGGGAAGAACAAGGGAGAGCGCTGCGACTATGAAGTAGTTTCCTATATTTGTTTACTATACGGTATTTTATTTTATTTTATTTTTTTTTTTGCCTTTTGTCATTTTATGGCCGCGGGTTTATGGCCGCACCCGCGGCATGTGGAGGTTCCCAGGCTAGGGGTCTAATCGGAGCTGTGGCCACTGGCCTGCGCCGCAGCCACAGCAACGCGGGATCCGAGCCGCGTCTGCAACCTACACCACAGCTCACGGCAACGCCGGATCGTTAACCCACTG
>PVHT021183661.1:15593682-15680930 GCA_004024745.2 Catagonus wagneri
TATACGGTATTTTAAAATTCCTGTTTTTGAGCGAGTGTATGACCTTAGCATTGACTTGTTCTTCAGCATCACAAATCCATCATCTTTCTCATTATGACACATTTTTTTTTTTACCATCCAGTGAACTCCCATCCATCAGCCAGCTGTGTCAGAAGCGCTTTGTATGACATTCCCTGAGCCAGACAGAGAACAAATATCACTCTAACCTTCACACCAAACCAGAAACACTTCCTAAAAAGAGCTATATCCTTAGAGGAAGCAAATGTTTGTCTAAAGACATATTGGAAATAAATACGCACAGTATATATTTGGATAAGATCTACTTAATTAAAAATCAGTAACTGGAGTTCCCATTGTGGTGTAGCGGTTAACAAATCCAGCTAGGAACCATGAGGTTGCAGGTTCAATCCCTGGCCTTGCTCAGTGGGTTAACGATCTGGCCATGAGCTGTGGTGTAGGTCGCAGATGCGGCTGGAATCTGGCGTTGCTGTGGCTGTGGCGTAGACCGGCAACTGTAGTTCCGATTCGACCCCTAGCCTGGGAACCTCCATGTGCTGCAGTGTGGCCCTAAAAAGCAAAAAAAGCAAAAAAAGCAAAAAAAATCAGTAACTGAAACCTAAATGATTTCCTTCCAATGATTAAACTTCCAAGTGAAGTTCAAGCTAGAATGAATCCGATCATAAGAAATAGCCGTATTATCTAAGAGAAAACATCTTGAAGGCTTCAGTGGAGTCAGACACATTTCTAAATAATTATCTAGGGAACTGACATTTCCACTGCTGATATTACAGGGGGCTGACATTTTATGGAGGTCTTCTGGATAGGATCTCTAGCCACTTCTGGACAACCATTACTTGGACAGATGGTGGGTGGCTAGCTGTACTTTCAGATAAGGATCTGCTTGACTTCAGGCATTTTCCTGTTCCCCAGGGAACCAGTTAAGGCTTCAGGCTGTAGCTGAAGGAAGCATCAATGAAGCACAGGAAACAGAACACACACGCACTGAAAGCTGGTGCCTTAGGGACATGGAAGCTCCATAAGCATATCTTTGCATGACTCTTGCTGTGATGTTTAAAGCTGCAGTTTACAACTGCCCTAAAGAAGTGAATTCCTTTAAAAAGTTCAACTAAATTTCAGATGAACACATTCTTTTTTTGCTAAAAAAAGTAAATTGGGTTTATTATTCTATGAAAACAAATATTTATCACTTTTAAAGTATTTATGTTGCGCAAGAGAAAAAAACTTGCTGGTGGTTGTAACCTGAGAGATGTTTTGTTTGTTTTTAGTGAATTTCACTCAATGTGACTCATTTCAGACTTCCTGATTTGAGACCCAGCTTAATTTAACTTAGAAAGTGTAGTTATTTTGGTCATATTTGGGAAGCATAAAACTAAAATACTAAAAGAAAGGTAATTTACTAAAAGAAAAATAGTATTAGCAGCTAATTAGTAGCTGTAGTCACAAGTAAAAGAGCAATGTGACATATAAACAACTTAGGATAAGGAGAATAGTCTCATTACCTTTTTTTTTTTTTTTTTTTTTTTTTGCTTTTTAGGGCTACGCCTGCAACATATGGAGGTTCCCAGGCTAGGGGTCCAATTGGAGCTGAAGCTGCTGGCCGACACCACAGCCACAGCAATGTCAGATCCAAGCAGAGTCTGTGACCTACACGACAGCTCATGGCAATGCCAGATCCTTAACCCGCTGAGAGAGGCCAGGGATCAAACCTGCGTTCTCACGGATGTTAGTCGGGTTCGTTAACCACTAAGCCATGAGGGGAACTCCTGAAATTCTAAAAAGGACTTGTTAGGTAGGATGGGATAGGGACTTGGGCCCCAGTGATTCAGAATAGGCCATTTATCATTACCAAAAACAAGAGGCTTGCGATCAGACCATGAAGACACATGCAGGTATGAGAGGCACGCTCTTCGGAGCACTTTCCTATACCAGTGAGACATGCTCATCAGAGCACTTTCCTGTAACCTGTTCCCAACGCAGAGAAGGCATCCCGCCCAAAACCAATTGGAGGATCAAAACCCGTGCTTCCATCCAGAGATCAAACACTTAGACTTTATGCATGGCACAGGGGCGCTGGGACAGGAAAATTAGTGGGCCTGGGGTGGGAGAATTGGGGTCTCCAAACACATCCACGGTATAAGGATATGGGAAAGACCCAGTCGCAGCCAGAGGCAGGCCCTACCTCAGGACAGCCTGCTTTCTCTGAGGGCGTGAATCAGATTTGCTGTACACTGCTATGAACTTGACTCTTGATTGCTATCAAGACTGTGATCGCTGAGGCAACTGGTGGGAGCATTTTTCAACTGGGGAGATGGACCTGGAATAGACCATTATGAGTGCCCTGTAGAGCTATAACCTTGGACCTGAGGCACTGTCGGTTTGGGGGACTATCCTTCCAGCCAGAATCAGTCCTGTCCTGAACAGAACACTCCTGCCTGGAGAGCCTGCCTGCCTCCATCTCTGTGCAGTGATACCAGGGGCTCTGTCCTGGTGCCACTGCAGCACTTTCCAGCAAGAACAACCACTGGCCAGACCACTTGTACCTCCAGATCTTTGGGGTGTGTGGGCAACAATCAAGGGAAATAATACAGAGGAACGTGATGGGCTTATTAAGCAAAATGATGTACTCATGCCAATTGATGCGGGAAGAGGATTTGAAGATCAAATGTACATTCATGACATAAATGCAAAGAGTATCTAAAAAAACCTATAGCTAATGTGACACTTAATGGTGAAAAAATAAATGCTTTCCTCCTAAGATCAGGAACAAAGCTAGGATACTTTTCCTCACCATTCTTAGTGAACAAAGTATTGGAAACTCTTGCCATGGTAATAGACAAGGGGAAAAAAAAAACAGACTGGAAAGGAAGGAATAAAATTGCCACTGTTTGCACATGGAGAAAATCCCAAGGAATCTACATAAAAATTCCTAGAACTAACAAGTAAGCTCAGCAAGAACTCAAGATATAAGAACAACACACAAAAATCAGTCACATATCTATATACTAACAATGAACATGTGGAAACCAAAGTTAAAAATACAACCGATCTAAAGAAAATGAAATCCTCAGGTATGCACTCAGTGAAATACATACAGGATTTGTGTGTTGAAAATTACAAAGAAATGAAAGAAATTAAAGAAGACCTAAATAAATGGTGACACATTTATATGTGTGGATTGAAAGACTCAACGTGGTAAAGATGTCAGTTATTCCCAAACTGATGCATAGTTTTCATTTTAATTCATAGCAAAACCTTAACAAGATTTTTCTGTTGACATACAAAAAGCGTATTTTAAAATTTACATAGGAAGGCACAAGCTCTCGAATAGCTAAAACAAACTTGAAGAATAATAAATGGGAAAGGT
The DNA here is from genome assembly GCA_004024745.2 of Catagonus wagneri. NCBI lineage: Eukaryota > Metazoa > Chordata > Mammalia > Artiodactyla > Tayassuidae > Catagonus > Catagonus wagneri. The sequence goes on from PVHT021183661.1 coordinate 15,597,068, forward strand.
TCAGTCCAGCTATTACTATGCAGTCACTGTTATCCTGATAGTATGATCATGGTGGAGGGCTAGACAGACAGATCCACGGAAAAGAACAGAGAACCCAGAAGTAGGGCCACACAGATATGTTCAAGTGATTATTTACAAAGATGCAAAAGCAACTCGGTGGAGGAAGAGGAGTTCCTTTTCAACAAATGGTAACAGAGAAATTGGGCATCCAGAGGTTCAAAAATTAACTCCAACTTAAACCTCAGGCCTTAAACAAAAATTAGTTCAAAATGGATCATAAACATAAGTGAAAAATGTAAAACCATAAAACTTTTAGAAGAAATCAAAGTAGAAAATCCTTGAGACCTCAAGACAGGTAGAGTTCTCAGCTTTGTTATCAAAGCACTATACATAAAAGAAGAAAGTGACAGGGAGTTTCCTTCATGGCTCGGTGGTTAACGAACCTGACTAGGATCCATGAGGATGTGAGTTCGATCCCTGGCCTCCCTCAGTGGGTTAAGGATCCAGCGGTCAGGGGATGAAAAGGTAAGCTAGGGATGGGAGAAAATATTTGCAAACCACATTCCTCAGAAAGGACTACTACTGAGAATATAACAATAACTTTCAAAACCCAATAGTGGAAAAACAAATTATCCAATGGAAAATGCAGAAAAAATAATGAACTTATATTTTACTAAAGAACATATACATATGACAAAAAAGCATATGAAAATGGTTTACCATTAGAGAAATGCAAATGAAAACCACAACAAGATATTATTATACATTTACCAGAATGGCTAAAATTCACACACACACACACACACACACACACAGTGTTAGCTCACTGTAGAGTACCACACTCCACAATGGAAGGACCAGGGTGCTGGGGTCCCAAAGCATCGATAGCCCAGAAAGTACTCTTTAATGGTTTTCTAACCCAAATGACAGAAGACAGATGACAATGAAATAGTATCTTAAAGTGCTGAATGGAAATACTTGCCACACTATAATTCTGTATTCAGAGAAAAAAAATTCTCCAAAATTTAAAACAGAAGAAAGCCATGTACAGAATAAACAAAAACAAAAACACATTTTTATCAGAAAATTTGTAATTAATTTAAAAAACACCAAGAGTTCTTTAAAAAGGAATAAGTTGATCCCATATGGAAACATAGAAACTCAGGAAGAAAAGAAAAATAGCAATGGTAAGTACACATAAACACTTATTGCATAAAGCAAGAAAAGTGTTTTATATGCTTAAAACATAGGTATGATTTAAATAACTGACACTGATAGCACAAAAGATAGAAAGTGGGTTAACAGATTTAAAGCATTGCATTTATCATGATATAGTAAAAGGACTAATTTTAAATTAGATTCTAATGAATTAAGGGTGAATACTGTAATCTCTAAGGCAATAACTAAGAGTAACTGAATATATAAGTAATGATTTTTGAAAGAGAGTGATAACTGATTAATTCAGAAAAGGCCAGAAAAGATAGTTAAACCTAAGAACATAAAGGGTAAACAGATAACGAAAATCCAGTGGTCTATTTAAAGCCAGTTATGTTAGTGATTTTATTAGATGTTAGCACGGTAAATTTTCCAAATGGAAGACAAAATAAAACAAAACCCAAATATAATCTTTAGGGTAGAGAAATGTTTTACGTGTGTATTTTGGGTGTTTTTTGTTGTTGTGTTTTGTCTGTGCCCAAGGCACACAGAAGTTCCCGGGTCAGGGATCAAACCGGGGTCATAGCAGTGACAACATGAAATCCTTAGCTACTAGGCCACCAGGGAATGCTGAGAAATGTTGAAAGTGGAGAGGTTGAAAGGTACACCATGAACTGAAAGAAAGCTAGGGACACGATACTAAATCAGGAAAAGCAGACATTAAGGCAAGAAGCACTAAAAAGGGACATTGCAGAATGATATGGGTCAATTCACCAGCAGGATATGATAATTTTAAATATATTTGTGCTATATTGCATTGCTTCAAAGTAAAAAGGAGCAAAACCTTAGCCCAGATCTTTCTATTGAACTTCTAATTCCGACTACTTACTGAGTATTAGCTGGATGTCTTAAAGGCACTAAATTCTCCATACCAAACCAAAACTTAATATTTTCTCCGAAGAAGCCTGGTCCTCTTCTATAAATTTATATTTGGATGGTGGTAGCTTTCCACTGAACCACAATGGGAACTCCCTCCTTCTTTATTTTCACATTGTCATTGCTCTCATCATCCCCTGCAGCGATCATAAAGACACCCCACCCCAGGCGACTGGAGATTCTGGGGGTGCATTTTCTCAAAGGCAGGTTACTTCTTTTCTTACTCTTTGGGGAAATAGAGCTACTTGTCTCCATTCTCATCTTCTCACTTGACACTGCTTGTTTCCCAATGGGTACCTAGTCCTAAAGAGTATATTTCATTTACTATTACTGTATAAACATTGCACATGACTCTAGCAGTCACTATTTCCTGCAGGAGTGATGTGGGCAGATTCAGAAAAGGATGAATTTGGGAGACGGTCCTATTTGATTCCAAGCTTGGCTTTACCTCTTACAAACCCTTTGACTGGAAACAAATTACTTAATCTCCTAACTTCTTTTCTCTTCTACTGTGAAACAGGATAAGACCTGTCTCATGGGTAGTTGTGAGGATTAGATGAGAAAGTCCACGCCAAGCCCATCACGTAGAAGCTCAGGTGGTCATTATCCTTATCCTTAGGTGAGCATCCGTGACCTCATCACCTGGGAGGGAGCTGAAATGAAAGCTACCACACACAGTTAACAGAGTTTTCCCACATCAGAATGTAGAGAAGAATATAAGCCCTGATGATGTTTGGTCTCTAAACAACTGATTTACAACCAAAGAATTTTTTTCAGTGTTTACTGATGACCAGGCATAAGCATGACAGTCTGTTTTTATCTTCCTGGAAATGCTCCATCAAAGCCAGGTCTAGAGAATAGGGATAATGCTTATTACAGGGAATCTATGCTTATAAATAATTTAATTTCAAACATCTAGTTGCCTGATGGGTTGCATTTTTAGGAGGTCTGGTGTGGGTTGGGCTATGGAGAATGGCTAATTCCCAGCTTCTTGTCTATTTCAATGTTTTTCAAAGTGTTATCTTATCATTTACCATTAACTCAATTCTGTCACCTAGCTTGGTTTCCGTAATGCCATCTGGTTTCATTTTCCCAATGATAACTCTTCCCTTCAAGACCAGGGGCAGCAATTTGGCCATTTAAGGTGGTGGGAGGTATGAGCACAGATGATACTGGAATATAGTTTAATAAAAAACCTTCCCCCTTTTTTTGTTACTGATCTGGAATTTTACTCCTGCCTACTTGCTTTTGTAAGGTTTTGGTGAACTAAGGATTTTTTTTTATATCAAATTCTCACATTCTCAGCTCAGAAAAAAAATCCCTTTCAATAAAACCCACAAAGAAGAAACCGTAGATAACCTTGTCTTTGACATCAGGTCTCAAGGGAAGTCTAATTGCCAGTGAAAGTTACAAGACTTAAAGGGGGCAGAAATTAGCTTAGTCTAGTTTTCTGCAAATGGGTTTACAATTTCAGCTCATCTCACTCTCAGACTTCATCAGAGTGAGCAAATGACATTAAGAGAACAGACAAACAACATTGCTTTCAAGTAATATCCCACTATTGCCAAATGGAGGGTTATTTGAGCAGCAGCTTATATAATTAATCACTTCATAATTCAACTACCTTATTGCGGCTCTACTTGTAAAAGCAATGTTGTAAAGTAGCTAATCTCAGGCTAAGAAGCACCACAGCGACATAGACACATCTATATTTCATGTTGTTGAATGTTTTTAGGTTTATTTTTTTAATGTTTAGCTAAAAAACTTTGGAATACCTCTCCAAGTTCAAACTTAACACCAACACTGTAAAATTTCAAAATAACTAGAAGCAAAACTCTGAATTTGATATGTTGCTATATTTTTTCTCCATTTGTTGAGATCATCTTTTCCATCTTTGGGGCCCCAGACAGTCATCAGTATTTTCTGTCTCCACCTGCTTCCTAGTCTACGGCTCTGACCATCTGGGCATTTTTCCACCTTCGTCCTTGTTAAATGTGTGCTTTGGTATTTTTGCTTTGCTCATAGCAAAGGTCTGTCTGACCTTGATGCTGCCTGACTTGCTCTCTATGGCAAATAAGCCGGGTGGAGGGAGACAGAGCGTAGCCCTCACCCTCATCATGGGGCTTTGGGCAACGGGGGCTTCAGTCGTGTGTCAGGATTTACAGCCTCGGGTGACATGAACCTCTAGTCACCGACATCCCCTGGCCCTGATACTGCCAGCTGCTTTGGGGTGACAGCCTTGTCCTTCTAGGACACGTCATCCCAAGGGGGATACTCTTCCCTCTCTCCTTGGCAACCCACTGATCCAGCTGCCTACAAAAAGCCTCCCACCTAATTGGGCCAAGTTCAGTTTTTGACCTTGACATTTTACCAAAGGTAAAACTTAAGAAAACACGTGTAGTGACTATGATACATCACAGCCAAGAAATGTGCTTTAAATTGCTGATCTAACCCTCTGTCTAGAAGTTTCCCCTCTAGTGTGATGAGCATGATATAAACAGACTGACTGGGCAGCCCTCTGGCGTGAGATCAGTACCGTAGGAAGAAAAGGGGGCTTGGATGCCTTAAAACACGTTTGCATGTCTGCAATGCTTCGTGAGTGACGCTGGCAAACACAGCTGTAGCTGAAGCCGACCCTACCGGTGAAGAAGGGGCAGGAACTCAACAGGCAGGAGTGGGTAGGACAAAGGGTACTTACTGGTGCTGGCTCTGCATTGTGGAGCTTGACCACTTCAGGCAAATCCTTGGACCCATGGCCTTTTAAAGTTCATGGGATCACAGACACCCCTGACAGTCTGGTGAAAGCTATGCACTTTCTCAAGAACAAATGGTCAGATGTGCCGATGATTTCAGAGTTTTGCATATACCAGAAGCCCAAGAGGATCACTGTGCTGGTTATCAGACATCCAGAGTCGGTAATTCGTGTCAGAGAGGAGGGGCTGGGAAGGCAGGAGGGCAGGTGCACTTCGCAGCCAGGTACCAGCTCCCTGGAGGCGTGCGCTCTGCTTTCTCCTCACCTTAACAGCCCGTGGAGGTGGCTCTTCAGGGCACAAGATCCATCAAAGAGGAGAGACTCCATTTCACCACATAGTTAATAAACAACAAATTTGTTCTGACCCACTAGCAATAAGAATATAACAAATGCACCAGGAGAAGTTCCCGAATAATCAGACAATTGTGAGTCGGCTCTTTCCTGGCTTCTGAAAAATTAAAGCAGATGTATATAAAATACATTCAAGTGTGTACTCTATTTTTATTCATTTATTTTTTGTCTTTTTAGGGCCGCACCTGCGGAACATGGAAATTTCTAGGCTAGGGGGTTGATTCGAAGCTACAGCTGCTGGCCTACACCACAGCCACAGCAATGCAGGATCTGAGACATGTCTGCAACCTACACCACAGCTCATGGCAACACTGGATCCTTAACCCACTGAGCAAGGCCAGGGATTGAACCTGTGTCCTCATGGATGCTAGCTGGGTTCGTTAACCACTAAGCCATGACAGGAACTCCCAAGTGTGTAATCTAATGGCAAATTTGCAAAACTCTAGTGTTTAGGTCAAGGTCAGTTAAATGGAGATGCCACAGACTAACTGGTCTCCTCTTCACATCAATTATTTTTTTCAGGGAGGGTGTTGCTTTCCAGGCTGAACTGACGGTTTTAGAAATAAAAATTCACTGCCGGGCCAAAAAGCTACTTTAGCTATATTTAAATGGATGAGATGGAGGTGAAAGGTGCAACTTATTAGCTCAGCCTAAGTTTTCTTTTTTTTAGTCCTGATCTGTAATGAAAAGATTTTATAAATCCTAGAATTCAATAGACTCTTATCTGTTCCTTCCCCCTTTCCTTACCATAAACAACAAAACCCAAACCAAACATAACTGAACAGTTACACAGAATAACTAGCAGATTTATACGTGTGGTCTTGAAATCACAAAATGATAACACTTAGGTTCTTAGTTAAAAAAAAGAGAGAGAAAAACTATTAAAGATTACTTAAAACTACTTCTTAAATATTTCCAAGTAGCTGATGGCATTTATACAGATGAAAAAGAGGCGAAAAGCATCCTCATAAAGCACAAGGAAGGTGCAATGCTGGCAAGTAATGAAACCCCATTTTTGTTCCCTGCATGTAAACCTTTGCTCTAACTGCGAAGTTAGAGTTGAAAAAAACAGCAGTTGAAAGAAAGTGTCCAATCCTCCCGGATGAACAGGGCTTTGCATGATGAAGACTTTCCCTTCTATGCCACTTCTGTTTAATAATATCACACCAAGTCTGAAAAAGTGTTTTTGTAGCTCAGTCATTAGTGAGGTGATGGAACACTGGCTCCCTTGGGTACCTTCAAGTGGGTGAGGACGGTGTGGAGCTCTTTAGGATTAATTCAATGGCTACGTGAGGATGCGTTAGGAAAAAGAAAAACAACTGGAAAGCAAAGAGCAAGAGCCATGCAATTATGTGTCATTTGATTCCAAAATCTGGGCTCAAGGCAAGAACAGATGAGTTCCTTGGCACACACACAAAAAATCTCCAAAGGAAAATTAATTTTTCTTTCAAAAGAGCCTTCCAGGATTTGTCTGCCACCTCGCTTAGGCAATTCCATCAAAGCTCTACTCGCCATTCACCCATGAGACTTGCTTTCAAGTTACTGTTGATTCAGCTAAGCAGGGCAGGCAGCAAGGTGACTTTCTGATACAATGTGTTACGATGTCTGCATTTTATTGGGAAGTCTTCAAAACACAAACGTCTAATTGCTTCCCTCTTGAAATGCCTGAGAAAACCACACACCAAAGGTAAAGAAGGTGAAGGGCAGCTCTGGTTTGTATCAGAGGGAAGGTTATACACAAACCGCACAGAGAGAAAGGAAGCATGTGAACAGGGAGTCAGGATGCTTCTTGGAGAAAAATTCCACTAAGCAATTCATTCCGTGTGCTGTTTGTTTTCAGAATATTAATCACATCTCTATTCAAATGGAAGAGTCAAAACATTTCCCAGAATCATATATAAGTTATCTTGGACTGTGCCACAGATGCTCCGAGTACAGGTACATAGAGAATGGATTTGCTACCTTATATTTTAAATGATTCAAAGTTCTGGGCTCATTTTATATAGATAATTATTTCTTAGAAGCAGTGGAAATAAACCACGGTGCTATTTTGATTTAGTCTCTGACCTAGCTTTTCCTTTCATCTCTAGATGACTCTCAGATCCTACCTCCAGCTTCAATTTTCAAATGGCTTCTCCGGCTTTAACTTTCTCCTACAATTCTCCATTTAGATACCTCTACACCCTCCAACCCCAAATAATCCAAACCAAATGTCATATTTCTTCTCTAAATCTTAGCCTCCTAAGGCAGCACGATCCAACAAGTTGCCCATAAGAAGTCAACCTCAAGTCCCCATGTAATAAACATCAACTTCCCAACGCTGTGCCTCCAATGATTTCTACCTTCTGAATATCACTGAGGTCTTCTTTTTATCCCTCCCTCCCTCCCTTCCTTCCTCTTGTTAGGGCCATACCTGCAGCATATAGAGGTTCCCAGGCTAGTGGTCAAATAGGAGCTGCAGCTGCTGGCCTACACCACAGCCACAGCAATGCAAGACCCTTAACTCACTGAATGGGGCCAGGGATCGAACCCAAATCCTCATGGACACTATGTCAGGTTCTTTTTTTTTTTTTTTGTCTTTTTGCCTTTTCTAGGGCCGCACCTGTGGCATATGGAGGCTCCTAGACTAGGGGTCTAATTGGAGCTGTAGCTGCTGGCCTTCGCCACAGCCACAGCAACGCGGGATCTGAGCCGCATCTACAACCTACACCACAGCTCACGGCAACGCTGGATCCTTAACCCAATGAGCAAGGCCTGGGATCGAACACACAACCTCATGGTTCCTAGTCGGATTCGTTAACCACTGAGCCACGACAGAAACTCCAGGTTCTTAACCCACTGAGCCACAATGGGAACTCCCTGAATATCACTGAGACTTTCGTTTTTCCTTTTATTTTTATTCTCGTTGTGTTAGTTTGAGGCTTCGAGCCTTCTCATCTGGAATTCTATGCTAAGTTTCTGCCTTTGGAGGTTGATGGGCCTTCTGAGCCTTTCTCTACCCTGCTACCACTATGATCTTTCCAGAAGTTCAGTCCAGCCATGAAGTCTTTACTTAAAAGTATTCCAGGCTCTACACCATTTTAAGGATAAAATCAACCAGACTACAGGGCCTTCTTTCTTGAACTGGCCTTGTTTACCTTTAGACTTAACACCATTTCCATGGGTGATTTAAAATGAGGCTCAGGTCTCATCAGAGATGGTGGTGTGGACAAATTTTACCTTTAAGTACTGGAAGGACACATCTGTGGAGTGATTTTTTTTTTTTTTTTGATACTCAGAAATACATCACATGTCATTTTTAAAAGCACAAATTTATGTGAGCAACTTTATAGAGGTGGAAAAATATTAAAGCAGAAAAGTAACAGTCCTGAAAAATAGGTTTGCTTGTCCAAAACTCTTACCCAGCGTCTGCCGGAAAGATATCCTCCAGCCTCTTGCAGTGTGGACTGAATCCGTCTTGAACACCAGGAGCATGGTATTATTGCCGCTCTTAATACTGGGCGGGAGTTCGGAGCCGCAGAATTTGCCAAGAAGGGGGTCACCGATGTTAGGGCCGTCGTGAACTGCCAGGTAGTCTTGAGAGCAGGAGGTGGAGGGAACCACGTCAAAATCATTGAACCTGTGAAACGACCCTTTTGAATACTCATGTTCTCCATTTGGATTTCCATTGAATCATAGCTTTAGTGTGTATGTCTTAAAAAGGGGCAAGACAAAGGCTAATGGCAGAGCATCCGAGATTCACTTGATAGGAAACATTAGAAACAATATACTATTGTACTGATCAGGTTCAGAAGCTGAAATTTTGGGAGAGTGTAGAATAGATTAAAGAGTGTGGTAAGTGCTGGGAATATAAAGATAAGATACAGTTCTGGACTTTCAGGATTTACAGCTAAGGACATATTAAGCCTATCTGATGGACGTTAAGTTTGGACAAGTTGAACTGATATTTACCATTTCAGCAACACTTTAGTTTTTCAGTCTCATTAAAGATATGGTATTTACTCGTTGCCTTGTTATTTTGTGATATCAGTGGCACTCTTACGTATTCTTTACTTATAGGGAGAATGCAGAGCTGTCCTGATGCCGGAATAAAAAGAAGTCTCTTATGTAGTTTGAATGTTTACTCTTTGAGAGAGAGCAAAGGGAGCTATGAAGGACATGGTTTTAGGAGGAAATCTGATATATTTTTTTTCTTTGTCATTTTAGGGCCATACCCGGGGCAGATGGAAGTTCCCAGGCTGGCGGTCAAATTGGAGTTGGAGCTGCCAGCCTATGCCACAGCCACAGCCACAAAAGGGCCAGATCCGAGCTGTGCCTGCGACCTTCACCACAGCTCAAGGCACCGCCGGACCCTTAACTCACTTAGTGAGGCCAGGGATTGAACCTGCACCCTCACGTATACTAGTTAGATTTGTTTCTGCTGAGCCACTATGGGAACTCTTGATACATTTTCTGTTTTCAACTCTTCGTTGTATAGTGTGTTCCCTTGGGAAAGTTATTTGAAACTTCTGAGCCCCAGTTTTCTCATCAATAGAATGAGATCAATAATCTATACTTCATCTGACTGTATCAAGAAGTAAACAGGAGAATGGGAGAAAGGTTAACTAAAATTCCTTGCATATAATTAGCGTCCCCAAAGTGGAAACTGCTTTCTCTTGCCCTCCCTACACCCTATGACTTCAGGACACACTTCCTCCCCATTATAGGAAGCCCCTTTAAAACTGTTCGAAAAGTACAATTGTTTGAACTGGTGGAGTGCCTGTTTTTCCCCTGAACCACCACCAGCGTGGTGGAGGGTGGAGACCCCACTTTCCAGGGGAACAGGACCTTGCCACATACTTGCTCTCCCTCTCCCTAGATTCCCATGTACCTCTGATGAGGATCCATGCTGTCCATCATTAAAGGGCCATCTTTCCTGTGACTAGAGCTGAACCGGTTTTCTGAAGAAGGTAACCTTGACTTACGTACTTGAGCAGAATCACTCTGTCGTCTCTGCCGGTGATGCTGTACAGACAGTGCATATTGTTAGGGTAGTCGGAGTGGGAATAGGAAGGGCTCTTGAGGATTCCCGAGGAGAGGTTGAAGGTGCCACCACAGGCTGCAAGAGAAGGCGGCAAAATGCAGAGCACAGCTATGACACACGGCAAAGGAAAGTCATGGTCAGACGTTCCTGACTACTGCACCCCCCTGCCAAGAGACAGAGATGATGGCTATTTGTCTTAAAGCAACGTAAAGCTCCCTTTGTGGGGTTTGCAAATAACTGAGATTTCTGCACTGAGCTGGGGGGTAGAGACCGGAGCGGAAGCAGGGAACAGTATTTCAAGGGATGGAATCAGGCTGAGCCAAAATCATGCCCAGAGTGTAAGCGATGAGAAAGCAATGTCTCACATGGTGGAATATAGCCGCCCTTCCTCTGCTGGACAGAGGGATAACGGTGATGACAGAGTCTGAGGGATAACGGCGATGACCGGAAGTTTAGAAAAGTTGAGCAGAGTCCAAGGCACAATGGAGGCATAAGAACCCGGGAAGGACTATGACCTAAAATCTTAAGTCATAAAGGTAGGTGTCTCCTACTTCCGTGATAGATGATGATACCGTGACGGGAATAATGGAGGGTGGTTCCCTCTGTGGGCTCAAATGCACAACTCTCGGGTCCTGTGTATTTCTGTTCTATTCAGTCGTAAGGCTGCTAAGGACTGTGTTTGCCCAAGTTCTATTACTGATCCTCAACAAGCACGAGCAAGTTAGGTCCACCCCCAACCCTGAATCCAGAGATCAACAGCCCATAGCCCTCAATTACGCCCACTAATAAAATAATACCCATAAACACAGAATGAGGTCCCATAATAAAAAACATAGATTTTTAATTTTTTTGCTTGGCCTTGAGATAAGGAGGAAGAATTTGTGCCAGTCAGTGATGGAAAGTGCCCTGTTCTCACTGTAGTGAGGAAGGTTTTATTTTGTGATTTTATCAAATCTTCTCATGGAAAGTGCTCAAGAAAAAAAAGCAAAATTCCCAGCTCCATCCTTATGGCTACTCACGGGTTATCCTATAGGAAAACTTGAATCCGAAGTCTGTGGTGTGTGCGTTCGAGTAGAAGTTAAGCAGCACTGGCCCGGAGATGGTGACAGGAGACAGGACCTCTTCCCCACACAGGGTCACCAGGGGTGTGGAGGACAGGCTGTGACCGCTGATGATGTGCACGCCATCACTGACGCAGCTTCCTAACACGGCGGAGCGAGCTGTGCCGAGCAGAAGACAATCGGGAGCAAACATAAACAATCCCACAAAAATGTCAGGAAGATCCACGCCATTCACATAGAAATGAAAATGAGGTGGAGTTCCCGTCATGGTACAGTGGAAATGAATTTGACTAGTATCCATGAGGACACGGGTTCGATCCCTGGCCTCGCTCAGTGGGTTAAGGATTTGGCATTGCTGTGAGCTGTGGTGTAGGCTGGCAGCTGCAGCTCTGATTGGATTGGATCCCTAGCCTGGGAACTTCCATATGCCACGGGTACGGCCCTAAAAAGACCAGAAAAAAAAAAAAAAGAGAGAGAGAGAGAGGGAGAACCAATCGCTGTTTTGGCAAGTCTTTATGTGACTTGGTTTCCTGATGAACTGATGCTCAGCCTACAGGCACAGGCGTGAGAAAGCATGGGGAGCTTCACAACAGGCAAATCTCACGTAGAAACAATCCAGAATTTTCTTCCTTATAAAATGGCTCCTTTAATTCAGTGATTATAAACTAGGGACAGATGAGGGAGCAGTGGGATGGATGGGGTGTTTGCGGTTAGTAGATGCAAACTATTACACTTAGAATGGATAAGCAGTGAGGTCCTGCTGTACAGCACGGGGGTTTATATTCAGTCTCTTGGGATAGACTGTGATGGGAGATAATATGAGAAAAAGAATGTATATCTACATATGACTGGGTCGCTATGCTGTACAGCAGAAATTGACACAACACTGCAAATCAATACTACTCCTATAAAAATAAAATTAAAGAAGTAATTATGCTTCTAATTGGGCCTAAATCTACAAGTTGAAAATGTGAAAGACTTAATTTCAATGACCTTATCATGAAATCAGAAATAAAATGATGCTGGAAAAACAGGACAAAAAAGAAATACAGTAAACTCAGATTCATGGCTTGAATAGTGCCAAATTGCATGCCTTAATTTTAGCCTGCGAATTCATCTTGTAGATAATACCGAAAGCTCTGGTGGAATTTAAAACATTCAGAAGAAGTGAGTTTGAGATTCAGAAAATATTATGAATTAGCTGTAAAAGTATCGCCAGCAAGAATATATAAAGTGGTGAAAGCAAAATCATAGAATAAAAGGAAATGTTGCTGATGCTGGATTAAAATGTTAGTTATACATCAGTTGAATGCTTTAAAAGTATTAAAGTTGAATCAGTTGAATCTTTTAAGTAGTAAAGCCTTAGTTTTTCCTTTTTCTTTTTCCTTTTTAGGGCCATACCTGTGGCCTGTGGAAGTTCCCTGGGCTAGGGGTTGAATCGGAGCTGCAGTTACAGGCCTACACCACAGCTTGTGAGAACACAGTATCCTGAGTGAGGCCAGGGATTGAACCCACATCCTCATGGACATTATACTGGGTTCTTAACCCACTGAGCCACAACAGGAACTCCTAAAGAGTTAGTTTTTTAATTCTTTGATGATATAGGCTATCACAGTGGTGGTTGTCTTAGAAAATTATGGAAAGAATATGAAATATAAGGAATATGCTTCATTATGCTTCAAAAAAATTAAAGGAACTCCTTCAAGTATAGAAAGCTTATTCATGAAATAGCAATTTTTATCTATATTGAGACATAACCAAAGTGTACTAGTTGTTTATAAAAGGTCTGTATTCAACAATAAAGAGAGGCAGAGGGAATTGAGAGGGGATTTTAATTTTTTTTTTGTAGATGGTAAGAGAATGCCAAGTAACTAAAAACACCATTCAAGATGATCTGCTCATTCTCGAAGCCTGACTCAGTAAATTGTGAAAGTTATGATATTATGATATTTGGTAAATTGCTTAAGGATTAAAACATTCCTGTATCTATCTCAACAGTTATTTCTTTAAGGTAGGATGCTCTTCCCAATTTTTTCCATAAGAACTCAAAAATTACATAATATCAGAATAGGTAAGTTTCCCTAAGTCAAGAAAAATATCAAGAGTTAGCACGAACAAGGTAATATACAAGAATATGAAAAATAAGTATGTCCATAGTCATCAAATAATTCATGCAGACACATCTTTTTCTCCAGGTCTACCTATCAGCTCACCGTGTTTGACCAAAGGTATAAGTCCAATTCTTCAAGAAGAAGACACTTGGTGACAAAGACCACAGGCATTAGAAAATAATGAGATTAAATACTCCCCATAATCACAGGGGAAGACAATGGAATACATAATCAAAATATATGCAAAACTCTCAAGTGGAATATAGGTAAATGCAACTAGGATGACTGCCTTCTAGGGAGAGAAAAGAACTTAGTCAAGGTTATAAAAAAGTTCTTCAAGGAGCAAGATGGATGGATATCAAAGTTGAGTTTATGGTCGATAAGTAGCGTTCAATCAGACATACGAGGACTTGTCAGGAAGAACAGGACCCTGAAATTAAGTGATACTTTCTCCATGGATGAGAGCCCGTTATGTGACAAGGAGCTACAGTCATTCTTAATTCTATCTTCAGGAAATGACTGGATGAATATTTATTATTGAAATCTCTGAGGTAGAAAACAATCCTCCACGATTTGCTTCTACGACTATTTTCTCTCCTGAAAAACTTTAAAACGTATTTATTATCTAAAATGGGTAAGGCTCTGTCCAACCTAGTGAAATGTCATCTTTATCACCTTATCCTGGGCTTTATGCCAAAGAGCAATGTTCAAGTCTTGATTTTAACATGACTCCAAGGACCCGGAGAGAAGCGAGAGGAAGGGAAGGAGGAGTCACTCAGCCAATAACATAAAGGTGTGGAATTTTTTTTCTCCAGAGCCCCAGAGAGGGAGGCAGAGAAGCCAAAGAGGACTAGAAAGAGTGGGAAATCCTTTTGGCTGATATATATATATATACACACACACACCCATATATGTACATATATATATATATATATATATATATATATATATATATATATATACACACATATATATATATATTTTTTTGGTATTTTTGCCTTTTCTAGGGCCACACTTGCGGCATGTGGAGATTCCCAGGCTAGGGGTTAAATTGGAGTTGTAGCTGCCGGGCTACGCCACAGTCACAGCAACGCGGGATCCGAGCTACGTCTGCAATCTACACCACAGGTCACGGCAATGCCGGATCCTTAACCTACTGAGCGAGGCCAGGGATCGAACCCACAACTTCATGGTTCCTAGTCGGATTCATTAACCACTGAGCCATGACGGGAACTCCCAGCTGAAATATCTTAATAGTGCAGATGAGATAAAGTCTGCAGTGAAACAGCAGAGCGCTCAGGTGGAGGCACACGAATCAGGGGCAGCTCTGACTAGCTTGGACCCTGACTCCTCAGTGGAGGAATAATTCTGGGGGAGGGGGGCACTGAGCTCCACAGAGTGTGAAGGTCAAAGTCCGACAGCCCAGGCAAGCGGGGAATCGCCCACAGCCTACCCGCCACCTCTAGGGCTCGGCCAGTTCCCAAAAAACAATAGAAACTACTTCAAAAGAACCCCTGCCCACTGCTTTCCAAAATAGTGAGATGGGAAGTGGGCCAACATTCTTATTTCTTGAGACATAACTGATAGAGCAAAGGCAAGAAATAAGTGGATGGATAATGCCACTTTCTTAAAATCTGAGATTAAATGGAGGGGAAATGTGAATGAAAACACAGAAAACTCCATGACTGTGCTTCTTGGTGGAAAAAAAAAAAGGGCCAAAAGGAAAAATCTAATACACATTTATTATCTGAAATGGGCAAGGCTCTATCCAACCTTTTTCCTCTGTCCAGTTTTTTTTTTTTTCCTTTTCCTTTTATATTAGGTGTAGGCTGTAAACCAGGACTTCTAAGTTCATGACGGTGAATTTAGGTAAACATTACACAGGACTTGTATCTATCTGGAAATCGAGTGCCATTCTTCCTCGAAGGCCATCTCTAGAGGACAGGGAACAAAAGGCATTTGCATGGGTACCCCCATTCTCTGTGCCAAGGCTCTATTCTCCACTCAATTATTCTTTGCCTTTTTTTTCCCCCTTGGCTGCATCCACAGTGTGCCTGCAGAAGTTCCAGGACCAGTTCTTCAGAAGATATGTGATTTATAAGCATCTTCTTCTACTCTGTGACTTATCTTTTCATTTTTAAAACAGTGCCCTTTGAACACTTCTTAATTTTTTTTAATGGCCACTCCCATGGCATGTGGAAATTCCCCGGGGCAAGGGATAGAAACTGCACGACAGCAGCGACCTGAGCCATGGCAGTGACCTGACAATGCTAGGTCCTTAACCCACTGTGCCACCCGGGAACTTCTCTATCCAGTTCTTATTAGGAGATACTCTGGGGAGTTCCTGTCTTGGCTCAGCAGTAATGAACCTGACTAGTATCTATGAGGATGCAGGTTCGATCCCTGGCCTCACTCAGTGCATTATGTATCCAGCGTTGCTTTGAGCTGGGATATATGTAGGTCACAGACGTGGCTCAGATCTGGCGTTGCTGTGGCTGGCAGCTACAGCACCGATTTGACCCCAGCCTGTAAATCTCCACATGCGTACCCCCCAACCCCAAAAAGGAGAGATGTTCCAGATCTGAGAAAAAGTGAGTTTAGAATTTGCCTAGATGTGGGATTTTTTTTTAGTTAAGAATTTAATTTCTAACCCCCTCCTTATCGCTGAGGTAAATCAATGTTATTACCGAATTTTAATGACAGAAAAATCAAGGCACAGAAGGCATTGCCTAGGTTACTTCCTCTGTTACATGTTTTCTTTATAAAGTTGAAAAAAAAAAGCCTATCATCTTTGCAGCAACTGGGAGCCATCTACTTGGCCACATAAATAATGAAAGCAGAAAAATATACTTTTAGACCATTTGGTACTTGGGAAAATAAAATAAGTATTTGATTCCAAAATAAGCACAAACACTGATGGTTTCTCCTTTGTGCTTTCTCGTTAGATTTTGTTGGTTTTTGCTGTTTCAATTTCGACCAAAGTGACATTTTGAATTTGTCAAATCTATTTTATTTCGCCTTTTAGAGCCATACCTGAGGCACATAGGAAGTTCCCAGGCTAGGGTTCAAACTGGAGCTGCAGCTGCTGGCCTACGCCACAGCCACAGCAGCACAGGATCCTCAGCCCACCTTGCAAGATCAGGGATTGAATCTGCATCCTCATGGATACTAGTCAGGTTCATAACCTGCTGAGCCACAATGGGAACTCCTAAATCTCTGTTTTATTTCACAACTTTTGAGGACACCATTAAGAATACCAAGAGCCATTTTAGTCTTGAGATAACTTTCAGAAACAAACAAAAAAGGTCCTGTAAATGCTCAAGTGGAAAATTCTTCTATGATTCGATTTCCTTGAAACTCAGTAGGGATTATATAGGAAAGATAAGTCTGCAGTTCACAGAATGAAAATAAGGAGAAAGGTAACCTTAGGCCAACATTTAATACCCTAACATACTTTCCAAGTGACTTACTTTAGTGGAAAGTAGGTCGCTGAACCTTTGTAACCTTTTAGCAGGAAAATAACCAGTATGTGGCTAGATAACCAGTACACTGGTTTGAAGAATAAAACCTATGCTAACCAGTTGTCAGCGCTCAGTAGACACAGTGTATTGACAAATGTGTTTCCCTGTAATATTTTGGAGCCTGGAATAGCCCATTTTTTTTCTTGACAAGTCCACATTTTGTGCCAGTGGCCCACCAAAACAGCAGATCCAGAGCCTTCATCTCTACCCAGTCAACACAGGCTCTGCTGGCAGCTTGGGCTCAGAAACACTGAGTCATTTGGAGAGAGTTTTTCAGAAACAGTTCTGCGGTCTATAGCAGCTAAGAATAATGTTCCTTGCAAAAAAAAAAAAAAAAGAAAGCTATGAATTTTCTTAAGGGCAATTAACACTCAGTTTTATCACAACACACTGCACATGCATTCCTCTGGCTCGCTTAGAAGGGACGGAAGGTTATTTTTACTGCAGCTAATGAATCTCGAACTTGCTGATGGTGTTCAATGAACATTGGCATTGATATGATTAGTGATAAAAATCTAATGACAAAATAAATCGGATTCATGTTGCCCTTTTGGGGAATCATTATAATTCATTTAACCTAAGCCAGAAACGATGCACTTTGGAGTTCGAAAATGCTGACTACTTGTAACACTGGAAATGTCACAAGACATTAGCCTAAAGATATCTTATAAAAAGAGCAGTCTCTTCAACTGGTGAGAAGGAGCAAAATCATTAAAATGGAAATCAGTAACTCTGGCAAAACCAAATATTGGTTCTCAGGCAACACGTGTAAAGGTACGTCTGCCTGGGGAGCCTGACTGGCAGCAGCAAAAATATTAAAACAGTGGCTGCTCTGGTAAATGAAGGTTCACAGAATACATTTCTACAGGCAAGATCTGACTCTCACATCTACTAGTTTCTATTTTTTAAAAAATACCATGATTACTAGGAGTTCCCGTTGTGGCCTGTGGTGTAGGCTGGCAGCGGGGTAGCTCCGACTGGACCCCTAGCCTGGGAACTTCCATACCCCGAGGGTGCGGGCCCCAAAACAAACAAACAAACAAACAAACAAACAATCAATTGCAATTTACATAAGAATAAACGTACCTTCCAGATGGAAAGACACCAAGGTCAAGAGGACCACAGATAGAGGGTTGGCCTCGATGATGTAGGTACAATTCATGTTGTTGTCATATTGCTTTGGGTAGTTTGGAGAAACAATGTAACCTGAAGGGTTAGTGAAATTCCTTCCACATCCTACGTGGGAAGACAAAGGCATTATCAGCATCTCACACACAGCATCTTTTTATCAGCGAGGGAACCTCAGCTTTTCTAAGCTCTCCAGAGACAAATTCTCTGAGATACTCCAAACAGAATAAACGAAAATGGAAAGAACGGAGCTCTAATTTAAAAATAAATATCTATGCAAAATGAGAACATTATACATTTTTAAGAAAATGATACATAGTTTTGGGCTAAGGAGGAATTTTTGCCATAATCCATTGCAAATCACTTAATTTTAAGATATAAAATAAAGGATAGCTTAGCAAAGATTGAAGAAGATCTGTGTAGCTAACGAAACAAAAATGATGAAAAGTGATCTGTACCAAATCAATACACTCAGTAGTTTTAAGATACCTTATTATGTTATAGAAAAATATGTTCTTTTCATTACCATTGTAATATGGCCATTAAAAAACACCTGCTTTATAAAAATGGTTGAATTTTACTCAGCCATAAAAAAAGAACATAGTAATGCCATTTGTAGCAACATGGATACAACTAGAGATGCTCATACTAAGTGAAGTAATTCAGAAAGAGAAAGACAAATGCCATATGATATCACTTACATGTAGAATCTAACATATGGCACAAATGAACTTATCTACAAAACAGAAACAGACTCATAGATACAGAGAAGAGACTTGCAGTTGCCAAGGGGCATGGGGAGGGAGTGGGATGGATGGGGAGTTTGGGGATAATAGATGCAAACTATTGCATTTGGAGTGGATAAGCAATGGGGTCCTGCTGTATAGCACAGGGAACTATATCCAGTCTCTTGGGACAGAACATGATGGAAAAGAACATAAGAAAGGGAATGTATATATATGTGTGACTGGGCCACTGTGCTGTACAGCAGAAATTGACACAACACTGTAAACTAACTATACTTTGATAATTTAAAAAGTTTAAAAAATGGTTGAATTTACTAATCCCAAGTCTTTAACAAATTCTAACATGACAACAAATTCTAACATGACTCTCTGGTGTCAGACATGAAGAGAACTGTCTTTTTACCACCAACACAGCATGTGTTTCCATATAACCACTAACCAACGAACCCCCCTCCCCTTATCTATCACATAGAAAACATCAGTATCTTTTTAAACGGATATTAAAACACACACACACACACACACACACACACACACACACACACACACAAATATAACGAACCAAGTAAAGATCTAAAATCAGGTCTGCGATTGTCTTCGGACCCTTCCCTTACACCAGCCTCTTATTCACGTCTGAAATACCTGTTTGGTGTGTTATTTCTTCTCTTTCCTTTCATTAAAATTCTTCCTCAGCAGTGGTTTGTGAGGAGTGGCTACTTGATTTAATTCAGCCAACAAGCACACACACACACAGACCACTGTTCCTTAGACTTGAAAACTATCTCTCACCACTGTTCTGCTTTGTTTGTGGTCTTCAGAGATTCAAGGGAAAAAAGCCACAAGAAAATGGTTCCAAAGGTTGACTGAGCTCCAGAATCATCTGGGTGAGGGGCTAAGACATGCAAGGCTCCAGCCAGGGCGATTCTGAATTCAGACAGGCTTGGAGGGAGGCCCTGTTTTAGAGCCCACGGTGATTTCCACGCAGGCGGGCGATGCACCGACTGTCTACTAAACACACGGACGGTCTACTGAGTCCTGCCTCCCAGATTCTGCCCAATTCCTGCCCCATGGCAGATCTGAGGGTTAATTTCAGACATGGGTGAGTGGCACTCAGGCCTTTTACATTGTCTCTTCTGGCCTCCGTTTGGATCCAGATCCACATTGGCTGATTGGGAGGGAAAGGTACACTCTCAGGATGAGGGGACCCGCCCAGGCTCTTTCCTTTGGGTCCCCGTGCCAGGTTCCAGCCAACCCTGGAACAGACCCTCTCCTCCTCGAGCCTGCCTGTGGCAGCCACACCCTTTCAAGGCCCCTGGGCTTTGTTTTTTAGGGCTACTTACGGCTTAAGAAGGATGCAGAGAAGCCCTGAGCCGGCGTCTCCTGAGACTGGAACACAGCAGTGAAGGCGTTCCAGGGTGTAATGATGGGACCAGGGGCCACGTTCCCACAGCTCGTGGCCAGCAGGGCCTTGTCCGCCTCCTGAGTGCCTGCCCACACCTAGAAAAGCCACAAATATGCCTTAGTGTTCCGGGTTTTCCCTCATCAGGGTTTAAAGGTGCTTAGGCTGGAAACGAATGGCACTTGGGTACAGAAACTGAAACATCGTAGTGAATAAAACACAGGCAAATCTGCTATATTTTCTTTTGAGAATCGTTTCTGGTGTAATTTTTTTTTTCTTTTTGCACATGGAAGTTCCCAGGCTAGACGCTGAATCAGAGCTACAGGTGCCAGCCTATGTATGCCACAGCCACAGCAACGCTGGATCCCTGACACACTGAGGCCAGGGATTGAACCTGCATCCTCAGGGATACTAGTCAGATTCATTTCCACGGCGCCACAATGAGAACTCCCGAGAATCATTTCTTTAAGCTGCTTTCTTATAGCCCATGCTTGACTCTTGCAAGGAGACTATTCATTTTTGTGTAGCTAGGCAGTGATTAAAAAAACAAACAAACAAACAAAACTCCATCAGTACCCGGTTTCCTGTTGCCTTCTTCTAGTTGACCTGATCTAGCTGAACTTGCTGGTGCCGGGGCTGGGGAGTGGGCAAGAGTAGTGTGTGTGCCGCTGTGGGGTTCACCATGTGTCCTGCTGGTCTGGCAAATTGTAGGTTGCAAGTAGAGAAGATTTATGGAGCAAGAAGCCCATGCAAAGGAATATATTTATAGAGCATGAAGAAGATGGATATGAATTTTAGGTCTATGTGAACTGGGATAAATCATGGAAGACTTCCTGGCAGTGATGAATTTTAAGGTTCATTTTGAAGAAAGGATGAGATTCCGTCACTGTGCAATTCGCCAAAGACCAGGGTGCCACTTCCAAGGAGTCCCCTGGCTATCATTTAACTGGTCTGGCCACTTTAAAAGAAGCAATGGAGATGCTCACTTGAAAAAGACTTGCTGGTGGAGTAACTGTGATAGATATGCTAATTTTGATCAAATCAGTCCTCACTTGGGGAAGGACATCAATCTGAGATCACAACTTCCAATACAGATTCCAGCTAGGAAAGGAACTGTCATGGAGCCAGTGAGAGTATAGAAAAGGGGCTTTACCCAATATAGAGAAAGGTGAGCCTGTCTGAAGTGGCCACAGTGGCAGGAAGGGGCAGGTCTAGTTCAAACAGAGCAAAATCTGAGTAAGGAGTGAGGGGTGGCTACAGTCAGTGCAAGGTCCGTGGCAAGTCAGGGACCCGGACCACATCCTGCAGGTGGCAAGGAGCCACTGGGAGGTTTAAGGCTCAAAGAGGAGAGGGAGTTCCCGTTGTGGCTCAGCGGACTAAAAACCCAACTAGTGTCCATGAGGATGCAGGTGCGACCCCTGGCCTTGCTCAGTGGGTTAAGGATCTAGCGTTGCTGTGAGCTGTAGTATAGTTTGCAGACTCGGCTCAGATCTGATGTGTCTGCAGATGTGGCTGTGGCCAGCAACTGCACCTCCAATTTGACCCTTGGCCTGGGAACTTGCACGTGCTGCAGGTGTGGCCCTAAAAAAGCAAAAAAAAAAAAAAAAAAGACTCAATGAGGAGAAAGGGAGGAAAAGAGAGGCTGTATTTCCAGCATTGAGTCACTTAAGGAAAATACTGATAGGTAATAAATAACCACTATTGGGGACAAAAGACCATTAAACATGTTTAACCAGTGGGTCTCAACTGGAGGATTTTATGCTTCCCATCAATGTCTGGAGGCATCTTTGATTGTCACGTTTGGTGTGGGGGGTGGTATGTAGTGGGTGGGGGGCCACGGATGCTATTAAACATCCTGTAATGTCCCCGGAACCCCTAACTAAGAATAGTCTAGCCTCCAAAGGCAAAAAGGTAATTGGGTTTGGATTAGTCCTACTTGACTTTGACGTTTCCTTCACATCACACTACTCACTCTGAAGGTAGCGCTTTCAGGAATAGTCCTCAAACAAAGCAAGAGCACATCAAGCTGTTAGAAACATTCCTACCAGCAAGTCAGCCCATGAGAAGAAGGGTGAGGCAGCACCAATGCAGGGCTCTGATTTACTGTTTCTTAGCTCTTTGAAGCCATATCATCTCAACTGATCTTCAAACACTACGTATCCAGTGGATAGTCATCTTACTGAAGTCAAATTATACTTGTCGTTCATGAAATACGGGAGGTGCTTGGGACTGGGGCTCCTGAGAACACAAGCAAAGCTATTCTGCCAAATACCTAGGGTCAAAAAAAGTGTCCGGGTAGACATGGAGAACAGATTTGTGGTTACCAAGGGGGAGTGGGGAGGCACTGGGATGGATGGGGAGTCTGGGGTTAGAAGATGCAAACTATTCAGAAGGGATAAGCAATGAGGTCCTGCTGTATAAACAGGGAACTATATCCAGCCTCTTGGGATAGACAATGATGGTGGATGTTCAGAGAAAAAGAATGTATATATATATATATGTATGACTGGGTCACTTTGCTGTACAGCAGAAATTGGCACAACACTGTAAATCAACTAAAATCTTAAAAGTGTCAGGAAGAAAATGCCCCTTTAACTATGCAGGGAAACAGAATATGGAAGTTTTCTGCCCATATTTTGGAAAATTATAAACATCACTTACTAAGAGTTCTGCACATACTATTTTTTACAAACATCACTAAAAAAGCAAAGTGATTAGAGCTAAAAGTGTTAAGAAAGAATCTCAACTTCTTCAATAAAGAACTTCAAGAACCCTCAAGGGTTTACACCTTTTTTTCTGTTTTGTTTTTCTTATTTCCAAAGTTGACAGAAACGGATCAAACATCCCAATTAGTTGCATGGCTTACAGTTTTATCAAGCCATTAATCACGGATCTGACACCTCTACCTTTTAGCCCAAGAACCTAAGTTTTGTAGCGATAGTCATGGTAAAGGGTTATTAAATATCCTCGCTGCCTTGTCCGTAGAGAACTCATTTCACTGGCCCTATGACCTCGAACTCTTCCAGTGATATTCGATCTACAAAATGTTACCAAACTGTCAAAAACGTTCTGACTATTCTTAAGATTTGTAAAACTCAGCCTGGCTGCACATGATATTTTATCACTGAAGTAATTTTTTAAAAGTGTTTATTGAGTACCTGCAGATTCACATGCGGTTGTAAGATATAGAGAAATCCCTTGTACTGATTTTCCAGTTTCCTCCAACCCTGACATCTTGTAAGACGACAATATCATAACCAGGACGTTGACATTGATAAAGTGCACTCATCTTACTCAATTTCCCAGCTGGACTTGCATTTGCCCACGTGCATGTTTACATTTGGTTATATACAAGTTTACACCATCGCAGTCAAGATACCGAACAGCTCCAGTACCAAGGCTCCCTGGAGCTGCCCTATTATAACCACACTCGATTCCTTCCCATACCCACTTCTTGCTAACCTCTCATACTCTGACCTCCACTTCTAAATACTATCATTTCAAAAACAGTATATACATTATACATAACAATAGCGGATGTAACCTTTCTGGATTTTTTTTAACTTGGCATAATACCCTGGTGATTTGTTCAAACTGTTAACCTGACAAGAGTTTGATTGTTTTTATTTTTTATTTTTTGGTTTGTTCCCAGATGGGGGATCTCAGTTCCCAGACCAGGGAATGAACCCGGGCTGCAGCAGTGAAAGTGCTGAATCCTAACCACTACACCACCAGGGAACTCCCAAGAGTTTGTTTTTATTGAGAAATTGTACTCTATGGTACACATGTAGCAGAGTCTGCTGAACCATTCATCTGTTGAAGGATGTTCACACCAATTCAAGTTTTTGTCTGTTGCCAGTAGAGCTTCTATGAGCATCTGTATACAGGTGTTCGTGTGGACAGAGTTTGCATTGCTTTGGGATAAATGCCCAAGAGTACAAGTGCTGGATCTTCTTGGTAAGTGCAGGTCTAGTTTTATAAGAAATGTCCCAACTATTTTTCAAAGTGGCTGTGCCATTCATTTCACACTCCCACTAGCAGTGAGCGATCAGTTTCCCTGCATCCCCCCCCCCCCGCTTTTTTCTTTCTTTTAGGGCCAAACCCATGGCATATGGAAGTTCCCAGGTTAGGGGTCAAATCGGAGCTGCAGAGGCCGGCCTACACCACAGCCAAAGTGACATGGAATCCGAGCTGCCTCTGTGACCTACACCACAGCTCATAGCAACAGGGATCCATAACCCACTGAGTGAGTCCAGGGATCAAGCCCACATCCTCATGGAACCAGTGAACCATGACGGGAACTCCACTTACCTGCACTCTTGCCAGGATCTGTGATGTCAGTGGTTTTAATCCTAGGCATTGTGATGGGTAAGTGGTTTGCAAATCTTTTCTCCTCAGTTTGTAGCTTCTCTTTACACCTCATCACAGAGGCTTTCACAGTGTGAAAGAGTTTTAACTTTGATAAGGTAGAATTTATTAATTTTTCCTTCTATAGATGATTCTTGTGATGTTTAGTCTAAGAATTTTTCATCTGTCTCTGGGACACGAAGATTTTCTGCTTAAGTCTTTGCACGTGAAAGTCACACCACAAAGTATGCGGTGGTTCAGATTTTAACTCTTATTAGGAGGTTTCTTACTTCTTCATTCAAGAAATTCAGGGAGTTCCCATCATGGCTCAGTGGAAACAAATCTGACTAGCATCCGTGAGGACGCAGGCTCGATCCCTGGTCTTGCTCAGTGAGTTAAAGGTCTGGTGCTGCCATGAGCTGTGGTGTAGGTCACAGATGCTGCTCGGATTCTGCTTTGCTGTGGCTGTGGCGAAGGCTGGCAGCTACAGCTCCAATTTGACTCTTAACCTGGGAAATTCCATACGCTACGGATGCGGCCCTAAAAAGACAAAAGACAAAAAAAAAAAATTAAGCATCAAACTGTCCTTTTCTTACTTGGAGAGGCAATGAGTCATTTCTAGTCTAGACATTTATGTTCCTGCAACCAGCTCAGCTCCCATTACATAAACAAGTGCACCGACCTTCACAAAGCTGTTCAGACACTGTCCGTCACCACTGGGGATTAGGAAGTTGTTGTCAAAGTTGATCTCCAAGTGTTTACTTGGGTGCGTGATGACTGTCCAGGAACATCGGCTGTTCTCGGGGAAATTCTGAGGCCAGTGAGGGGATCTGATTGTACCAGTGTCTGAATGCAATATGCCACCACAACCTGAAAAATTTTCACGGAGAAAAGTCATTAAGTTGTGATGAAAAGAACAATTTTGGCAACTGAAGCCTTCTAGAACAGATGTATTTCTCAATGTGATATTTCAGTGTGTCTTTACTCACAGACGAGTCTCTAACCTTCAGGGTAAGTACATATAACAAGAGCGTTCAGTAAAGGAAGGTCACCAAAGCCACAGGAAGCTTCAGCTGCCACTGTTTCCTTACGCCTATACTGAACTCACCTGAGACCATTAATCCTTGCTATGAAGATAACAGACTTCTCTCCTGTCTTCAAACAATAGCAATACAAATATTGCTATTCCTCTTGAGGCCATGTAGTACTGGTAGCCCAACGATGTCAAGTTTGTGTTTTATTACCAAAAACACAGGAGAAATACAAGTCCACACTCATTTGTAATTTGATTCTAACATACTGGGCAGGAGAATATGATTCTAACATACTGGGCAGGAGAATATGATTCTAACATACTGGGCAGGTTTTCAAGGAGGGGAAAACCTTCCATGAAGCCACCAGGTTCATTCCTGGGGAAATACTGATGGCTGAAAAATAAATTACATGGGTTAAAAGAAAGAAAAACCTAGAATTATTTAATTATACTAAAATATGCCCTTAGGACAAAAGAAAAATACATGAACTCGAAACAAAATGTAGTTAAAGAAGATTCCTGGGATCTTTTGCTTTCAAACCTTTGGAGAACCAGGGGTTCATCTCAAACTCCCCTCCGATTTCAACAGCAACCAGTGCTCAACTGAAAAACAGTTTGGTTCATTCCACCAAGAGCTCCCCAATAACCCTGACTCTTTTAGAAATAACTGCCTTGTGTGTTGCTGCAAAGATAATAAGATCCAGACAAAAGTATTCAATCCATTTTCTGGGAATTCCTGTGATGTACAGAGTCTTAATACAAAACAACTAATCTTTTCTAAGCAAATATATGAACCTGGATCATTCAGATCCTGAATCATGACCATGCAGTTCATTCATTCTGAATCACAAATCTTATTTTGTCACTTTGCCGCTCAAAACTCTTCAATAGCTCCTTATAGCTCAAGGGATAATATAAAAGCCAAGACTTTTCCTGATGTGTCTCGTCCTACTTACCTGCCCGCGCTCAGCTAGCCACTCAGCATTCTGCCTTCAGGCTCTGAATATTTTTTTTTTAACTTTTAAAAAGTTAAAGTATAGTTGATTTACAGTGTTATACCAATTTCTGTTGTACAGCAGAGTGACCTAGTCACATATGTGTGTGTGTGTATAAATATATATATACATACACTTCAGCGCAACAGGAAAAAAATTTGTACCTACTCTACTCACATTTCAGCTAGATGGAACTGTAGCACCTGGGGTTGTTGGGCTGGGGAGGGTTTGGGTTTTGTGTAGGAAAACCATAACTGTCAATTTTAAATACATATACCTGCCACTGGTAATTAGCATGTAAAGCTTTGTTTATATTTCTCCCTCCAACTTGGGTTCAGTCAGAAGATACTGGTTGGAATGAACTGAAGAAACGTCCCTTTTGATAGACCGAACTGAAGTTGCTTACTGTATGTGGTTATATTCGGTAAAAATTGCATGTGAGCTTTTTACAAAAGGGTAAGAATTATGGTGTTGAATTTTAATTCACTTGTATAAGAAAGCAATTTAGAACTCTCATAATAGGTCTGAAATATTTTTACTTGCTGTTTCTCCCTCAGTAATGTATACCTCTTCCTTCCCTGCTTTATGAAACATCTATAGAAGAGTTAAAGGAAGTAATCAGTGATCACATTTTGAGAAATAACTTGGCCCAGGAATGGATATTCATTTCAATTAGGTTTTTAGACTCATTAAATGTAGTTTAAAGGCTTGGGTCTCATCTGAGTTGAGCAGAATTAAAATGACAAGTTCAGTTTCCTTACGGAAAAATTGTTTCTTTCCATCCTACACCTTAAAAAGAAACCCTGAAGTGGCTCCTCAGGAATACAGATTTTATTGGGCTTTGCCGTCTTTATCCAAATCTTGACTCTACTGATTATCAGCTACATGCCCCAGGCACATTATCCACCCATTTACCCTGCATTTTCCACTCATGCAAGTGAAAAAGATGTCTATGGACATTGTATGTCCTGTACAAGATTGCTACAGGAGACGACAAGTGTAGTGTAAACACAGAATGGAGTCTGACAGACACTAGGTACAAAATGTATACTTGTCAGATTAGTTAAGAAATCTTAAACATACACTGATGATAAAAGTAAGTGAAGAGAAGGTTTCTTTTACCTGAAGTCTCTGTGACCCAGGTAGCATAAAATCCACCATTTTGCACTGAACTGTCTGTGTTAAAAATCACCACCAGCTGGTTGGATCCAGACTGGATTGTCCTGGGGATTGAACTTCCACAGTAATGTCCTATTATGGGTGATCCAGGAGAACCACCGTTCCTGACAGTGACAGAGTCCCAAGCACAGGTTGCATGGGCTTCAATGTCAAAATCACTGAAGGTCAGCTGCAGGAGAAAAGAGAGGAAGTGAGGAAACATGCTGAGTTGCAGGTGAACTTATCTACCACAAGTTAAAGTAAAATTCTTATACATTCTTTTATTTCATTTTATATAATTTTGTGTTTATATAAAAATACAATCGCATCTCATTTCTCCCTTGCCTTTCCTCTATTTTTTCTTACTGAAGTTTCTTTTGGAAATTTTGAGAAGGGCTATTTCTCCTAGAACAGGAATCGCTAAGGTTATCCTCAGTCCCCTGGGTTAGGCTGGCAACTCATATCAAAAACATGAACGCATCTCTCTTCTGGATGGGGCATAATCTGCTATTTATAGCTTCTCCTGTGTTCATAAAAGAGACTCCATTCCTCATTCATTGTAAACTTGTAGATCTCAACATATGTGCTCTAGTCAGGGACTTTTAGGGAGAAGGTGATCTGATAGCAGGATCAAAGCCTATTCCAATCGTGTGTTTACTAGAAGAACTCTGTTTCCACATACTTCTGTTCTACAGTTTCAGAAGTATTGTATCCACTCATCAGAACTCACAGTGATGGTGTGGCCTTGCGGGGCTTCCAACAACCAAGAACAGTGGGTCAAGCTATCATATGAGGCTGGATAGTTGGGACTTGAGATCACTCCATGGTCCCCAATCTGTATTCCACCACAGTCTGAAATTAGAATTGTAAACTTCTAAACAAGATAGGAAAAAATAACCCCACTAAATTTGGCAAAGCCAAAGAGTTTTTTTTTCTGGGCCGCACCTGTGGCATATGGAGGTTCCCAGGCGAGGCATAGAATCTGAGCTGCAGCTAAGGCCTACACCACAGCCACAGCCACATGGAATCCAAGCTACATCTGTGACCTACACCACAACTTGCAGCAACGCCGGATCCTGAACCCACTGAGCCACAACGAAATCTCCTCTGCAAAGTAAATTACTACATATAGCCATTGTACTTTATGATTTTTTAGAAAAAGATAACACATGAATAAATAGATGAAAGTGGCTGAAAGCAAAGTCAAATAGATGGAAGATCAGAAATAAACAGAATCCCGTACAGTGTTAATTAACTGGAATCACATAAGGAAGACAAGCTCAAGGCTGATACAAAGGAGAAACAAGATCACGAGAACCATCAGTGGTGAATAATAAGATGAGCTTATCACTGTCAGTAAACACACTAGAAACAAAGTAATTAACATTGCTTTTCTTGAAAAAAACTAGGCCAGAGAAAATAAATGCAAGCTTGAGGAATATCACCAGTCCCATAATTAGTGACTGCATCATTTGATCATAAGCACAAATGTTGTAGTCAGGTATCAAAGTACACATTAAGCATAGTGAGTTGAAAAATGGATCAGTTTTGAAAGCATAGCATGGCCTATGTTCCACACAAATCGTACTGCTTCCTGAAATCTGACTTTTTCTTTCAATCTGATGAAGAAAAACCAAATGGCAACATAGTTGACTGAATATTCATCTCTCTCCTTCCCCCAACCAATCATTTGATTATAACACAAAGAAATGTTAGATAAAATTATAAACAGGAGTTCCCGTCATGGTGCAGTGGTTAACGAATCTGACTAGGAACCATGAGGTTGCGGGTTTGATCCCTGGCCTCGCTCAGTGGGTTAAGGATCTGGCGTTTCCATGAGCTGTGGTGTAGGTTGCAGACGCGGCTTGGATCCTGCGTTGCTGTGGCTGTGGTGTAGGCCGGCGGTTACAGCTCCGATTAGACCCCTAGCCTGGGAACCTCCACATGCTGTGGGTGTGGCCCTAAAATGACAAAAGGCAAAAAAAAAAAAATTATAAACAGAATATATTTTCTTCATAGCCAAGCTTAATTCAAAGAAAGGAGCTGTCCAAAACTTATAAACAACAATGTACTCACATTTCAAGGGGTATCTCGAACTAAAATGTGCCAATCTAGGAATATAGAGAACCAAGCTATGGGCCCCAGGAGGTGTGACTGAGATTTTTGGAGACCAGACAAAGAGAACATACGGACTTCCACAAAAGAAAGGGCTAAAGTTTAGACTATTACATAAAACTACAAATCTAAAAGGACTGCCAAGTGAGTTCCCTGGTGGCCTAGCAGGTTATGTAACCCTGGTGTGGCTTAGATCACTGCCATGGCATAGGTTCAATCCCTGGCTTGGGAACTTTTGCATGTCACAAGCATGGCAAAAAAAAAGTTTTTTTTAATTAAAAAAAAGCACTGCCATGTTAGCGAAAATGGACTAGAAAAACTCTGATAGCCCAGAAAAGCAGCAAGGAGGAATACTGCATTTTCTAGGGCTAAATTTTCAGGTACAAAATAAATGTCACAGATGCAAATCCTACCCAAAACATCAGCACATTATAGTCATATATTAATATGTCCTAAAATACACACCATGACCACATAGAGTTTATCCTGGAAATGAAAGGATGGTTTAACAAGAGAAAAATCTTTCAATATAATTTATCATATTAACATATTAAAGTAGGAAAAATAGGATCAGCTCAACAGGTGCAGAAAAGTCATTTGACGAAATCTGACAGTAAAAAAAAATTGTACATTAAAACTAAAGAGACTTTCTTTAATGTGATAAGAACAATTCTTGAAAACCTAAAAGAAACCAATATATTTAACAATGAAATGACACAGGCATTCCTATTAAGGTCAGAAACAAGATGCTATCATCCTGGTATTTGATATGATGGTGGCCTTAGCTAGTGAAATAAAACAAGAAAAAGAAATCAAGAGTTACTTTTGAAAGAGGAAAAGGGTTGTCAATTTGCAGAACATAAGACTGTTTAGACAGAAAAACCAGAGGTATTTGATCGACAAAATACTTAAACTAATTAAGAGTATAGCAAGATCTCTGGGATAAAGATCAATGTATTAAAATGTAAAAATTCCTTGAGACAGGCAACAACCAGACAGAAAGTATCAATTAAGATGTCCCACTGAGGAGTTTCCATTGTGGCTAGGCAGATTAATAACCCAGCATAGTCTCCATGAGGTTGCGGGTTCAATCCCTGGCCTTGTAGTAAGCTGCAGGGTAGGTGGCAGATGCAGCTCAGATCCAGTTTAGCTGTGGCTGTGGTGTAGGCTGGGAGCTGCAGCTCCAACTTGACCCCTAGCCTGGGAACTTCTGTAGGCCACAGGTGTGGCTGTAAGATGAAAGAAGAAATGGCTCACGGACATTACCAACAACAGCTACCTGGAAATAAATCTAACAAAATATATGTGAGCTCTTTATGAAAAATATCATTTAAAAGTTGTATATTGTTGTATAACTATTAATGTAATAAAATTCATTAACTAAAAAGATAAAAACAATTAAAAATAAAAGCTGTGCATTATTTTATTGTCAGAGTTGGAAGGCTTGTTCCAAGGCTTACCTGTAAAGGAATACCGCGCATGGAATCCAACGTGTTCTACACGTTCATTGGTGACAAAGTGTATCCATACCTGAGGATAAGGTATAACCAGTGGCATACTAGGTTTTGAAGCTCCACAGAGTCTCCATATCTGAAGCCCATCAGCATTACCTGCACAGAATAACACATCAAGCCCCAACGGTTATTCAGCTTTTGAAAAATATATTCAATGAATTCAGTAGGCACAAATACTAAGTTTTCAAGGTACTCGCCGGCACACAATTAAATTCTAGCTTAGCAGCAAATGTTTCACAAATCTCCTTTTTATCCTTCTCAGCTGCAAAGGAAAGAGTGTCTCCAACAGGGTGAAAGAAAATGCTTTTTTGGTCTGGGCCTCCTCCTCTATCATTGGTGCCATTTTGTTCCGATTCATATTTTCATACTTATTTTTAGCATAACTAATCAGAGACACAACTAATTTAAAAATAATTTTTGGATGTGCTTCTTATCTATCTGTTTATTCATTTATTTATTTTTAGCCACACTCATGGCACACAGAAGTTCCTGGGCCAGGGATCAAACCCACACCACAGCAGTGACCTGAGTCATAGCAGTGACCATGCTGGATCCTTAACCTGCCGGGCCACCAGGGAACTCCAATGTGCTTTTTATTTTTAAGACATAAATATAATACCAAGAGTGACAAAATATACCAGCAGGAAGTAACAATTACTTAACATTTTAATAATTTCTTCACTGTATTTGATCAACTAAAATGAATGGGATGTTTAGTATTTAGGTCAGAAACTATCAGATTTGGAGCTGAGTATTGTTTATTTATTTATTTAGGCCAGGCCTGTAGCCTATGGAAGTTGCCAGGCTAGGGATTCAATTGGAGTGGCAGCTGCTGACCTACACCACAGCCACAGCCACAGCAACGCCAGATCCGAGCTGCGTCTATGATCTACACCACAGCTTGTGGCAATGCTGGATTCTGAACCCACTGAATGAGGCCAGGGATTGAACCCACAGACTCATGGATACTAGTCTGGTTCTTAACCTGCTGAGACCCAAGAAGAACTCCTACTTTTGGATCTTATGTACACATGTCATGGCCATGTGACTCCTTTCATTGTTGGTCTTCCGGCATAAGAAGAACACAGTGGATGAAAGCGAGAATGTGTGCCTTGATGGAACTCACCCACTCGGAACTCCAGGACATCAAACTGACAGTCTTGGTGACTCTCCAGGTAAAAATCCTCAAAGTCAATGTAAATGGAGGAGTTACCCTGATTCGGGTTGCTGAGTGTCCATTCACAGTTCAGGTTTCTTGAGTAATTTCTGAGGCCATCATAGCCAGGGGAAGTGAAGTTTCCTTCAGGGGAATTTGTAAGGGACCCACCGCACACTAAGAAGGTGGAAGGAGACAGAGAAAATAGCTCTAAGATTCATGCCATAACAGAAAATACAAACAACCCAGCAACATTAACCACAATAACCAAAACAGCTTTTTTTGGCTTTGATTTGTTTTTCTAGATAGAGTCAGGGGTTGTGGGTGAAGGGCTGGATCATGCATGCCAACTACAGAAGCTATTTCTTGGGTACAGAAAGAAAGATGTACAAAAATAAGCAGCTTCTGTTTTCCTAGTTGGTGTAGATTAGGTAGGTGGGATTTGACTGCACACCAGTGTCTCCTAATGTGAGTCTACTTAATTTCAGAGCAATAGCCAAAGACAGCAGTGGTCCCAGTGGCTTCTGATTAGCCATCCTCCACTTGACCTGAGCATTTAATTGGATGAAACAGATAACAGAGCACTGACATTCCCATGGATTTGCTCCTTTCAACAGAGAACGGATGCACCTTGTATCAATCAAATAAAGTTTTTTTAAAGTTTTTATTTATTTTTTCTTTTTAAGCTAAACCTGCAACATATGGAAGCTCCTGGCCTAGCAGTCGAATCAGCTGCAGGTGCAGGCCTACCCCACGGCCATGGCAATGCCGAATCTGAGCAGCATCTGTGACCTATGCCACACGTTGCAGCAACACCAGATCCTTAACCCACTGAGGGAGGCCAGGGATCAAACCCGCATCCTTATAAACGCTATGTTGGATTCTTAACCCACTTAGTCACAATGGGAACTCCCTTAAAGTTTTTTTTTGTTTGTTTGTTTTAATATTCAGTTCCACTCTTCCTAAATTTTAAAGCTCTTAGATAATAATACTAATCCAGAAAGTAGGACGCTATTTAGAATAAAAAGGCCATATCTGGCTAAATTTTAAATATTCCCTATCACATATGAACCCCTCATTCATGTATGCAGGAAATCCATATGTGGATGGATGGATGGATGACTAAGAGACAATAACATCTGTCTGTCTTCAATCACATGAGCTACTCTCTGGGAGTAAGTTACCTTCCAAGAGGTAGCTGTCTGCTTCCAGGACAAAAGTTTGGACCAGGGACTTCAGAACAGGCAACCAACTAGGATGGCAGCATTGCATGGAGCTGAGCGAAAAGCTCTTCTAGCAGCATTTTTTAGAGCTTCTAATTCACAATAGCAGTTTTCTGTCTAAAACTAGAGTTTTTTTTTTTTTTTTTTTTTGGGGTGTTTTGGTCCTGCACGGGTTTTCTATCTGGTTGTGTTTGTCTTATGTGGAAGACAGCAGGTGCAGCTTTGACCTCTGCAGGGAACATGGGTGGCTCTGGGGCTGTTGGCAGTGGCTGTGGGGCAGTTGCAGCGTGAGTGATAACCTAGGTATCACTCAGATTTATAACATCCTCCATTACCTGCGTCGTCACTGGATGTGTAGGAGGCGCTGAAGCCTCCATATGGCCTGGACCCATCGGTGAAATAAACAACCTTCATTGTATTCCCTGAAGATCTGACCTCGATGCTGCCATTCACACTACTGCATAGTTTCTCTAGCTGGGGTGAGTTACTTCTGATGCCGTTAAACACCTATTGGAAAAAACAGTTTAACCTTTAGATACACAGTCCATAATTACTGCATATTTCCTAGGAGGACAAGTTTTCAGCTCAGACACACTCCCTTCTAAGAAAGCTGAAATGAATTATTTAACAAGATGGGTGCTTAACCCAGGGCCACAAGCCACCATGCAACCCAGAGTATGTTTTGAGGCCTCAGGGTCACTGCAGTAAAATGGAAGTATTGCAGCCATGCCCTCCCGCCACGTGCTGACAAGTGAGAAACTGCTGTGCCCTTTGCAACTGGAAACCATGCTCAAAATGTAAAGCAGCTATGTCAATGCGTTCACATTTTCTCTTGCAGAGATCGCTGGGGGCAGTTTTTCTCAACAATGCACCAGGGCCTTGGGTATTTGGAAAGAGGGCTTAAACATTAGTCTCTGAGGATCTGAAGTATAGAATAACTCAAATATTTTTAAATGCCTTGAAAAGTAATTTTAAAAATCTCAATTTTTTCTTTTCAGGCCACACCCGAGGCATACGGAAGTTCCCAGGCTAGGGTTTGAATAGGAGCTGCAGCTACCAGCCTACATACAGCCACAGCAACGCCAGATCCGAGCCGCATCTGGGAATTAACCCACAGCTCACAGCAATACCAGATCCTTAACCCACTGGGCGGGCAGGGATGGAAACCGCATTCTCAAGGATATTAGTTGGATTCGTTACCGCAGAGCCACAACAGCAACTCCAATCTCAATCTTAATAAAATAGTTCTTTCCTAATTCCTGGGGGTACGGGACTGGCATACGCACACCGAAGTATATGGAATGACTGGCCAATGGAGACCTGCTGTAGAGCACAGGGAATTCTACTCAATAGTCTGTGACAGACTATATGGGAAAAGAATCTGAAAGAGAACAGATATGTGTATACGTATAACTGAATCTCTTTGTTGTACAGCAAAAGTGATCACGACTTTGTAAATCTATTTCAATAAAACTTTAAAAAATGAAAAAAATGGATTTTTGAATTTTAGGGATTCAAGCTTCCATTTTCTTACCAGTCTGAATCTTTTAAAAATATGTTAGAGTGTTGTGGATTCTGAAATGTGAAGAACTCTAGTTATGCACATCGTTATTATAACTGGCCAAGTATTCTTCTTCTGTACAAAACCAAGGGACTATTTTAGCATAGCTCAAGAAAGATCCAGAAGTAACTGAACAATAACTGATTGAGTGATTAATATTCTTGTTTTTAAAAAGGATTTGAATGGCTCACAGTTAGAAATAACAAGGCAGAGGATGACACTAAGAGTTACAGAGAAGGATAACGTATTCCACAACAAAAGATGACAGCTTTTTTGTTCACTATAATTGATCATTAATTTTAACTCTTTGAGGGAGTTCACATCGTGGCGCAGCAGAAACGAATCCAATTAGGAGCCATGAGGTTGTGGGTTCAATCCCTGGCCTCGCTCAGCAGGTGAGGATCCGGCATTGACGTGAGCTGTGGTGTAGGTCGCAGATGGGGCTCGGATCCTGCGTTGTTGTGACTGTGGCATAGGCTGGCAGCTGCAGCTCTGATTACACCCCTAGCCTGGGAACCTCCATATGCCACAGGTGCGGCCCTAAAATGACAAAAAGACAAAAGAAAAAAAAATTTAGCTCTTTGAGAGCTTCTGGTTTAAAGTGTCTTCTGGCTCACAGGACCAGACACAGCATTTCCTATCACTTACTGTGCATGGATAAAATGCCACTCTGCTAATAACTCACTTGGATTGCCGTACCCAATTAGCAAAATAACCTCTCCGACATATAATATTACCCTGGTTTTCCAGACTAAGACACAAGAATTCTGAACGATTACATAATATGCTGAAGTTCAAAGGGCCCATCATACTGAAATTGACCTGCAAATTACCCCTCTGATTCTAAATCCCCGAATGATGCAAAAGGAAACAGAAGGCGATGAGTATTTCAATAATACTGAAAACAGGAAGGGGTAACACATCGCCAGGATCAAAAGGAATTATTAGCCACTGCAAGGCTAATGGAGTATCTGCCAAACCACGATCAATGGCCTTTATCCCTTCCCCAATGACTGCCCTGGGCTTAGAATCACAGTGACCAAAAACCATGAGGCATCCATTTATGATGTGAACTCCTGCTTTTAGAAGCAACCAGAGTGCTGTTTCCACGTTCCTCCTCTACGCCTGTCTGTACTCAGAAACTATAACTTCCTGCAAACAATGGGGAAGGAGGGAGGCAGGTATGTGAGATTCAGGGAAAGCTCTAAAACTTGCTAAAAGCTGGAACAGAAGCTGGCACATGTCTCACTAAAGTGCACCCAGGATGGTGCAGCTTTTTCTTGTCTCCATCTAGAGGAATTGGGGAATAGGACGCTCAGGCCAGAGGAACGAGGTATGAGTCCAGAAGCCAGGCGCTCGAAGTGGCCCTTGTACAACCTGAGGATCTTAGGATGTGTCCCCCCCTTCTCTCTCCCTTCATTCCTTCCTTCTTTCTTTCTTTCTTCCCTCCGTTCTTTCAGACACATTTTCAACCAAACAGAGGGCAAGCCACATCCCCTTGTTGGCAGCAGAATGAAAGGGAAACAAAACAAACACTGAACCTATAAAAAGTTGTTTTAGGAGTTCCCTGGT
The DNA here is from genome assembly GCA_004024745.2 of Catagonus wagneri. Classification (NCBI taxonomy): domain Eukaryota; kingdom Metazoa; phylum Chordata; class Mammalia; order Artiodactyla; family Tayassuidae; genus Catagonus; species Catagonus wagneri. The sequence goes on from PVHT021183661.1 coordinate 15,633,925, forward strand.
GGCTCAGTGGGTTAAGCATCTGGCTTTGTCACTGCTGTGGCTCAGGTGGCATGGATGTGATCCCTGGCCTGGGAATTGCCATGTGCTGTGGGTGCGGCCAAAAAAAAATTTTTTTTTTCAAAGGAAAGGAATGTGGACATTGCCTTAAAGATTCAGAAATGAAATTTATTCTGAAAGTGATTCTCTGATGGGGCTTTAACCTGCCCAGGAGAATGCACCTGTAATATGACATCTGTAATCTCCCCTAATTCAGTGATCAAGTCCCCACCTCGGTCACCTCCTACGAAGCCATCAAGCTGACAGCCCAGGCTGTGCACAGAAATCTTTTAGTACTATGTTCCCTTTTTTTTCTTTAGGGCTGCACCAGTAGCATACAGAAGTCCCCAGGCTAGGGGTCTAATCAGAGCTACAACCACTGGCCTACACCGCAGCCACAGCAATGCCAGATCCGAGCCAGGTACGCGACCTACACCACAGTTCACAGCAATGCCGGATCCCCAACCCACTGAGCAAGGCCAGGGATTGAACCCGCATCCTCTGGATACTAGTCGGATTCATTTCTACTGTGACACACAGGAACTCCCAGTACTACATTCTTAAATACGACTGAACAGTCAAGGGCCATCACACATTTAGGGAACCGTCCAATGTAAAAGGCAGAGACCAATGGAAGTAAATAGGAAAGAGGAACCTAAAGGAAACTGGCCCCCAAAGAAGCACCATAAAAAGCTTCAAAATTATGATGAATATAGTCATATATGTAGGTGAAACTACTGAATATATGTATCTTCTGACAGAGTCAAAAATGATGGTAAATCAGGATAATTACAGGTATGCACATCCTCAAAAACTTTATGCCGACATCCATAGGGAGACATAAGAGCCTGTGCCTCAACAAAAAGAGGAAATTAAACAAGAACGGGAGATGCACATATCATAAAGCCAGGTGTCCAGCCCAGGAGCGGAAGGAGGGGACTTGAAGATTTGATGATTCTGGGAACTCTAGACAGGGCATCGGGAATCAGGCTGGCAGCTGATGGGCAAAGGCTCAAGGAAAGTACTGCTCAGGAAAATGAATGGAACTGTTAGATATACTTTATTATATAAGGGGGGGATGTATGCCCAGAGTGGAAAGTGTGTGGAAGAGTTAGTGACAGACACACAGAAAACCACGAAAAACAATGAACGTGTAAAAAGTACACAATTATAATTAGAGTTCAGAAAAACAAAAGCAAATGCTACCAGAGTACACAACCTGGCTTAAGTGGGAGGAGTCTCTAAAATCAAAGTCATGCAAACAAAGAATGACGATTTAAACAGCATCTCTGAGAGTATTTGAGGAGGAAGCTGGGGGTGCTGGTGGGAAGTGAACTGCACACAACCCTGTGTGCGTTTGCAGTAATGGTACGGGGGTGTTTGAAGACAGCTAAATCCTTACGTTCCAAAGTTGGATCTAAATAGATAATGCTTAAGAGAGAAAAGACAGAGAAAGAGCAGAATAGGAATATTATTGAAATAACAACATAAATACCAAAAGAAGTAACTGAGAGAGTTCCAAGTGGGTGTCTTTGGCACAGATGATTTAGAGGTGGGGAAATGAGGGGTAAGATATGATTCAGAATTTGTGGTTGATGCTGTAAATTTATTTTATTAGTTGAGTTATGAAACTATGACTTTTCATATTGTCCTTCCTGTAGAGCATGAGAATATTCTGCTGTTAAGATTCCGAAGGATTGGAGTTCCCACTGTGGCTCAGCAGTTAACGAACCCGACTAGCATCCATGAGGACTCGGGTTGGATCCCTGGCCTTGCTCAGTGGGTTAAGGATCCGGCATTGCCATGAGCTGTGGTGTAGGCCGCAGACGTGGCTCGGGTCCTGTGTTGCTGTGGCTGTGGCGTAGGCTGGCGGCAACAGCTCCGATGTGACCGCTAGCCTGGGAACCTCCATATGCTGCGGTGCAGCCCTAAAAAAAAGACAAAAAAAAAATTCTGAAGAATTGTATTTCAATAGGATCTCAAAGGAAAAAAGAAACGGTTAGCATAGACATCAAAGTTTAGTAATGGCTGTGTAATTCCAAGTATTTTTTATTTTCCGAACTCTCCAAATACCATTCAATAGCATCCATTATATTTATAAGGAGAGAAATTGATGAAAATTAGTATATAAGTGATTTTCTGTCACATGATTATTACAAGTACATAATAGTATTCACTTCCAAGCAAAGATAAGAAAATGCTTCAAAATATGATATAGTAGGAGTTAATTTTTTTCCTACTTCATTCTTGTCTCTGTATTATTCGTTCAACAACAGGAAAAACATTCCTTTAAAATCAGCAAGCTTAGTCCCAAATTTCCTGGCTTCTGAATAAAAGACAACATAGTCGGTTCCATAATTTCCAATATCTGATAAAAGACTACATTTCAATCCTTCAGATGTTAGAACCAGGGAGCAAAATCTGAGGCTTGAATATGATCACTTTAGGGCAATACAAGGAGAGAGTAACACAGAGAGATGTTTCACATTTTTTGAAATTCACTCCCCAGCAGGAGACCAGGAAGCAAAATAAAAGTAGCTTGTTTTTGAAAAGGGTAATGATATTCCTTCTACAAATGATTCCTTCAACAATCGCTGTGTCTATTATGTGCCAGGCACTGAGGATGCAGCAGGGAACAAAACTAAGCACACGTCCCAGTGGTGCCCTCCATCCCAGCAGGGGGAGCAGCCAAGACACAGACAAACATATACGCGGACCGTCAGCTGGTGCGCAGCGAAACCAATAATGCACGGAGAGGGCCACACCGGTGTGTGTGTGTGTGAGGGGGGCTGGCATTGCAGACAGAGGCCAGGGTGCAAGGGAAGTGGGGTGTGGGAGCACCTCAGCAGAGTCCAGGAACAGAAAAGGAGGCGAATGTGGCTGGAGCCCCGTGAACAAAGTGGGGAGGAGGGGATCTGACATGAGACCTGGGGGAAGGAGAAGGAAGGGGCGGCAGATGGTACAAGACCAGGCGGGCCCTTGTGAAGACTTGGGACTGACCTCTGAGGGAGATGAGAGGCCACTGAAGATTTTCAAGGAGAGCAACACGGTGTGACAGAGGTTTAAACCCATCACACTGGCTGCTGTGCTGAGATGCAGGGAGACAAGAGTGGAAGTACGAAGACCAGTTGAAAACTATTATAATAAATTTGAATGGTGATGGTGGTGCATGTGGAGGTAACGAGAAGGAGTGATGAGATAGGCTGGGACCTGGGACCCTATGCTGCAGGGCTTAGACCTGGACAAATATCTCCTCATGTAACAAAATACAAAGAAACTATAAGGGACTAGAAATAACTGTATGCATGGGCAGCCGAGACAAATTATGGACAAGAATATATTAAAAAAAAAAAAAAGCTAAAAAATCAACCGCCACCTCTGAAGAGCTGAGAGAAAAAGGAGGGTACTATGCACGTCCCCTGCACACTACACAACCAAAGGAGTGGGCACACCACCTAAGCTACCCCTCGGAATCCACCCAAACCCTTACCCCATGTAAGAAGCCAGCTTGCCCCTCACTGGGGAAGCTAGAGAGCAAGAGAACCTGTTGCTTGTTTTTCTTCCCCTCTGCAGCAGCAAAGCCTCGCCTGAATTTCTTTTCTGGCCTCTTATCAATCTCTATTGATCAAGGAAGGCCACGACCCCTGGTCAGTAACAGTCAGATTCTGGTTCTCTTTTAAAGATCCAGCTACTGAGACTTGCTGATGGATGCATCAAACGGTATCAGAGAAAGGACCCAAGAACAGACATCAAGGCTTTGGACCTGAGCCACCAGGAGTTTGGGACAGTTATTCACTGAGATAACAAAGAGTGGAAAAAGGGCTAGCTGGGTGGAGAAATAGACTAATAGTCATCTACGGTTAATCCAGTATACACGCACACGCATCTGTCATTCCACAGTTAACATGCGTGGGGTACCTTTGCTTCACTTGCTGGGGGAAGCTAAGAATGCTGAGGGTATAATCTTAAAGGATGGGCTTGGCAACCCAGAGGGCAGGCAGCCATGGTCCTCCAGGAGGGTCACTAGGAACGTCCAGCAGAAGAGACCGCTCACTGCTTAAAACTTTTAGTGGCGGCTTGTTCTGTGACTCTGGATCCACTTAGCTATGTGCTACCCAAAGGCTTAACTTTTCTCTATTTATCCAGGTTTGCCATGTGTAATGATCATTCACTCCTAAAATTCATCATTCGCTCCTAAAATTCATCCGACCTATGAGACTGCTATAGATTGTGACAATTAACAGTCTTTTACAACAGTATTATTTTTATGGCGAAAGTCTATTGTGATTTCATTCTATGGAAAACACTTAGAATCGGTGTGAGATACAGGTGCGCCAGGAGTGGGGGATATCCCTAATTTTATGACTATGACCTAGGGGTCAATCAGTGCCTTAAACAGTGACTGTCACGTCCCCGACTGCAGGGGACACTTACTGCCACATGCTCACTGTTGCAGAATGGATGGGCTTCCAGCCTCAGGTCGTTCCAAGTCAGGGTGACCCGCCTTCCTTCCTGCACAGTGATTCTCCACTCACACATCCAGCCATGAGGGTTGGGGTTCAAGTAGTTGGGAGCAGTAAGCGTGCCAGCAGGGCCCTGGAGATCCCCACCACACCCTGAAGGGAGAAGAAAACAAATGAGAAAACTTCCAATCCAGTCAAAAGGGTCTTCCTATACGCAGTGTTCTAAAAAGTGAAGCATCCTTTCATTGTCCTTCTAGACAAAATCATTGCCCTTATTTATCATGTGTGCACAGTAGGATTTATGGAGAACATCTGTGTTCACTTCCTGTCTCCGATATTTAATGCTGCATCTCTGCTTCCATGGATGATCATTCATTGGCAGCATTTTACCATCATGGCCCAAGAAATATGAGAGACCAATAAAGGCAGTGATTCTAAGAATCAGGAAAAGCAGAAGGCTGAAGTAATTGTTCCATTTTTTTCAAGACAAGACCTTGATTCAGTCTTTTTTTTTTTTTTTGTCTTTTTAGGACCGCACCCATGGCATATGGAGGTTCCCAGGCTAGGGGTCAAACTGGAGTTGTAGTCACTGGTCTACACTGCAGCCACAGCAATGCCAGATCTGAGCCACATCTGTGACCTACACCATAGCTCAAGGCAACTCCGGGTCCTTAACCCACTGACCTAGGCCAGGGATCGAACCCGCATCCTCATGGATACTAGTCAGGTTCATTAACCATCGAGCCAAGACAGGAACTCCTGATATGACCATTTGATTAATGTCTGCCTCACCACTAAATGGCTAAGGTCCAAGAAGACAGTTATTGTAACACCAGTGCCTAGCAGAGAGTGTCTATCCAGTGTAGTTGTTCAATTTTATAGATATACAGAATTATACTTATTTATACATGATTCTAATTTATTATATAAATTATATATTCATTACCTATATTTATCATATATTCATTACATATATTCATTACATATATTATGTGTGTATATCTATATTATGTATAGATTCATAATAAATACATATATAATGAATCAAGGCACTTACCTTCCACACTGGAGTCAAACCGTAGCCTGAATCCCGAGGCAGTGAGAAAACCATCTGTGACAAATCTGACCAAAGCAACATTGCCGGAAGTGTCTATGCTGTCAGGAACGGTGTTTCCACAGTATCTGCCCAGTAAATTACCTGTGAGAGTCAAATAATTAAGTAGGTCTACGTCCAGGTAACTGATGTCATTTAACCTCTACTTCAGGTGTATGAAGTAGAGGATGCTGGATGTATGAAGAGAAGAAGAATAGAGCAGACCCTGCCCAGGGAGAAATGGTGACCTCTGTCAAGAGAAGCAGGTCAAACATGAATAAAAAGCAGCATATTCAACTATGGGAAGAAGTGTAACAAAAACTACAACCAATCAGAGCCAAGGGCATCAGCACGATGAGGAAGCATTGCTCCTTGGGATGGTGAAATGGTCTGAGGTGACAGAGTGACAAGTGTCCATCTCCTCTTAGTTCCAGGATAGGTTACGCTTTCCTCTCCTTATCTTACAGGATGCCCCCAGATGTCTGTGTATGGCCCTGCAAAGTCTCAGCAGGAAGACGACGCCTTCCCTGTTCGGTGCTCTCTCACTCTGGTCCTGGGATAAGCTCTGTAATGACCCCTGGGGTTTGGACACCACTGTTTTCTGGGTAAGAACTGAGGGAGAGAAAAGCTGGCACTGCCCAGAACTGATGGGTCTGCACTTCTCTGCAAAAGTCTTGCCTTTCTTGGAAGTGATGCCATTTCAGAGGCTGAATGAGTAACATGTGAAAACAGACACCACCACCCCCAAATACAGCAGACATATTTCTCTGACCAGAGGTATGGTTTTCCCAGATCTCCACAAAGTCTTGCTCGCAGCCAGATGAACTCTGAAGGTTAAAGTCTTCAAAATGGATGGTGAGATAATGTCCCGAGGGCCCCTGGAGGCGCCACTCACAGAACAAGTTGTCTGCATACGGCAGTGCAGGGTAGCCGCTGCTTTCAATGACCCCGCTTTGCCCCGTCACTGTTCCCCCACACTGAGCTGCAAGAAAAGAACAATATTCCATTACAGACTAAAAAACATTTTAACCAGCACATTTAAATCTTTTAGGTGCCAAGTGAATATGTACTGAAGTTTTTAAAATTCTGAAAATGTTTAGTTAGTGCCTCCCTTATTATATGAAACCCGCTACTGACGGACAGAGAAATGATACCACAGGTCCAATCTCATGTTGGGAACGGAAAGATGGAAAGACTGTAACGTCTCATTAATTCTCTGGGGACACTATGTAAGAGCTATTAGTGGCATGTGGGTTTCATTCCAAGAGCTAACTGATAGATCGATAGGGCTGCCTAGTACCTTCTGTTGGTGATTCTATAGACAAAGTCCGCGCTCAGCTAGAAATGATGCTGTGGTTGATTAGTAAAGCCTGCCACTTCTGGTTTACCAAATAAATGTGTTACTGCAATAATGGTTTCTTGGAGCCTTGAAAATTACTATTCAGTTACTTCTTAATAGCTGGACGTGCTGGACTGAATTATACACGACCTGCCTCAGGCTATAAAACAACCTGTGGTGTAGGTTAAATACTGTTACATTTAGACTTTCCGAGTTCTGACTGTATTAAATGTGTCTGGTTAGTTTTCAGACCCACCAGATACTAAGTTCTAGGTAATGGTGACCACACTGCAGTGAATCTTCAGTATACATATTCATCACTCTTTTTTTTTTTTGTTTTGATTTTTAGGGCCACACGTACAGCATATGGAGGTTCCCAGGCTAGGGGTCCAGTCAGAGGTACAGCTGCCGGCTTATACCACAGCCACAGCAACATCAGATCTGAGCCATGTCTGTGACCTACACCACAGCTCATGGAAACGCTGGATCCTTAACCCACTGAGCGAAGCCAGGGATTGAACCTGAAATCTCATGATTACTAGTTGGATTTATTTTCACTGCACCATGAAGGGAACTCCTATTACTCATTTTTAAAGGAAGGAAATCAAAACACTGAGTAATGATTTGGCACTAGAGATTTAGGGAGAAAACCTCTCAATTATCTTTTAATTTAAAGAGGTCTAAGTCATTGTTATAAAAATAGTTATTTGATTATCAAAGTATTTTACAGTTTACAATATTATACTTGTTTATGACAAAAGGAAGAAAAAACAATTTGATTTAACTGAATATGTTTTTCACTAAGAAGTTACGGAAAAATACAAAATATTTAAGTTTACTGAAAGTGTTTTAAAATAGAAATTAAAAATTAAAAATTGACATATGACTGTGGTTTCAAACATTTACACTCCTTATTTCTGTCATTAAAATAATTGCTAGAATTAGGCAGGTAGACTTTTTTTTAAATGGCATGATTTTTAAAAAAGTTTTAATGCAAAAAAAAGTTTTAATGCAATCATTCTGTCCCTACTTTCTTATTGAACCAAAAAATGCGGATACCTGAGTTCTCTGGTGGCTCAGTGGGTTAAGGATCCAGCAGTGTCACTGCTGTGGCTCTGGTTACTGCTGTGGCACAGGTTCAAACCCTGGTCTGGGAATTTCTGCATGCCATGGGTGTGGCCCAAATAAATAAAAATAAAAATGTTATTACCTATAGAATACTTGGCCTTGAATCCTGCACGAGTGGGGCTGTTGTCAGATCGGAATCTCAAATACAGCACCTCCCCTGAGGACAGCTGACTGGCCGGCAAAGATGTTCCACAAAACTTGGCAAGTACTGGTGCATTTGAATCAGCTCCATCTCGCAACTCAAGGTAATTGGATGTACAGCTAAGGTGGAAAAAAATTTCTGCTTAATGTGAAAGGTTGATTGCTTTGTCAGAGTTTGATAATAAAGACTTCATTAACTTTCTCCAAGGGCATTATTAAATCATCATTTTTGGAGTTCCCATTATGGCTCAGCAGAAACAAATCTGACTAGCAACTATGAGGACGCAGGATCGATCCCTGGCCTCGCTCACTGGGTTAAGGATCTGCTGCTGCAGTGCGCTGTGGTGTAGGTCGCAGATGTGGCTCGGATCTGGCATTGCTCTGGCTGTGGCATAGGCCAGCAGCTACAGCTCCGATTCAACCCCTAGCCTGGAAATCTCCATATGCCATGGGTGCAGCCCTAAAAAGACCAAAAAATAAAAAATACAAAAGAGACAAAAAAAATCATTTTTGCAGCACTGTTTACACAACATAGTGCAGACGCTATGACAGAAACAGTGGAAGTGGTGTGTTCCTTCAATATGCTGTGTAATACTTTCTGAATCATGATACACTCCAGTCAGTGTATTAAGCCACTCAAAAAGACAGGCTTTACACACACAACACTAAAGAGTATTTACTTGCCTTCCATCTTCTGTTCATCTTACTGGAAAAGCCATTCTCAAATTAACCCCTAGGAATTTCAAAACCCAAGTATTTTGTTTCACATGATCACACCTGACACATTTCGCGTGACAAGATGAACTCTCAAGAGCTCTGCAACCTGGGCTAATGGAGAAACTCAGCTGCAATTTTCTGTATCCATAAAAGAGAACAAGTATTTATCCAATATTTCTTGAGAAAGTCGATCAGCCAAAAGATGCTCAGCAAGGGGGAGAGCAGCATCATACCCAGCGTCCAGAACCGGCGAGCAAAAGCTCTTATACAGAAGTTTTGCACATGCAACACGTATATTCACGCACGTGGACACGCGCACTTGTTAAATGAGAAAAATGCAGATTTTTTTCAGTCTATGTACTTATTCCATTTGTGTTCAACGTAGTAAGACTTACTCTCTGCTTTGAAATCTTTAAAGATTCTTATTAAATGAGTGGGAAATGGTACTGTTCTTGCTTTCATCCTGTTTCTAAAACCGGTGACCCCTGGTGTCACAAATTTCCACTTGTTAAACAGGTATTTTATCATTTATGACACCAAGTATGAGGCTGGGCAAATAAATAAACGTCTACCAGAGACACTCTACTTTTCCTGTGGGAGGAAGAGCGGATAACATAAATCTCCTCCAGTGTCCTTTGTGTCTCTTGGAGGATGTGCATGGGGTCATGAGGGACAGTGTCTGTTTACATCATCTGCTCAACTGACGTGGGGGTGGCTGCAGGCAAGGCTCTCAGGCTTAAGGCATTAAAAATAAGGTGTTCCCATTGTGGCTCAGCGGTAACAAACCCGACTAGTATCCATGAGGATACAGGTTTGATCCCTGGCTCTGCTCAGTGGGTTAAGGATCCGGCGTTGCTGTGAGCTGTGGTGTAGGCTGCAGACACGGCTCTGATCTTGCGTTGCTGTGGCTGAGGCGTACACTGGCTGCTGCAGCTCCAACTGGACTCCTAGCCTGGGAACTTTCATATGCCGCAGATGCGGCCCTAAAAAGACCCTCCCCTGCCAAAAAAAAAAATGTCCTTTCCCCATCCCTAGATTTTCTTTGCGATATATGCTGCTGCAAAATGAAGGAAACTGTTCTGAGATGCGTCAACCAAAAAAATACTCCTCTGGGCTAGGAGACAAATTAAACGGAGGTGACCTACTTGGGCGTTACTTCGATACTGAACTGATCTTCAAACTCCAGTCTTATGAGCTTTCCGGAAGGGGCAGCTATGACCCAAATGCAGTCAGCGTGCTGGGGGTAGTTGTCAGGGTGGTTGGGGGAGGTCACGTATCCAGCAGAGTCTGCATCGTGGATGTAAATGTTGCCCCCACAGGCTGTCAGGAAACACAGTCACATTAATCTCTGGCCTGGAGGACACAGGTAACTGCCACCTACATTGTGAAAAGTCTCTTCCTCTGTGTTTTCGACCTTAGTTTCCTTTCATCTGCAATTATTCTCCTTTTCTTTGGAAGCAAACACAATCTGAATTTGCTATCAAGGGAGCTACCACATGTGCCACTTTTTATTTATTTATTTTTATTAGAGTTGATTTACAATGTTCGGTCAATTTCTGCCATACAACAAAGCGACCCAGTCATACACAGATATACATTCTTTTTCTCATATTATCTTCCATCATGGTCTGTCTCAAGAGACTGGATCTAGTCCCTGTGCTGTACAGCAGGACCTCACTGTTTATCCATTCTAAACGGAATAGTCTGCATCCACTAACCCCAATCTCCCCGTCCGTCCCCCTCCCTCCCTCCTCCCCTTAGCAAGCACAAGTCTGTTCTCCACGTCTGTGGGCCTGTGATTTGCCAAATCACATATTCTCATTGGAAATTTTACTCATTCTTAAAGCCAAAGAAATGATTATGGTGCACGGTGTGTAGTAGGACATCATGGAAGCACAACCAGACATCCTTTACTTCGATAAACATGTAAACGCACCAGCACTTATAACGGCTCCTTGGCCCTTCAGGTCAATAGAATGATGTCTAAAAGACTAAGCAGATAGACTTTGCACAGCTCTGCAGGCATTCACTCCTTATGTTCCATTGGGCTCTAGATGCATTTAAAGAGCAAGTGATGAATGGCATGAGAGATTTTATGAGTCAGCTTTTTCAAGAATAAATGAGCTTTTGCTACTTTTTCTAAAAAAACCAAACTGTGATGTAAAAATACTTTCCTTTTATCAATAAACATTTTTTTTTTGGCAATCTCAGTAAATGAACCAAGTGTGAATAATCTGGGTACTTACAATGCCAGTGAAGATACCCAATTCAATAACAGCCTCACAGACACCGGATCTGCTAAATTCTACTAACAGTTATTTCCACTGTCATGCAGCCACTTATGGTCACATCCTGAATCGTGACATAACCCAGAACTCCCTCATCTCTGAAACCCTAGACTGCGATTTCCATTGACTGCCTTTAACTCCCTTGCTCCTGGTCGTTCCTACAGACCCTCCCGGCAAAATCCCAATTCCGAGGCTGTATTCCATTCAAGCCTTTCGTGAACATTGATGCCACAGCAGATGCATGTTCTCCACTCTCAACGCTGCCCAGAAATCCTCCCATTTTATCACGAAGATGACACCAGTATTTGAAATCTGACTCTATTCATTTTCCTCCTTCTCTCTCTCGGCTCAGCATACTACTCTGAGTTTTCCTTCAGAAAATTGAATGAGATGAGAACTCCCTCAATTTTTTACCCCTTATTTGTCATCATCCTTAACAAATTCATCTACAACCCTACCAGTCTTTATTTCTCCCTGTACACTGCTTCTTGTATCTCTAGGTTGGTCTCGCAGTCCCTCCTGTTTCTTCAGGGACCCTGCCCTGTTTAATCCTTTCCATTTATCCTGTGCTTTTTCTCTCCCTCCTTCCCTTCTTCTATCCCCCCTCCTTCCCTTCTTCTATCTCCCCCTTTCCCCCATTTCCCCATTTTCCTCCCCTTCTCTTTCCTCTGTGGCCCTCTGACGTTTCCATGTATCACAAGCTCAAGTAATTTACAGTCACTTTATTTACATCCTCACTAACCTCTTTCCTCCTCGCCCTTCAGTTTTTTTTTTTTTTTTGTCTTTTTGGGGCCACACCTGCGGCATATGGAGGTTCCCAGGCTAGGGGTCCAATCGGAGCTACAGCTGCCGGCCTACACCACAGCCACAGCAACACGGGATGCAAGCCGCGTCTGTGACCTACACAACAGCTCACGGCAACGCCGGATCCTTAACCACTGAGTGAAGCCAGGGATCGAACCCGCATCCTCATGGATGCCAGCTGGGCTCATCAACCACTGAGCCACGAAGGGAACTCCTCTCCCTTCACTTTTGAACCCTCTGAAAGCATTCTTGTCATGGTGCCTGTTGTCTCACAGTCACTTCTCCAAGGATCTTTTAAACCATTGTTCTGTACCCACAGCAGTCAGTATGCTTGGCCATGTCTTCCTTCTCTATTTGCTGCCCCCGAGCTTCCCGGACAGTAAGCTCTCTCCCCTTCCCAGCTCTTCATCATTCTCCTCAGGTACTTGGGTGCCTCTTTCGAGGCCTCTCCTGGCATTGCTGGAGATGCCCAGGGATTCTCTCATCTTCTCAATATAAACTCTTTTCTGGTTCCTGCCATTCACCCTCGTGACTTAACCCACAACCTGTCACATGTTGCCTCTGCTGGCTGGCGAATCTCTGTGTCCATCCCCGGGTGCCTTCTCCAATCTGCAGCTTTGAATATTCCCTCCATCTCAACATACCACGTCCTCATCCTTCCTCTGTCTGTCTGTCACCTCCTCCACACTGAACTCTGTGACAGACTTGGTGCTTTGCACAGGGTGAAGCACTTTTTAAATATTTGATTAATTAGTAAGCCAATTATTCAGGTGATTTTTAAAAAAGCATTGAGCACAGGTACACTGGACCTCACCAATGACATCATTCAGAGATTTCAAGTGGGGCATGCCCAACATCAACCTTGTTATCTATCCCCCATCCACAAGTGCACGCATGCGTGGACAGAAAACTCAATCAACTATACCAACGGGCTGTCTTTGGAGAACGATGGTGGAGAACTAGGCCAATTTGAGCCTAAAACTGTTCAGCGAATAACACATGTTGAGAGTTGAGAGACAGGAGTGGCCTGGAAGTAGATGTGGTGGAAAGATAGACAGGGACGTAGAAGGCTGACTGTGGTAAGCTGGGAGAAACAAGGGTGATGGTATCGCAGTGGGTTTTGAAATCAAAAGCCTTTTAAGTCTAATATGAAGGCAGAAGGACTGGGGGAAGGTAATGGCCACACCATTCTTGCATGAACAGAGGAGCCACAAAGCAATAAAAGAGTTACAGTGTTTGCAAGTAGACTCCTGGTGTACATGGATGCTCACTAAATGCTAATAATGCAAGACTGAATCTATCTGGGTGAGGATGGAGAAGCAGAGTTCTGTTCTGCGGGCTGGAGTCCACTCAGGGGACACAAGGCACGGACGCCCTGTAAACACTCAGTCCCGGGTGAAGTCCTGCCCACTCTCAGCTCAGCAGCAAAGCTCAGCACGGAGGTGGGGACGGATGAGAAACTTGCCACCTAGAGAGAACGGTGCTGGTGTCACCAAGCTGCCTTGTCTAAGGCGCCTCCCAAAATCCAGAGCTACGGGGGCTGGGAAGGGATGACAGTGGCTCCCTCATAGTCATGGAATCTGCTCAAGGTCTTAGATGATTTTCCGTGTCAGCTGGTGGAGACGACTTCCTCTCCTTTCCCCAAGTGGAGACATTTCTGCTGACATATTAAATTCTCAGCTTCTGGAGAATGTGCAATAAGACACGTGGCCTCGTTTAGCTGAATATGTTGTTGGAAACTTGTTAAGGAAGCTGAGATTGAGGACATAACAATCACCCTGAAATCCAAATCATCTAATTTTAAGAGGACAAAGCCTTACCCTCGACTGACAACCCTCCTTCCCTTTTTGGAAGTGAGGCTTGTTTACTTAGTCAATTAAATGTTATGGAAAAATACATGTCACAAAAATCAAATTCATTACAGTGAAATAAAGTATGATTTCAAGCAGGTATAATTAAGTAAAGGTAATTAAGGCGATTACTATGGTAATATATAATTAAATGGGTAATAATAGAATCAGAGGATTATGTGTTCATTTAAAAAGACGCATACAAATGATTACAAAACAACGTAATTACTGCTCTTACAATGTTTCCATGACTGAATGTAACTTATAATTAGACAAATTTTATAATGGAAAAGTCTCAGGAATTTCTGGGGATCACTAAGATCAGCTCATTTTATACTCATAGAAAAGTGCACTTTGTTCATTTTCTTGATAGGTGGCCTTGGAAAAACCTAAACCTCATCTTACTTATCTGTGGAATGGGAACAAGGCTATTCTATCTTCCTTAAAAAGTCATCGTGACGAGATCTCAGACGTATCGAACTTAAAGTGCCCGATAATAGGAAGCTATTCTTATTAATATTATTACCCTTAGTTCAGAAAAAAAATTTTTTTTCCTCAGATCTAATTAAACCAGGAAAAGCAAGCAATTGTAGGAAATGTACAGACATTATTCTCAGTGAAAATACTTACCTAAACTCTTCGCCTCATATGTGATCTTAAATCCTTGCCCTTCATTGCTGTTATCGGAGATAAACTGAACAAACATTTCATTATCTGAGGTGAACAGAGTGGACGAAGGGCGACTGCCACAGAAACGACCATTGCCTCCATGGGGCCCCAAGGGCGGAGAATAGATATCAGGTCCATTTTTTAGCTGGAAAGACAAAGTGCATACCCTCCTTCAAACGGATGAAGATGAGCTATAAGATGAAGATGTGCTATAAAAGTTCTATCAATTTACATCTCAGGAGGAAAAAAACCCCTCATTTAATTTTTTTTTTTTTTTTTTTTTGTCTATTTAGGGCCTCACTCGTGGCACATGGAAGTTCCCAGGCTGGGGGTCCGGTTGGAGCTGGACTTGTAGCTGCCGGCCACAGCCACAGCCACAGCCACGCCAGATCCAAGCCTCGTTTGTGATCTACTCCACAGCTCACGGCAACACTGGATCCTTAACCCACTGAACGAGCGAGGCCAGGGAATCAAACCCGCGTCCTCGCGGAGACTAGTCGGGTTTGTTCCCGGTGAGCCAGGATGGGAACGCCCTCGTTTTCTGAAGGACGTGTTCAGAGGAAATAACTAGAGAAAGCGGCAAACCTGACCTACCATCAGATAATCCCCTTGGTTGCAGGAGGCATCTCTATTTGGCACCTGGAAGGGCTGTTCAAAATGGACAGCAATGCTCAGACCCTGCTGGACCAGGACGTGCCAGGAGCAGTTGAGGCTGGAAGCGTAGGCTTCTGGATACCCGGGCGAAGTGATGATCCCTCTGTCTGCGTGCAAGTAGCCGCCACAGCCTTCCCAAGAAGAGACAAAGATTGCGTATTTCAGTCACGCTCACAACTGGATGCGTACTCCTTCTCTGCTGTCCCTGAGAATTGTCGAAGGGTAGGCAACAGAAACGCCTGAAACTCACCGGGGCCAAGGTGTTGGAAACAACTAGCACAACCAGCATGATGGAGGGCACACTCCTGGGTACTCATTTTGGTTTTGTTACCAAGATGGGGAGACAGAAGAAAGTCACAGACACAAGCACTTACTTTCACGAAGCTTCCTTTAGAGGTGAGTAAGATGCACAGTAAGCACATATATAACAGGTGAGAAGGTGAGAAGTACTACAAAGAAAAATGGACGGAGAGAGGGGACGTGGGACTGTACTGCCTGGGGCAGTGAGAGAGGCCATGGTACTGGGGTAGGGTCTGAGCAGAGGTGTGACTGAACTGGGGAAATCAAGGCACACAAGTGTTCAAGAGAAGAGCACTTTTCTGAGTCCAGAAAACTGTTGGTGTAAAGGCTGATGTGTTAGTGGTACATCATGGAAGTCAGAGTGCATGGGGCCCATTGAGACATCTGAACGGCAGCAGGGGAGGTCCTGCAGGAAACTGAAAGGGCTTATTTGGAGTAGAAGAGGAAGACACTAAAGGGGTCTGCATATCAGAATGGCATGATCTGACTTGCATTTTCTTTTTAGTTTTATTATTTTTTTTTTGTCTTTTTAGGGCCACACCTGTGGCATATGGAGGTTCCCAGGCTAGGGGTCGAATCGGAGCCTGTGGCGTAGGCTCCGATTCGAGCCGAGTCTGTAACCCACACTACAGCTCACGGCAATGTCGAATCCTTAACCCACTGAGTGAGGCCTGGGATTGAACCTGCGTCCTCATGGATGCTGGTCAGATTCATTTCTGCTGAGCCACGATAGGAACTCCCTGAGTTACATTTTAAAAGAATCACTTTGTGATTCTCAAACTATGACAGGGATGGGGCGGGGTGGGCAGGGAAAAGCAGAAGTAGGAGGTCTAATAAGGAGATGGTGTCTTGAGCCCCAGGAGGAATGAGAGCGACCTGGATGAGGATGGTGGAAATGCGGAAATGGTGGAAATGGGGAAATGGGCAGTAGAAATGGGGAAGGGTGGCTGGGGTCTTGATATATTGTGAGGGTAGAACCATAGTGATCTATTGAGGAACAGGATTAATGGAGCAAGAAAAGAAGCATCAAGGGCGATGCCAAGCTTTCTGCCTTAAATAACTAGAACGCGCTTTCCACTTAGGACGATTGAGAAGAGCGTGGAGTGAGCAAATTTGGGGGGGGGATGTGACAATGGTGGGAGTCAGGAGTCAGCCTCCCACATGCTGACTTACACACCACGAGCTGCCATACACATATTCATGAGCCGCATGGGAGAGGATGAGAGGCTGGAGCCGAGAAGAGAGTGGATACAGTGGGCACATACTGGCCAGCTGTCAGGACTGATCAGCTTGTGAGTGAGTGAATGTACAGAGCCTGCACAACCAGCTAAAACGCAGAGGCAGAAATTTATCTTTGGTCTCATTCCAAAGCCCATGCTCTCAAACCGCTCTGCCCCTGGATCCTTTCCATTGTGAGGAAGGTCATTTACCCTCAGCTGCTCGCTACTATAAAAGGCATACATAATAGCGGAGGAAATATTAATTTTCAATGTCTAGACTGGTAATCTACTTTAGAATTACTTTTTTTCAGTTAAAGAACATGAGTGTCTTTAAATAGTTCACGTTCTTCTTTCGCTTTCATCCAGTTTGGATTTAACGTTATTACTAGACTTCACATTTTGTCAAGTTCTTTTTTTTTTTTTTTAGGGCCGCACCCATGGCATATGGAGGTTCCCAGGCAAATCAGAGCTATAGCCTCTGGCCTACACCACAGCCACAGCAGCATCAGATCCAAGCCACGTCTGCAACCTACATCAGAGCTCATGGCAATGCCAGATCCTTAACCCGCCGAGCAAGGTCAGGGACTACACCTGTGTCCTCAGGGATGCTAGTCAGATTTGTTTCCAATGAGCCACAACAGGAACTTGGACATTTTGTCAAGTTTTGAAAGTCTCACTCATGCTACACGAGACAGCCCCTCAAATATATATATTGTCCCATCAGACTCACCAAATTCATATTTCAAGAGCAACAAACTCTTCCTGCCAACATTTAAATGAATCATTTCAGCCAAGGGATTTATGATGATATCTCCTCTATTACATTG
The DNA here is from genome assembly GCA_004024745.2 of Catagonus wagneri. Taxonomy (NCBI): domain Eukaryota; kingdom Metazoa; phylum Chordata; class Mammalia; order Artiodactyla; family Tayassuidae; genus Catagonus; species Catagonus wagneri. The sequence goes on from PVHT021183661.1 coordinate 15,651,454, forward strand.
ACTGCTTATTTCTTAGGCTGAAGATAACTCTGACGTATTGCTTCTTTAAGGCATGACAGATTTGCCTTCTTGCTCCAGCCATCAGCAAGGCTGAAATACTGTTTTAAACATCTTAATCTTGTGTCTACTATGGAGGCAGGATGGCCCATCCAGGGAGCTGAAAGCCGGGGATCCTTCTGCGCAATGAGGTCAGTTTTCTTGATCAGGACTCAGTACCTGACATCAGCATAACCCTCCCCACCACCGCCAGCCACAGGCTGGGCAGACACCTGGGCCCTCTAACTTATGACCTGTGTCCTGGTATTGAAAACTGAGCAGAGTGTATTAGGGAGAGAGCAGGAGAAAGAGGAGACGAGATGAATTAGAACAGACTATGAGAAAATTACCCTTGTGAAAGGATGCATTAAAGCCCGCCCTGGTTACACTGAAGTCTGAGGTGAACCGGATCGTCATGTACTCTCCCGTTGATCGGATGGGGCCAGGGATCTCTCTGCCACAGAGAACTGCCAGCTCCTGGGCCATGTTGTTGTCTCCTACAACCAAAACAAGGAAACGTCAGAGTGAAACTATGACATCTTAAAGAGTTTCCTCCTCCACCTCTGCAGCCTAGCAACGTGGCCAAAGCAGCTCACATAGTCCTCAGCACATCCTCATTGCTGAGGGATGGGGGATTATCAAATACAGGGTCACTGCAGGGGTTCCATCATTCTGGCTGCAGTTTGTAATGGTGCCTCCTGTCTTTTTCTTACCCCTTAAGGCTTTTTTTTTTTTTTTTTTAGGGCCACACCTGTGGCATATGGAGGTTTCCAGGCTAGGGGTCAAATCAGAGCTGTAGCTGCCACCCTACCCCACAGCCACAGCAACTCAGGATCCAGGCCACATCTGTGACCTACACTGTAACTTATGGCAACACCGATCCTTAACCCACTGAGCGAGGTCAGGGATTGAACCTGCATCCTCATGGATGCTAGTCAGGTTCATTAACCACTGAGTCATGATGGGAACTCTAAAATTTTTTTTTTAAATTGAGGTATAGTTGATTTACAATGTTGTGCTAATTTATGCTGTATAGCAAAGTGACTCAGTTACACACACTGATTTATACATCCTTTTTCATATTCTTTTCCATTGTGGTTTATCATAGGATATTGAAAATAGTTCCCTATGCTATACAGTAGGGCCTTGTTGTTTATACATTTTATACGTATCAGTTTGCATCTGCTGATCCCAAACTCCCATCCCTTTCCTCCTGCAATCTTCCCTTCCCATTGGCAGCCACAAGTCTGTTCTCTATGTCTGTTCTCTATGTCTGTTCTCTATGTCTGTTCTCTATGTCTGTTCTCTATGTCTGTCTCTATGTCTGTTCTCTATGTCTGATAGATATGTTGATCTGTATCATATTTTAGATCCAACATATAGGGGGTATCATACAATATTTTTCTCTTTCTGATGTACTTCACTCGGTATGATTATCTCTACCCTTTTTAATCGCGACTTCTTTGCCAGTTCCCACTGCCTATCCAAAAACTGACAGTTCTTCCCAGCACAAAAACTTAAAATGAGAGGGCACGGGAGTGGGAAGTAACTGAGGACCAGTGCTGTGTGTGCATCAGACACTGATCTACACTATTCTTTATCCCTTTCTTTTTTTGGTCTTTTTAAGTCCGCACTCATAGCATTTGGAAGTTCCTAGGCTAGTGGTTGAAATGGAGCTGCAGCTGCCGGCCTACACCACAGCCACAGCAATGCCAGATCTGAGCTGCATCTGCAACCTACAGCACAGCTCACAGCAACCCTGGATCCTTTAACCTACTGAGCGAGGCCAGGGATCCAATTTGCATCCTCATGGATACTAGTCAGGCTACTTACTGCTGAGCCACAACAGGAACTCCCTAAACTATTCTGAGTGCTGCAGATCAAGTATTTAAAAAATAAAAAGTTTGGTTTTCAGCCCCCGATGGTATACTAACTAATGTTACAAGGTCATTTACCCAAAAGTGTGCTTTCACCTTCAGAAGGTTTTTCTTTTTTACTTTTCATTTGTTTTTTGTTCACTGTTTGTTCGGCCATTAAAAGAACATACTTCTGTTCAAGTGTGGAGGATGAGAAAAAACAGAGTCAGCAAGTGTGCTCCTCCAGAGACACAAAGGACAGCTGTGTTGCTGCCAAGGTCCCCCTTTCTTTGGCTCCTCTTGGTTATAAGTTTTTTTTTTTTTTTTGTCTTTTTGCCTTATTTGGGCTGCACCCGCGGCATATGGAGGTTCCCAGGCTAGGGGTCTAACAGGAGCTGCAGCTGCCAGCCTTCGCCACAGCCACAGCAATGCGGGATCCGAGCCGCGTCTGCAACCTACACCACAGCTCATGGCAACGCCGGATCCTTAACCCACTGAGCAAGGCCAGGGATCGAACCCACAACCTCATGGTTCCTAGTCGGATTAGTTAACCACTGAGCCATGATGGGAACTCCTGGTTATAAGTTTTGATCAAAACAACTGTCTCTGTCAAAGGCTGAATGGAGCAGAAGGGATTATATGTTATTCCTTGACTGGGAAAATATGCTATTTTTTCCTCTAAGGCAGAGAATTAATGAATTTCAAACTTATATAAAAAGAAAAGTAGAAATGAGACATGAGGAAATTTGCCCTTACACCCAGTTAGCACAAGGGTTCCTTTTTGACATTGACCTCAACCGAAAGCTCACTCATTACTAACTAGCTTAGAAAACAAGTTCTCAAATGTGATGGTGCAGCCAGAACTACAAGAGGCTTGGAAAGGCATGCTCTGGAGGGTTTCTGACCTCTGGAAACTTTTGTATTGTTTTATAATTCAGAAATTTATCTGTAACTCCTTTGGCATTTATTAACTTCATCATGCTGTCTTGCTACACATTTCACTCTAAATCATTTCTGTTAACTTATTCTCTATCTGCATCACAAATTTTCGAAGCTGATCATATGCTCTTATTTATTTCACATGTGTATATTTTATTTCTCCATGATAATGAGTGGCATCTATTGATTTTCATTTCTTTTCTAAAGAAAGCAAAAAAAGAGGAAAGGTGACATTTCCTCTGGACAATGTTAAGATTGTTGTTAGGAAAAAGGGGGAAGTTAGGCTTTGCCATCTAATCATGTTTGTATAACTGACTTGAGTCTTTCCTTAGAGCTCCACCTCTAAAGAAAGTAAAGCAACTCTGCCACTTGACTTTTCTCACTATACTTAGCAGGGGCCTAGGGTTGAGGGAATAAGGGAGATGAGAACTTGCTTATTAGCAACCTGTGGGCCAAAAGTAAACATGTTCATTTGGCCCCCAAAATGCTCTGAGGTATTTTTCATTAATTGCCAAAATTTGACAATGAGGAAATTCACCGAAAACTCTATACTTCTTACATCTCTTGGAAAATAATATCCGTAACACTGAGCCTGCTTTCCTAGCAGCTGCGCCTTAATGCCAGTCTTCAGTTTAACACTTCACTAGCTGTTACTTGCTGTCCAGCACTGAGGTTGCAATAGCTGTCATGTAGAAGCGTGGTTCTCCAACTCCACAGACTGCCACCTGGAGGCAGGGTCTATGGTCAGGCGAAGGGAGCACTTCGCATGGGGACAAAATATAAGTAGGTGACAAAGGCCTCAGAAATCAAGATGAAAGTACTTCAGTACAGTATTTCAAAAGTTGAAATTTGGGGGAGTTCTCGTCGTGGCTCAGTGGTTAACGAATCCGACTAAGATCCCTGGCCTTGCTCAGGGGGTTAAGGATCCAGCGTTGCTGTGAGCTGTGGTGTAGGTTGCTGTGAGCTGTGGTGTAGGTTGCAAATGTGGCTTGGATCCCACGTTGCTGTGGCTGTGGTTGTGGTGTAGGCCGGCAGCTACAGCTCCTGTTAGACCCCTAGCCTGGGAACCTCCATATGCCGCGGATGCGGCTCTACATAAAAGGCAAAAAGACAAAAAAAAAAAAAAAAAAGTTGAAATATTAAATAAAGACAAGCTCTGACTCTGCTCTCATTTCACCTAATCCTGCCTTACCTTCCTCACCCTAATCGTGGCCTTCACTGGAGAAAAATCTGGGACCCATCCTGAGAGCTTCTAGTTTAGTTGGTCTGGGGTAGGGTACCAAATGTGCATTTCTATCAAGGTCCCAAGTGATGCTGATGACACTGTTAGAAACACTGGCTATTACAATGTGATTTTTTTTTTGTCTTTTTAGGGCCGCACCCATGGCTTAAGGAGGTTCCCAGGCTAGGGGCTGAATCAGAGCTGTAGCTGCTGGCCTACACCACAGCCACAGCAATGGGACCTGAGCAGCATCTGCAACCTACGTCAAAGCTCACGGCAATGCAGGAGCCTTAACCCACTGAGCAAGGCCAGGGATCGAACCTGTATCCTCATGGATACTAGTCAGATCCGTTTCCACTGAGCCACGATGGGAACTCCTACAGTGTTATTCTTAAGGCCTCCCTATTCTCCATCCCGTGCAAACTATGAGGAACAATTCTGTGTATCTTGCATGTGAGCAGTATTCATATTCCTCACTAATTGCATAGCAATCATGACACCTTCACAGAGAAGAAAGGATGAAAAAATATCTGCCCTTAATCCTACCAATTTTAGCCAGAGATTCACTAGGCATAGACAATTGCATCCATTACAATTATAACTACTTTTCACATTTGGGTCTTCAAGCCATAGGTATAAAATATGAAAATGTATTTCCAGAGCCTTTCAACAAGTAAGCTGCACAAACTAAAAACTCAGACCATTATTTCCTACTTAAGCCACGGGGAGAGTTTTCTCTGGGGAATATAATGCTTTCCCTGACATAGTATGTTGCGCGCGGATTATTTGGCTGTAGGCGATTTAACACATTCCTTACATTCTGCAGAAATGGCAGCCAATTCTAGTAGGTGATGCTTTCATTGACCATAGTATCTGTGAAATTCCATGCCAAATCGCTGGAGGCAGTAAACAAGTATGACTATGACTGAATGCAGCTAAATATGTATCAGGGTTGAAACTTGGTATTTTGTTTTATTTTGCTTTTTAAATGTGTGAACTTGAGACTGGCACTTGCCTTCACTTGCCACCTGCCTCTACATGAATTAAATCATGAACCATGGCAGCTGCCGACCCATAGCACCTCCCCCGAGCAGAGGTCAGGGTAGAAATCAGGAGCGAGGCACTCTGTGCTCTGGGAAAAATGGCAGAACAGGTCTTCGAACAGTTGAATATTTTTAGGAGAAGATTTTTGTGAGCCCAATTCTTGCATCTCCTTGTATACAGTAAAGCGCTAAAATCCTTCATGGAGACTGATGTCTACTCCTCATGACAAGTGGTAACCTTTACCAGACCAGTAGCAAACTTCCGTAAAATGTGTGCAAGGCTGCCGCTGGGGGAATTCAGTAAGGAAACAAAGAATACCTGCCATCTAGCAGCCACCAGACTGCAGCCACTCCTGACAGCGAGCCGTGAGGAAACAGGCTGTGAACATACAGGATACTGGCCCCAGGCAGCTGAGGTGTATATCAAAGGAATGATTTCGGTGAGCTCAGACCTTTGCATTTTCCCATATCTCAGATTCCTTAACTTGAGATAACCTGGTTTTCTGTTAGTAGCAGTAATCCTTTGTTCCTACTACCTGCCCTTGGTTGCAACAATTCATGGACATGGAGAACAGACTTGTGGTTGTCAAGCGGGAGGGGGATGGATTGGGAGGGACTGGGAGTCTGGGGTTAGTAGATGCAAACTATTGCATTTGGAGTGGATAAGCAATGAGATGCTGCTGTACAGCACAAGGAACTATGTCTAGTCACTTCTGATGGAGGATAATGTGAGAAAAAGAATGCGTGTGTGTGTGTGTGTGTGTATGAAACTTAGTCACTTTGCTGTACAGCAGAAATTGACAGAACATTGTAAATCAACTATAAAAAATTAAAACAAACAAAAAAAACTCCTATATATCCTAACTCCCCCCTTGCCTCCTCGGAGCAGTTTTCTTGGGGTTACTTGAAATGCTGCCTCCTGGGCTTAAGTTCTCATTTTGCCTCAAACAAAACTTAACTCTCAATTTTTAGGTTGTGCGTTTTTTTTACGTCAACAAAGGTTTCTCACCATCTCTTATCACAAGTTTATCATAGTTGCATGAACTGTGAGATTCGATGTCCAGGGAAAGGATGTTGAGTTCCACTGTAGAATCCGGAGCCTGGATCAGCCACATGCAGTCGGCGCCATTACTGTAGCTCCCAGGCCAGCCAGGGGAGTAAAGAAAGACTGGAGCATCGCCTGTCCTCAGGAACCCACCACAAGCACCTACAGAAGGAAAAGTAACATGGCTGAGATACCTCTGATGGAAAAGAAGGTAGCACTTTCACTTTAAAGCCATGGCCCTATACTGAAATGAAACAACCAGCTAAAACAATTGTCTCACAGGGAACTATTTCCAATTACTTGGGATAGAACATGATAGAAGATAATATGAGAAAAAGAGTATATACATACATATATATAAATATGAATGAATGACTGGGTCACTTTGCTGTACAGCAGAAACTGACAGAATACTGTAGATCCACTATAATTAAAAAAATTTTAAATAAGAAATTTAAAAAGGAATTTATATTTTATTTAAAAGACAAAAAAATAAAGTTGTCAGAATGATCCAGCAATCCCACTCGTGGGCATGAAACTATAATTCAAAAAGATGCACACACCCCTATGTTCATTGTAGCACTATTCATAACAGCCAAGACCTGGAAGCAACTTAATGTCCATCAACAGATGAATGCATAAAGAAGATGTGGTACATATATATATATATACAATGAAATACTATTCAGCCACAGAAATAATGAAATAATGCCATTTGCAGCAACATGGATGGATCTAGACATTATCATATGAAGTGAAGTAAGTCAGGAAGAAAGGCAGATACTATAGGATATCAATTGTATGTGAATCTAAAATATGACAAAAAAGAATTTATCTGTGAAACAGAAATAGACTCGCAGAGAACAGGCTTGTGGTTTACAAGGTGGAGGCAGGTGGGGGAGGGAAGGATTGGGTGTTCAGGATTATTTTATATAAACTGTTAGATCATAGGATGGATAAACAACAAGGTCCTACTGTTTAGTACAGGGTACTATATTCAATATCCTGTGATAAACCATAATGGAAAAGATTATGAAAAATAATGTGTATATTATTCATATACATATATGAATTACTTTACTGTACAGCAGAAACTAATGTGACATTATAAATCAACTATGCTTCAATAAAAAAAAATTTCTTTTGTGTCTCTTTAGGACTGCGCCCATGGCATATGGAAGTTCCCAGGCTAGGGGTCCAATTGGAACTGAAGCTTCCGGCCTACACCACAACCATAGCAACATGGGATCCGAGCCACGTCTGCGACCTACACCAGAGCTCATGGCAAACGCCGAAATCCTTAACCCACTGAGCGAGGCCAGGGATCGAACCTGCATCCTCATGGATGCTAGTCAGGTTCACTGATAAGTGAGTCCCGACAGGAACTCCAATAAAATCAATTTTTAAAAAGGAAGTCTGCGCTCAGGTTAGTCATACCAATAATTCCCTCACTTTTCTGAGGGACTTTGAGCGCGCGCGCACGTGTGTGTGTGTGTGTGTGTGTGTGTGTGTGTGTGTTGGGATATGCCTATATGGCTCTAGAAGGCGGTTTCAACTCTGCCTTAAAAATTCACTCTCTACATCCACAGAGCCTCATGATGACACAGATGTGAGATTTAGGTACTTCTTGGGTCTTGCACTGGGCACGTTTATGTTACAGCCCTGTACCGCTATATTCCCAGGAATACATCAGTGCTTTTCAAGGTTTCCTATGGGCATATCATTCCTCGTTTTTTCCTTTTACATTTTTGGTAGCCTCTTATTAGGTGCAACTGATATCAACGTCATGAGAAGATCTGATATTAAACAATATGCCACTGACAATTTTTTTAGAACACCTCAGTGATGGGGCTTTTGTGCAGAGCACACTCCAGGTTGGGTTAAATGAAGACAAGTCCTGAGAATGGAAGTTTTCTAGGAGCTGCCAGACAGGTTAAAGAATAGCAACTCCTTAGAGATAGGACGTACTCTGGAGCTCCAATTCTGTTCCACCACCCCTTCCAGTGGTTGTTAGGCTGCTGGTTTTCAGCGCTGATGTGGTTGTGAGGCTTTTGTAAGGCTACTCAAAGCTAGGACAGGGGAGAGATGAGAATAGGGAAAATGAAGATGTCAGAAAGTTGTCTACTCTCATTCAAATTGAACTTTTTTTTTTTTTTTTTTTTGCTTTTTAGGGCTGTACCCATGGCATATGGAGGTTGCCAGGCTAGGGGTCCAATTGGAGTTATAGCTGCCGGCTTACACCACAACCACAGCAACATTAGATCAGAGCCGCGTCTGTGACCTACACCACAGCTCACAGCAGCGCCAGATCCCTATTCACTGAGTGAGGCCAGGGATCAAACCCGCAACCTTATGGTTCCTAGACAGATTCGTTTCTGCTGCTGGGACCTCTGAGACTGAACCATTTTTTTGAATAAACACCGTTTAGATTATTGCCATCTTTAATTTCTAGAGTTCCCAAAAGTTGATTTAATTTTTTTCTGCAGTATCCTCATTGCTTTTATGTAGGAATGGATTTTTAGAGGGTTTTACTCCACCAGTCCAGAAGTTTATGATTCTTACACCATACAGGTTTGAATCTCGCTAGGGCCACCAAGAAATCAATGTAGAATTTACAGAACTAGGTCCTAATTACTTAATCCCATTACTGTATAGGCTGCAGAAGTTTAAAAAAATAGATGAGAAAAGGCAGTTTTGAAGCGTAAGATCTGAATGTTATCCAATATCTTCAAATGTGAAGATTTTCCTCTACATGAAATATTTACCTTGAATTCATACAAAGCAGTTGCCATGCTAACTGACTATGAGTCATTAGTGCTGTTTGTCAACTATTCCATTTTTTCCTCCTTTCCAAACACATGATGAAATTGCATTTCCTAATGCTCCTTTGGTTGTGTGAGGCCATTTGACCAGTTTTGGTCAATGAATTATAAGCAAAATGACATACGTCACTTTTAAACTGAGCATTTTCTTTTCTTTCTTGCTTTTTTCTTTTCTTCTTTTTTTAATTTTATGGCTGTACCCACTGCATATGGATGTTCCGGGCCAGGGACTGAATCCGAGTCACAGTTGCAACCTACACTGAAGCTGCGGCAATGCTGGATCTAATCCACTGCGCCCGGCCAGGGATCGAACCAGCACCTCCACAGTGACCAAAGTCACTGCAGTGGGATCCTTGACCCACTGCACCACAGCGGGAACTCCTGAGCTGAGCACCTTTAGACTGAAGCATGCCAGGGCTCTCTTGCCTCCTCCATCACAGGCCATGTCCCAAACAATGTCAGATCCAAAGCCTAGTTATGCAGTGATAGTCACAAGCATCCAGTTAACCTAAGAGGAATATGTAACGTGAACAAGAAAGCAGTCTTGTGTTTTTCAGCTGTTCAGAGTTTAGAATTATTCGATACGACTGCACAGCCAAATATGTCCTGACTGATAGGCTAATATTTTTCTACTTGACATATTTAATTTCCTTCATATGACCCTAGTCCACATTAGGCTCATTTTCCCATGATTGCTTTTTGCTTTGTCATTTAATCATTTAATTACTATATCATTATTTAAGTGACCAGTTAATCCCTTACCTTTGCCAATTACTTTTAAAATCCTGGAGCATAGAGATTATATCTTGGTTTCCTTTCTTAGCCAGTAGGTACTTACCTTAGTGTATCTATAATAAACCTTCTAAAAATATTTGTTGAATTAAATTAAATATGTTTACATAAGGAGTGCGAATGGTATAGTGTTCAATACATTAACATTTTAAAATATTAGGTTTTCATTTTCATGAAACTTTCAGAAAGTGACTTCATCATGAGCTAATTGTTTACACCAATTGTATAACTAGTAAACTATAAAACTTTCTTACCCTGTTACTTTTTATCTTGCTTGTTTTTCATTAAGAAAAATGAGATTATGATATTCTAGCCACTCATCCATTTAAATCAGATAATTATAGAATATATGTATGAGGAGAGAATTTACTATTTTTTAGTTCTCCATTGTACTTCATTTATTTATTTATTTATTTGTCTTTTTGCCTTATCTGGGGCCGCACCTGTGGCATATGGAGGTTCCCAGGCTAGGGGTCTAACAGGAGCTATAGCTGCTGGCCTTCGCCACAACCACAGCAACGCGGGATCCGAGCCACGTCTGCAAGCTACACCACAGCTCATGGCAACGCCAGATCCTTAACCCACTGAGCAAGGCCAGGGATCGAACCCACAACCTCATGGTTCCTAGTCTGATTCATTAACCACTGAGCCACGACGGGAACTCTAATTGTATTCCTTGATACAATGTTTTGCATGAGTGATTTCTTTTCTACTTGATTTGTTGATATAAAAAAAGCTTAACTCTAATATACTTATGAGTACTCTCCAGACAAATAGCTCTAAATTACATCTGGCAATCTTGTTGATGGCTCTTTGCTTTTAGATAAAGAGATTAATATTTAAGGAAGAGGTTCACAGCCAACATTATGAAAACAACTTATGAGAGAGGTGAAAAATAACACCTTAGAACAGTAAGGCATTAAATAAAAATAACTATGAATTACATTTTCATCTGTAATCTCAGCCGATATAAAATCCTAAGAAGTCAGAAGCAAATAGACTAATCTTTTAGGGTCTGTTTAGTCCTAGAACAAGTTCGAAGTTTGTATATTCTTCAATGAGTTCCTACGGTAATGTGTTCCAATCAAATATTTCAAGGACTAAAAATATGCTACTAGAAGCATTTACTGAATTTATTCTATGTCAACCCTCAGAGCCACTCAAAATAGTTTAATCAAATTTTCAAGGCAAAATCACAGTTTCCCAAAACACTGCTTACTGAGGATATTTAAATTGTGTTTAAAATAGTAAATTAAAAACTTAAAATTTAGGCCAATTTTACCCTGAAACATGAAGATTTACAACTAGCTAAGGGAACAAAGTGAAGCATTTCTGACAGCACACTTAAAATGTAATATAGAGGAAAAAGTTACTTCTATTAGTTGATCCTTAACTAGAGTGTGTGTGAGTGTGTGTATGAGTGTGTGTGTGTATCCGGGTGCATGGTGTCTGCAAACCAAACTTTCAGAGATCGCTAAAGTGATCTCTAGAAATTATAAGTAAACTATCTTATGGATCTCAAACCCTTAATTATTAAGAAAAATATAATGGAAAACCAGCATTTTAAAAAATAAACATAATTTTATGTATTTATGAAATTAAAAGATCACCTGATCATATGGAAGAAGAGTTTTGAGACTGTAATTCTTATTCATTTGTGTATTTGACCCTTATTAGTGGGAAACTTTGAAATACTTGTCTGTGCACAGCAGCTCCTAAAAAGAATTTCATTTATTACCAAACACACCTGTAGCAATGGTAGGTAAAGGCCCAGCAGACGCATCCATTGCAAACCATTCCAGAAGGAATCCTCTCCCTGAGACTGAAGAGTCAGAAGAAAACTGAAATGTCAAAGAGCTTCCAGTGGAGCTAAAAGATTCAGTCTGGGCACCACAGTAGGTTCCAATCAAGCGGGTATGAATGTTAGCCCCATCATAAATCTGCACGGAGAAAACAGGTAACAGAGCACTCTGTTTAGGCAATCACCTCTACTTTCCGTAATCTACAAAGAAAACCAAAAGAGTAACTCCTGAGGCACATGGAGTTCCCAGGCCAGGGATCAGATCTGAGCCAGAGCTGTGATCGCAGCTGCAGCTGCGGCAGCTCTGGATACTTAACCCATTGCGCTGAGCTGGGGATCAAACCTGCACCCCAGCACTTCCAAGACACCTCTGACCCCGCTGTGCCACAAAAGGAACTCCAAGGATAACATAATTTTATCATAATGGAAAAAATAATCAAGTAAACGTTATATATCATTTTGAAATAGAAAGTGTCATGAAATATAAAACATGACTGCAAATAATTAGATGTGTTTTAAAACTACTTATATCTTCCCTGCAGGATTATATTCACAAATATACTCCATGTATAGCTCATTATAGGAACTGCAGTAAAATTTAGGGGTGGAAAAGTAGGAACCAGGAGAGCTGTGCAATAACAGTGTTTACTGAGTGTGCTGTGGGGCATGAAAGGGAGGAATTAGGAAAAATGCGGAAAAGTAACAGGAAAGAGGAATGGTTTAGTGAGAGGAGGTGGACAGGTAACCTAAAGGAGTACTTATTTCCAAAGAAGTAAAGAAGTAGAATTAGTAACAGCAAAAGAATCACAGCTTTTGCATATTCAAAGCACTCAATAAATCTCTCTCATTTAGTTCAAAATACTAAATTACCTAGTTACAGACATATTTTGTGATAGTTTCCAAATATAGAATTTTGGGCATTTTTTTTCTGCACATGTGCATGGATGGTGCACAATTACTTTTTTTTTTCACAGCAAATAGAGGTTCCCAGGCTAGGGTTGAATCGGAGCTGTAACTGCCAGCCTACACCACAGCCAGAGCAACGCCAGATCAGAGCCGTGTCTGTGACCACAGCTCACCACAGCTCATGGCTCACGGCAATGCTGGATCTTTAACCCACTGAGCAAAGCCAGGGATGGAACCCACATCCTCATGGACACTAGTTGAGTTTGTTAACCACTGCGCCATGACAGGAACTCCCTAATTACATTTCATACCCTTCCCTCCATCTCGTAAATAATTTGAACAAAAAGTTCATTGTGCTACAACAAATGTCTCTGTTGAATCTACTCTATAAGCTCAGATTTCAAATGATCTAATAATTATTTCCTCACATACTGAGCATCTATCAAGTACTGGATTCTCTGTGAAGCACTGTGGACTTAAGAAGAATAAGTCAGCATCAGCCTTCAAGAATCTGATAGTAGAATAGTAACCCATAGCAGCAGAGAGCAGAAGGCGGTTGCCAGGAGACAGGGGGAGTGGCGAAGCAGGGAGGCGGTCAAAGGGTACAAACTTTCAGTTGTGCAAGATTAATAATCCTGAAGATCTAACGTGGAGCAATGGGACTATAGCTAATCATTCTTTGTTGTCCACTTGAAATTGTGAAGAGGTTAAGTATTCTCACCATGCCAAAAATAAAGAAAGAAGAGTTCTCGTCGCGGTGCAGTGGAAACGAATCTGACTAGTAACTATGAGGTTGCCGGTTGGATCCCTGGCCCCACTCAGTGGGTTAAGGATCTGGTGTGCAGGTTGCAGATGTGGCTCGGATCCTGCGTTGCTGTGGCGTAGGCTGGCCACTGTAGCTCTGAATAGACCCCTAGCCTGGGAACATCCATAGGCCATGGGTGCGGCCCTAAAAGGCAAAAAAAAAAAAGAAAGAAAGAATGTGGTAATCATTTACAGTGATTGACATCTTAATTAACTTGATTGGGATTATTATTTTACAGTGTGTACTTACATCAAAAGACCTAGCTGTATATCTTAAATTTACGCAATAGTTGTCAAATACACTTCAATAAAGCTGGATAAAAAAGAATCTGATAGTGTTTCTGACTGATACAGTAACCAAGCCCAGATGGCAATGATCATCACAATTTATTTTTTGGCCGCACCCGTAGCATGCAGAAGTCCCCAGGCCAGGGATTGAACCTGTGCCAAAGCATTGACCATGCCAAAGCCTTAACCACTAGGCCACCAGGGAAATCTTCACAAATTTTATACTTATATTTACTTATTTTAAAATGATTATTCAAAAAAAATTTTTTTTAGGGCCACACCTGTGGCATATGGAAGTTCCCAGGCTAGGGGTCGAATCAGAGCTACAGCCACTGGCCTGCGCCACAGCCACAGCCACAGCCACAGCAATGTTGGATGGAGCAGCATCTGTGACCTGCACCACAGCTCACGGCAAATCCAGACCCTTAACCCACGGAGCAAAGCCAGGGATCAAACCTGCATCCTCATGACAAACAGGAACTCCTAATCATTCAGATTTTTAACACTCTAACATAAGAATAAACAGGATAATGGGATATAAGATAGAATAAACAATTAAAACACATAGACATACTTAGATAAAGCCCAACAGAAAAATGACAATGACGCTGAAAAAAAAAGGTATAGAATCAAAGATAATAAATACAGTACCAGAATTACCGTTGTACAGGTAATCCCGCTGGGGTCATCACGATGTAGGTTAGACCATCGCTTATGATTTACAAATGCTTGGAGAGACATTAACCTGGATCCACTGTTGCCAGTAGCAATTTGCCAAAATGCATAAACATCGACCGCACTTGGAAACTCACCCTTAACTTATCGTAATAGCAGTTAAGTGTTCCTTCTACGTCCATCTCCAAGATTCTACCATGGATAACTTGAGATTCATTCACATGCACTATCCATTGGTAATTGGAGTTGTGAGGGTAATTTCCAGGCCACAAGGGAGAGGCGACTTTCCCATGAGTTCCCACAATATTATCATTGCCAAATACTAGGAAAGAAAACAGAGCAGTAAATCAGACCTCCTTAGAAGAGCTCTTTAATCAAATGAAAGAAACAACAGGCAAGGGATGCTGAAAAGGATGGGCTTTTAACTGACTGCAATTTCTTTTCTGCACATTGAAAGAAATACTGCTTTCCTTTTGATTTCTCTGCTATCTATTAATTCCTTGGAGAAGGGTAGTTCTGCGAATGGAATTCTATCTCCTTAGAAGGCTGCATGGTGAGGAAACAAACAATAGCTTCCATGTAAAAATGGGTTCCCAGACCTCAGGGCACTCGGGGACATGGAAAGAGGTATTGCCAGCCCTATTTTATAATTTCGATTTACCATTTTTACCTTGTTTTACAAAAGAATGAAGCATGTTTTTTAAAAATTATATAAGAAAACAGAAACTGACATTTTCAAACCACATATGGAATTACCAATTAAGAAAAAGTTTGAGTTAGAAAATAAGAATATTTAATATTTTATCCTATTAGGAGAAAGCCTGTTGTTATAATATCTGGGCACTTAAGAATATCCTAAAGTAATACTACATTTCTCAGTTTGAGGCATGTAGAGTTTACGAAATCAAGTGAAACACATTTGGTATAAGTATACCAAACTGAGACCGTATTATATTAATTAGAAAACTCTTTAATACAACATTATGAAAAAAGTTTAACTTAACATCAGGTAGACACCAGAGCTAAAAAGAATATTAGAGGGCATTCCCATTGTGGCACAGCAGAAATGAATCCAACTAGTATCCATGAGGATGTGGGTTCGATCCCTGGCCTCACTCAGTAAGTTAAGGATCTTGCATTGCCGTGAGCTGCGGTGTAGGCTGCGGACATGGCTTGGATCCACCGTTACTGTGGATGTGGCGTAGGCCTGCAGCTGCAGTGCTTATTCGACCCTTACCCTGGGAACTTCCATATGCTGCAGGTGCAGTCCTAAAAAGGAAAAAAAAAAGGGAATATTAGATCCACCAAGAATGCTCTCCCTGGCTCTTAATGAGCCATTCACACACAATTTAATTTTTCTAATATAATTTATATTAAAGTAATTCCACAAAGACAATAAATTTAGGGGAAGAATGTAGAGTTTGGGGTTGTTCTTAGTGCATTACTGAGAATATTGCTATATCTTTTCTAGGACACATTCTGGAAGCCATCACTAAAACAGATGCAACTCACTGTTATTAAATGCAGCCTGGAAGCCTACACCACTGCCTGAGCCACGAGAGACAAATCTGATCCATAGGTTATGACCAGTGATGGATGAATAATTACGGGGGAGGACATTTCCACAGTATCGTCCCACCAAGCGGCCAGTAGCATTTCCTTCTCGGATCTCCACAAAATCTCTGCTACAGTCCTGAGAATCCTCTAATTGGAAAGTTCTGTTGTGAAAAAAAAATGTGGGGTTAAATTGGTAGAATAAATTTAGGGAGTATGCTGAATCACTTGTTGGGTTGACCTGTTCTCTTTTTAAATTTTTTTCCTTTCATTTTAATCACAATGTCTTAGCTAACAAAAAATTTCCTTCCCTCAAATGTGTTAAAATGGTGATTCAAGAGACACAAAGAGAATTAATACTCTGCCATTAGGAACTTCTCTTTCTGGGGGAAAACTGGGCAAGAAGATAGAAAAAAAAAGTTAGAAGGCAGAATATTGTGCCATCAGAGCTATAATGTGGTATAAGCACTTTAAAAGTAAAGGTATCACATCTGAGGGTGAGGCTCAGCAACAGCTTTATTGCAAAGATTTTTTTTTTTGAGATGGAAAAACAAACATTAGTTGGATTTAAATTTAAGGTGCAGAAATGGTGGGCAGAGAATGCATGCCAAGCAAAGCACATATATAGAAAGGGTGGGACACATTTAGAAACCTATGAGAGGTCTGGTCTAGTTAGAACACTGAGGACCTTTAAGAAGACATCAGAAGACATAGATGGAGCAGCATAATAGGTTAACTTTGGCAGAGCTTAAATGCCAATCAAAGGTATCTGTATTTAAATTCTGTAAAGGTACAAAAAACATTACATTTATGCTAAAATAGGTGAGTGTTCAAGCACGGCCTATTCAACTTCTTTATATTCTGAAATAATGATGACATAGGGGAATAGGGGGTAGGAGATAACATCTACCTCAAGGATTGTCATTAGTCACATATAGAGAGAGTCTGAAACATGAAGATGCTAAATGAATGTCTTTAAAAACTGGCCTCACTGCTTAAAAAACTTGTATATAATCAAGATAATGTAATATCGGTGTGAGTGTAGACAAACAGATGAATGGAACAGAACATATTATCCAGAGAAGAACCCACAAATATACAGGCAATTCAACCCAACCCATGGTGCCAAGTATGGGCCTCAAAAGAGACTCTAGGGCTATATTTGGAAATCACCTGTATGTATATGAAAATAGGTGAAAGCATGGCTAGACTGGAGGTTCAGAAATGAAAAGTGGGGAGTGATAGGTAAAGAGAGAGTGATATTAAGGGATAAGAGCAGAGGGTTAAGGAACACCCATATTTTGAGGACAGTGAAAGGAAGAGGGAACAATAAACACAGCGGTCATCTGGAAAGTAGGATAAAAACAAGTTCAGTGTTATGTCATAGAAACCAAGAGAAAATTAAGGTGATGGTGATGAAGTGTGTCAAATGATGCAGAGATCCAGGATTAAGAATAGGCTATAGGATTTGGTTACTCAAAATAAATTAGTAACTTTTAAAGAAGCAGCTTCAAAGAGTCTACTATATGATAATTTTTCAAACATATTAAGGAACAAATTAGATGTTTTTTGGTGATTTCCACAAGATGATGAATTGCAATAACAAGAAATAACAGGACTTCTATAATATCCAACAATTAGAATTTATAAATTCTACATGTATTCTTTTTATTAGCTCATTAACATGTATAAAATATGTTAATATAGTTGACCACAAATTAAATCTCAGAAAATATTAATACTATTAAAAACTTGTCCTCTGACCACTAGGGAATAAAACTGAAACAAGGTAACAAAGAGATAACAAAAGATTCCATAATTTGGATATGTAAAACATCTTTCTATAAAAACCGTGTGTGTTAAACAGGATCCATAATGGAAATCAGAATATATTTAGGAGTGAATGAGAGTAGAAACATTATATATTAGAACTTATGGAGTACAGTCAAAGCAATATTTAGAAGGAAATTTATAGCCTTAAGTGTTTATAGTAGGAAAGGACAAATACTGAGAAAAATGGACTAGATGTCTAATCCTAGAACTAATCAAACAGAAAAAAAAAAAAAAAACCCTGGGGGAAAAAACCCACAAAGGAAGTAGAAGAAATAACAAGACAATATCTGAAATCAGCAAAATATAAATGTAGAAAATACTAGAAGAGATTACAAAAAAGCTATTTCTTTGACAAGACTAACAAACTATAAACTTTCAATACTGATTAACAATAAAAGTTTAAATGAGCAATATTACCAATAAGGACAAAGTTACAGATGTACTAGAAATTTTAAAAATTATAATGAAATCTACTAAAAACTAACATCACTAAATTTGAATGCAGATAATTTTTTCTACAAAAACACAATACAACTAGTTGAAAAAATGAAACACCTAAAAATACCATTAAACCAATAAATATCAGTATTAAAAAAAACTGCCTGCTGACAAAATGAAACAAATATCTGAGCCCAGATTATTTTACAGGGTAACTCTATCAAATCTTCAATAAATCAATATTCTAATCCTAATCTTACATAAACTGTAACAAAAGATAGAAAAGAAGTGATATTGTCTAAATTATTTAACGAAGTTAGTATAACCTTGGGAACAAAATCAGTCAAAGGAAGTCAAAGAAAGAAAAAGTTTAAGTAATCTTACTTAACAATACAGATGAAAAGTCTTACATAAAACATTAGCAAAATGAAACCATCAATCTGTAAAATACATAGATCTTAATCAAGCTGGACTCACAATGGCTTAAGATTAGAAGATCTACTGGAACAATTAAATACACATACACACACAAAGATTAAAAGAGAAAAACAGATGCAAAAGTATACTAAGGAAGAATCAGTGACAATTGCGGAAACATATTTCCTAAAACGGAATACTCGTACATTAAAAAAAACCCACAGAAAATTATGAATAGAAGGAAATTTTTTCAAGTGGATAAGAAATGCCCTCCAAACTACTACAGAAATATGCTTAGAGGTGAAAGTTTTTAAATATTTCTTCTAAATATGAAACAACACAAGAAAGCCTACTCTCATCACTTTGTTGCATAATATACTAAAGCGTTTTCCAGGACAACAGACAGGGAAAGGGGGAAATGGTTGTAAGATTTGGAAAAGAAGCGCTATAAATCAATACTCAAGGATGTTCATTCAGTCATAAATATTTACTGAGCACCTTAAAATGTCAGGTTCTTGTCTAGGAACTAAAGATAGAGTAGCAGAAAAGAGACAAACTTTTTGTCATTCTACAGAGTAAAATGTTTACCAGATAAGGTAGTATGCAAAAATTAATAAGGTTTCCTTAGACCAGCAAACAAAAATTTAGGAATGATAAATTAGTAAATATTCATTCAACAAATATTTTACTCTCTACTACATTGCTAAACATTTTGACCAGACAATAAAGAAAACAGACAATGTTCCTCCCTTTGGGAAGCTTATATTTTAGAAAGAGAGATAGATAATAAGCAAATAAATAAAAATATGGTGAGGCAGTGATAAGCTTTAGGAGGAGAAAATAAAGTAATTAAGGGAATGATACATATAAAATTCAAAATATGGGTTATCTCTGTGACAAGAAGGTAAAGGGCAGTTTTGCTGCCCTGTAATATTTTATTTATTTAAAATTAATTTTTAATATGAAAAAATGCTCAACATCACTGATGATTAGAGAAATGCAAATCAAAACTACCACGAGATACCACCTCATACCAGTCAGAAAGGCCATCATTAATAAGTTCACAAACAACAAATGCTGGAGGGGGTGTGGAGAAAAGAGAACCCTCCTGCACTGTTGGTGGGAATGTAAGCTGGTACAACCACTATGGAAAACTGTATGGAGGTACCTTAGAAAACTATACGTAGAACTACCATATGACCCAGCAATCTCACTCTTGGGCATGTATCCAGACAAAAATTTCCTTGAAAAAGACACTTGCACACGCATGTTCATTGCAGTACTACTCACAATAGCCAAGACATGGAAACAACCCAAATGTCCACAGACAGATGATTGGATTAGGAAGATGTGGTATATATACACAATGGAATACTACTGAGCCATAAAAAAAATAAAATAATGCCATTTGCAGCAACATGGATGGAATTAGAGACCCTCATACTGAGTGAAGTAAGTCAGAAGGAGAAAGACAAATACCATATGATATCACTTATATCTGGAATCCAATATACTGCACAAATGAAACTTTCTACAGAAAAGAAAATCACAGACTTGGAAAACAGACTTGTGGTTGCCAAGAGGATGGGAGAGAGAGTGGGATGGTATGGGAGTCTGGGGTTAACAGTTGTAGATTATTGCCTCTGGGATGGAAAAGCAAGGAGATCTGGCTGTACAGCACAAGGAACTATGTCTAATCACTTGTGACAAACCCATATATGTATGTGTAATCGGGTCACCACACTGTGCAGTTGGAAAAGTGACAGAAAACTGTAAACCAGCTATAATGGAAAAATTAAAAAAATTAATCTTTAAAGAAAAAAGTCATTAAATTTTTTTTAAAGTAAATGAAGTGAGTGCAAACTCTTCATTTTCCACAAGTAACTGAAAGAAGTTTTTGCTGTAAAGAAGGACAAAATAAAAAGAAAGAAAGAACTGGAGTTCCTGTTGTGGCTCAGTGGGTTAAGAACCTGGCTAGTGTCCACGAGGATATGGGCTTGATCCCTGGACTCCCTCAGAGGGTTAAAGGAATTGGCATTGCAGCAAGCTGCAGTGTAGGTCACAGATGCAGCTCAGATTCCCCATTGCTGTGGCTGTGGTTTAGGCCAGCAGCTGCAGCTCTGATTCAACCCCTAGCCTGAGAACCTCCATATACTGCAGATGTGGCCCTAGAAAAAGAAAGAGAAAGAGAAGAGAAGCAAAGCAAAGCGAAGAGAAAGAATCGTCTGATGAGACTATAGAAAAAAACTGTTGGGAAGGAAATAAAGAATATCTCGGGAATGGAAAACTTACTTCTTTATCATGTATCTTTCAGTCACTAGTGCTAAGTCCAGTGCCCTCCTGGGCCCTGTCTGAGCAAAAGGGTTAGGATGCTTAAGATACAGACTAGCAGCCCGGACGTTCCTGAACCTCACACCCTACTGTGGGATGGATGTATCACACACACCTCTGAGCTTTCACTACTGATCAATGGAATACTACTGATCAGAGCATGGGAGCAGACTGGACAGCTCGTTCTACCACTAGCTTCTCAGCCAGATATTAGCATTGGCAGGGCTCTGGCCAGAGAGTGGGTCTGTGGTTCTCACAATCCCATCAAGATTACTACAGCAAAGATCATCTAGATCTACGTTCTAGATCTAGTTTTAGCAGCAAACTGTGACTGATAATTAAGTAGCAAAAGAAATCAGAAAAAAATCCATATCACGCTAAACAAACCACACATGAACCTCCACTGTATTTCTTGATTCTTCCTAAGACAAAGTTTCTACCCACAATCATTTTTGGCAGATAATGGATCTGAATCCAACCTTAGGATGGTTGCCACGTTTGGCTCTTAAATTCAGGCTCAATTTTATTAACCATGTGGGGTAGGAACAACGTAAAATATGTTTAAATTGTCCTTTCATTTACTTTTGCTTTTGGCTGAACCCATGACATGCAGAAGTTCCATACCAGGGAAGAAACAAATGGCAGAGCAGCAGCCAGAGCCTTAGCAGTAACAATGCTGGATCCTTAACCTACTGAGCCACCAGGGAACTCTAAAATACGTTAAAATTGTGTTTCTGATTCTCAGGAAAAAAAAGATTTGCCTCAGAAGGTAATTTACATGAAATTGCCCCTAAAACATTTCTACTCAAAGTGCAGCATGTGGTCCAGCACCACAGCATCACCTGAGAGCTTGTTTAAATGAAGCATCAGGGCCGCCAACCAACTGAATCAGAATACAAATTTTAACAAGATCCCAGGTTATCAACATGGACATTAAAATCTGGTCCAATGGGCTAGAAGATTACTAAGTACAGGATTTTTCTGTTTTTGTACCAGATTAGTGTAATCCAACACTAAATGTCACAAAAGGCCTTTCATTAGAAACAATTGTACTCGTAAGAATCAAATTAAACTTTTTAAAAAGTTGTATTGTTCTTGGAAGTCTTTGTTTTAGACTGGTCCATTTTATAAGCAATTTATCCTCTTTCCAAACGTGTTGGCTCAAATCTGCTAGTAAAAATATGATGTGGAGCAAAAATAGTACCATTACTGTTTCTCATTATCTCATTTTGATTCTTGAACCAAGATCAATCACATTTTAAAAGGACTCTGTCAGCATAAAACATATTTTCTTTTAATTCCTCTATCTGTTTTATAAAGAAATCCTTTGGGGGTTTTATTTCTCGCCCCTTTTATGTTATAGAGTCAGCCAGGATTTCTTCTGTTTTTCTCCCTACTCAGTTTCACCACAGTGTCCGCCATCCAAACCCTATGTTTTAGAACTTGACAGATTCCATCTGCTTTTCATATGCTTCTCGCTCACCCCAGAGGAATGTTTCCAAATACCCATCTGGATATAGTTTAGACCAGGGCAGAAATAACTTGGAGGCTTTGCCATAAAACCCTTCTCATTATCATCTACGTAAAGAGGAACAGCTTGCCTTCTGCAAATTATACCTTAAAAATAAAATGAAAGTAACAAAAATGATCAAAATTAACCTCTTGCAGACAAGAAAGGAAAAAGATGAGGCATTAAGATTTAATACAATAATCAGGATTTTGTGTCCATTATGGAGTAAAATGGATGAAACTTGTTTTCTGTGTTTACCTCCCATCTTTTAGGAGGAGAGCCCACTGTGGTCCACTTGGATTTAACGTTGAACTGCCACACAAGGTACTTCAGAAATGGCAGAGTGAGAGAATTTAATACTCCAACATCAGGTATGCAGGAGCCTGTGCTGTACACTTAAAATTTAACGTCTTTCATCACGGCTGTGGCTGTGTATGAACATGATTATCCCTTATGGGTGAAATGCATCTCTTAGGTTAAAAAAAACAAAACAAAACGATTTTGACATTAACTTGTTAGTATCTTAACAAGAAATGGGAACTTGTCTCTTTTATATGTTCCCAGGACCTGGCCCAGTTCCTGATGACCACTAAGCATCAGATTGATCAAGAATGTGAATGTGGTAAAGACCAAGAGGAAAGAGACCCCCCTTTTATTTATCAGTTATGAGACCTAATAAGCCATGTGAAGGACTTACGAAGGACTTTACCATAAGAACAATGTCTATGTTTTACTCATCATTACACTATAAAACACCTACTGTGGGAGTAACAGGGGCTTTTTATACAAAGTATCTCACATGGGTGTAACAAGTGCTTACATGTGTAAGCACATAGTAGGGGCTTAAATCAGTATTTGTTGAATAAAGAAATATATACATATGGCAAAAGTTTATATATATATATTTATATAGGATTTATATATAATGAAATATATATTATATATTTTTCCATACACAACTTTGTGCTTTTAGTAAGGACAAAAGCAAACAAAACTTTTTTTCCCGTGTGGCAACTTAGACTTTCACTGCCTTTCAGGCACTCAGAAGGTATCTGTGTTTCAACACAAAGCCACTTGGACCCTAAAGAAGTGCTGTCTGATTGATGGATTGAAAGAAAGCAACTTGAGATGTTTGAATGTGGTCCACGAATAGGACTTTTCTCTCATTTCTAAAAAATCCATTCTTGATGCACAGAATGGCATGTCTAGGGGAGAAACAAAACTCTTGAATAAACAGTGTCCTCAAAACCATCCTCTCAACAGTAAGTTACTTATATGCTTTTCAAAACTGAATTAGCAACTCCATCCAAAGCCCAAAAAGCTGTGATATCGCAAAACACGTAACTTTTCATTTAAAATGGCAGTTTAAATACCAAAGTCTTATCATTCAATACTTGTTAAGCATCTAGTACCAGGGTGGTATGTTGCACATACCTCTCTACTGATGATTTAAAAAGTCTTGTTTCACTTACAATGTGCCTTTCACTATTGACTTCTAGAAAATACATTACTGCTGTTTACTTTAACCCAAGACCACCCAGAACGTGGTGGGATGCTGATTTCATGTCCATAGTCCATATTCAGAGGAACATGAGAATGATTTTACATGTCAAACACTAATTTCTGTAGAAAATTAACAAACAAATTGCAATGATACAGAGTTGAGAAACCAGAAAAAGGAGCTCTCACACCCTGCAATGAGAGCAGAGCCCTAAAGGAAGAAGTAAATCTTCTCTTCTTTCTTGGCAAGGACTCAGCCAGTGAAAGCCATGGACTCTTTGTTGACTGTCACCCTTTCAGCTTCCTTTTCCCTCTATACTAACAGTCTCCTCCTCTTGCCGGGCTCCCCATAGTTCCAGACCCTGAACTGCAATTCTCCACTGATCCTGCATAAATCCACCTTCACCAGAGAAATATCTGGCATTCTATTTATTTCAGATCAACATTTTGGTGGCTTACACAGGGACCTGATGAGTTTCTTGACAGCTCCAGGCTGGTAAACAAACAGGTGTGGAACTACAGATTCAGCACATGGTCTCTTACTGCTTTTCTGGCCAACCCTGGAGTTTCAAGACACATCTTTCTCCTGGATCTGGGCTTACACTCTCTTTGCATTTGAAACTCTCCAGGTTTTATGAAAAATCAATTTTAAAGCCTCATCTTTCTGGTCAATGTTTTGTTCTGTATGCCAGTACTCAGTTGGCACTTCTGTCTGGTTTGAGATCAGATTGTCTCAACTGAAACTGACTAGCCTTCAACCCATCCCTTCAGGAAGAGGGGCTGTTTCACTGAAATTGTGCCAGTTTTTGCTCAGCCTTCAGTCCGTTTCTTTAGAAAGGGCTATTCTCTGGCAACTAGCTGAAAAATCTCTGGTCTGATTCCTCTGGAACCAAGCTATTTCCTTAGAATTGGTTGGTATTTAGGGGCTGCAATCTGTTTGAATTGAGCTGTTTGTGTGTAAAACAATTGAATTTTTTTTTTTTTAATACTCTAGAGCAAAACCTCTGAGAGTATCTCCTCCATTAGGGACTCTGGTTTAAAAACTGAAGTCCTTTTATGCCCCTTTCTAACTAAATGGACCAGCCTGACCAAAGGCAATTCAGAATGTCAGTGACTGTTTTGGGGAACTTTTGACATCCCCCACACTTAATTTTCTTAACCAAACTCAACTTCAATAACTCAAAAATTTCTAGAAATGAGTGGGATGTTTATTTTGATTGGTATCTTGAGGTTTCCCAACATTATCGAGAGTCTAAAATGGCCTCGTTACAAAGTAAGATTTTAAGGTTTGTTGAGGCAAACAAGATAAAAGACAAAGTGGCTCCCAACGCTTCAGGTCCTTCTTCCTCAGCTTTTTGTCTCAGGCTCTGCCTCCAGCACCATCTCATCTTTTTCCACTGGTTCCTCTTGGTTAGACCCCATCTCTGGGTCCATCTTCCTCCTTTCTTGCTCTACTACCTATGCCTCCTCTGTGCTGTCAATTCCCCATACTAATTCTCTTGTCAAGCTTCCCTCCGTGAAACTCTTCCAATTCCCTCTTCCTTTGGACTTGTCAGAATGTGTTTGTTCAAAACGAAGCCTTCGGAAGATCCAGAGACTTACACCCTTAACTTTTGTACTTCCTGGACTAAAGCAGAACTGTGAGTGATAGTGAAAGGCTTTCCCAAAGTATGTGAAGATACTTGCAGATTTGCTGAGGAATTTAAGATAACCATGCAAATGTATCAGCCTGGTTTCTCTGACTTACAAGAGCTGGTTCACATGCTTATGAGTGAAGGCCAAGCCCAGTCTTGGATGAATACCACTAACTGGAGAAAATTCTGAAAGGTCCTTAGGATTGTAACTGGCAGACCAGCCTGCTATCTTATTATATGATCAGGCTCAGACAATCCTTAGGTGGCTTAACCAAGCAGTTCCTGGGGTTTCTCTAAAACCTGTTGATTGGAACAAAATCCAGGCTTACCCACAAAAATCTGATGAAACTATTATTATTATAATCAACTTCAGGTTATTTTTAAAGAAAATTCTGATCTTCGTTTAGACAGTGTTCTAACCAGGTAGCTTTAAAACTCTATGTTTGTTAATGGGCTGAACTGGAACCTTTCCCTTCTAGTAAAGAGGACCAAGATAAACTGGGAGACTGCGTCCACCCCAGATGTAGTTAATGTGGCAAACCAGCTCTCCTACACTCTAAATGAATTACCGCAGAGGAAGACTGCCAAAATTCTTACTCTTCAACCCCAGCAAATGAAGGCTCTTAAATGAAACCAAAGCCCTACTGGTGTGTGCTGTTACTGCAAAGAACCAGGACAATGGAAAAGAGATAGTTACAAATTTAAGTGCTTTAGGTGCCTTTAGCCCTCTAACCAGCCTTGCCACATCCTCCGAGTTCCCAGTGATGGAACTACAGGGCCTTTGCCTCATCCTCCCTTAATTGTCAAGGAGACACATTTCTCCAGGTTGCAGATGAATCTCTCTCAGTCCTAACTGACACTATAGCCACACTCTTGGGGCTCAAGCCCACTGCTATGAAACAGCCCCTGCCTCAGAGAACTAGAACAGTTCAAATAATGGTGGTCTCTGATGAACCTCAAGAAGACCTGTGCACTTTTCCTCCAACATGAAATACTAGACCAGGAAACATCCTTCCTGACTCTGATGCACAAAAAGCACTAAAACTAGAAAATCTAGCTCTTGATCAGCAATGCTTTCAGAGAAAGATCTTGCTCAAAAGGAGGAAATGTGAAAAATCAATAGACAGAAATCTTAATTAGTGTCAGGACACCAAAACGGGGAGTTACTATGTCTTGTAAAAATAGCAGAGTCCAACAGGAAGAAGACTTCTCTTCTTTCCTAAAGAACTTGACCAATGAGAATCTTGGATGCTCTTTTTCACTACAGCCCTCCCAACTGACTTTTCTTCTCTATAAAAGTATTTTCTTCCTCTCAGAGA
Organism: Catagonus wagneri; assembly: GCA_004024745.2. Taxonomy (NCBI): domain Eukaryota; kingdom Metazoa; phylum Chordata; class Mammalia; order Artiodactyla; family Tayassuidae; genus Catagonus; species Catagonus wagneri. The sequence continues at coordinate 15,678,219 of PVHT021183661.1, forward strand.
CTTTCATACAGAGACTTGGACATGGCTCACTGTGGTTGCAGATTCCAAATTGCAATTCTCTACTCATCCCAAATAAACCCATCTTTGCTGGAAAAATATCTGATAGTCTATTTGTATCAGGCCAACAATTTCAAAAAATATCCAAAACCATTCTTCTGTCAGGAGTAGGAGAAAAGGTGGATTGGGCTGGGGATAAGATATATGGATAAAGAAAGCTTGATTTTGAGATGAGGATTTCAGGGGGAAGAAAAAATGTTAGTGATTCTCTGGAAGAATCTAAATGTTTCTAATTTTAAAAAAAGATAAAACTGATGTGATCTGAAAATGAGCATTCCAAAAATTAATGTAACAAGAGCTCAGGCATGTACTTTGGTAATGTTAGGCAGGACTCTAAAACCATTCTCAGGAGAATCTCAAGGCTATTTATAACCTAAACTATGACTAAAGCATAGGAAATGTGGAAGGAGACTTCCTGAAGTTCCTGCCATATTCTTTAACAGTTGTTTGGACACATATGCTATGAGTTGTTCATCCTATTAGTAACAGTGCTTCCTTCCTGCAGATTCATTCTCACTGAAACAATACACTGTAAAAAAGAATTTACATAAAAGACAGCTGGAGCTGGTTGCCAGGGGAACTGACAATGTTCCAAACGCATTCCACATTAGAGGGATAAACTTCTGGGTAGCCAGGGCTGTTGAAGATGCCTTCGGTCATGTGGAAGATTCCACCGCAAGCTAGAAGAAAAGAGAAACAAAGTGAGCGGCAGAATAAATATTGAAGACAGATACCAACAGATAAAGGAAAAAGAACACCAGAAGGGCTATCTGCAGCATCAAAGGATACACTACTCCCATTCCATAATTTTAAAAAATCCATGTCGTAAATAATGAAAAGATTCTGAAAACTGAAAACTAAAAGCCAAGGGGTATGGTGAATTAGAAAAAATCTCTGTGGTTTCTATTCTAAAAGCCTTTTCTCTCTGTGAACTGTAACTTCATATCATAAAAGACTCGTTTTAATCCTTGAGCCCCTTGGTATTTCTGACCAGGATGGTTTTCACTCCCAGCCTAGAAGAGAAAGCAATACTGCAGCTTTTCCTTCTCAGGAGAGCACTGCAACAGGCACAAATCTCCAAGGCGTTCCAAGGCTTTTAGTAACAAGGAAGCTGGCCCCTGATGAGTAGCACTCTCCTGGCCACATGCCCCTATATGGGGTAGGTCTCTCTCCTCTCCTCCCCATATGCTATGGTCCATCCTGCATCAGGTCCAACCCCCAGACCTGCCTGAGCCCAGCTGTGGGACCAGGGAGACTGAAGATCAGCACCGTTCACCCGTTATAGATGCCACTGGACAATATCCGCCAAGGGCTCCCCTAACAAACATATCATGAAGTCACTGACAAGCAAGTCACCCAACATCTTCTCAGCAGATTCTTCCCACTCCCAGAGGCCACCCCGAGCAGCAGGGGTCACAACTGCCAGGGTATAGCAACAACCGACATGCCCGTGGACGGAAGAACGGAAACAGAAGATGTGGTGGAGAGTTCACTGCTGGTAGGATTTACGAGCACCTTAACCTAATCTGGGAGACGGTAAGGTTCATCATAGAAGTGATCTCAGGAAACTAGTTCTGAACTCCGAACCTAGAGGAGTCCCACAGAACAAATCAAGGATTTTCTATACCTTCCTATTAACCCAGTAGCACCATGTGCTCACATCTTCTTACCTGATGTTGATGCCACATAGGTAGCATGGAAACCATCAAAATTCACGGAAGAATCTGAGACGAACCTCAGCATCAGGGCATTGCTGAAGGAAGTGATGGGATGGGGTATGGAGGAGCCACAATAGCGGCCTAAATAGTGAAGATAATGACGAAGAGAATGAGTGATGACGCACGAACACATTTACTAGAATAGCAAACAGAAGAAGTACTCTTAGGAGCACCATTTAAATTGGGGTCAGGGTTTGGGATGATGCCTGATTCAAAATAAACTATAAACACAAACCTAGGGGAGATGATTTATAAATAAGAGATAAATAATAGTATGTGGAGAGAAGAGAAACGTGGATGACCTCCAAATGTTAAACTCTCCAGGGCAGTAGGGATCTGCACAAATACATGTGCTAATTCTCAGAGAAGATATATAACAGCAGAGAAACGTGTGGATGTTGGGGCCAGAACACCTGGATTCAGGTCCTGGCTCCACCATTTACTAGCCATGTGACCTGAATCAAGTTACTTCAGTTCTCTGTGCCTGTTCTGTTCTCCTACTCAAGAAAAGGCAACATCGTGAATAATGAAACCCAGTGGCATCAGGGTATAGGATCAAGTCAGATACTATTGATAAGGTTTTTAGAATACACATCCTCGTCCTTGGTCAAATGCTGACAGACAAAAATCTCAAGGAATACAACAAGAAGTCAGCAAAGAACAGAAAGCATGTCTCAATTGCCCAGGCACTGTTCTGGGCACTGGAAACAAAGTCACAAGCAAAACAAAGTCCCTTTTCTGGAGTTCCCGTCGTGGCGCAGTGGTTAACGAATCCGACTAGGAACCATGAGGTTGCGGGTTCGATCCCTGCCCTTGCTCAGCGGGTTAACGATCCGGCGTTGCCGTGAGCTGTGGTGTAGGTTGCAGACGCGGCTCGGATCCTGCGTTGCTGTGGCTGCGGCGCAGGCCAGTGGCCACAGCTCCGATTAGACCCCTA
>PVHT021183661.1:15681030-15744026 GCA_004024745.2 Catagonus wagneri
CCTGCCTGCCTGCCTATCTGTCTATCTATCTGTCTGTGTCTGTCTGTCTGTCTGTCTGTCTGTCTATCTATTTATCTATCTATGTACCTACCTACCGACCTACCTACCTACCTATCTATCCATCTATTAGTTTGCTTCCACTGAAGACAAAAGCAGAAGAAACATGATCAATTTGAATACAAGAACAATGATCAACTATCAGCAAGAAACTTCTCACAGAATGCTCTCTAGCGCCAGAATGGACTGCATTTCACTACTGTCCAAAGCAGTCACAACTTTTCAATTAAAAAAAAAAAAAACAACCATAAACTATTTGTGTCCTTGAATCTGAACCATCTGGGTTTCTGGAATCGCACATTAACGCCTGCCTCCTTAGCCTTTCATTATCTTTACTTGGCTCACGCTGCTCTTCATCGTGACTAGACACATTCTAAGCCCTGGTGACAGCACACACCTCCGTAGTATAGACATTTAAACATGGTAAGGCCACAGATGCAAATGAGGAAGCAGGTGGTACCTCGCAGGGGCGCGTCACTGTGACTGCCGTCCAAAATTTCTACAAAGTCCTGGGTACACGTGGAGCTGCTTTCAAGCCCAAAGTGGCTGAAGGAGAGAGTGATGTGATTGACTATAAGGAGAAAAGGGAGACTGTTTAATGATGTTCTGGCAAACAAAACACACAGGGAATAAGATTTTTTACCTTGGATGGTTCTCTGGTAGGTTCTTCAGCAGGGAAGCAGTGAATGTGGAAGATGTGCGTGGGGGTGTGCATGGGGGCACGGGGGGACAGTGAAGCGGAAGAGTAACAATGGCTTTTGTTTGTTACAAAAGCTTTGTAAAAGCTTTCCTTTGAAGGGTGGCTGAATCATGTTTCTAAAAACATCTGTAGGAGTTTCCGACTAGAATTCGACTAGTATCCCCAAGGATGGGGGTTTGATCCCTGGCCTTGCTCAGTGGCTTAAGGATCTGGCTTTGCTATGAGCGGTGGTGTAGGTCGCAGATGTGGCTCGGATCCAGCATTGCTGTGGCTGTGGTGTATACTGACAGCTGCAGCTCCGATTCGACCCCTAGCCTGGGAACTTCCATATACTGCAGGAGAGGCCCAAAAAACCAATAAAAAACCAAACCAAACCAAAAAAATACCGGCAGACTCTGAAATGCTGTTGCTGCTGGTAAGGTAGAGGACCCTCAGGTAGGCTTATTCCACAGACTCTGGGGAGCACATCAGCCATTGCTGCGTTCCTTTCAAAAGCACTTTCTGTAATAGAATAGTTTCCTTAACTTCTGACTCTTTACCTGTGCTTGTGAATGAGTCCCATCTTTCCCCTGGTGCACCTCTCCTAGGGTTCTCACTTTGACTTTAAGGCCAGAACCAGGCACCTAGACATTGTCATTGTAAAGAAAGCTTTGAATGATGTGCACAACAGTATGTGTTGGGGTACCTTTCCCTTTGGGTTTTTCTTCCAGGGTTCTGAATCTTCCCCATAGGATATTTTGCTATTTTCTTTGGACCCATGAGATCTTTCACCTAAAGACTTCACCCCTTAGTAGCAATTACCCTTAGGTACAATACTGCTAGACTCAAGGCAGGGGTCTTCTTTCTCCAAGGGCTCTCGGTTCTTGGCTGGCCGGCCACTGTCTCTGGCTAAGGACTCCATCACCAACCCTCAGATTTACACGCAGGGCAGCAAAGTGAGCCTTTTGTGAATGCTTAACGTCCCGAGGAAAAATGTTAGAGAATACTTATGCCAGACTCATTTTTTACATGAGCTAATGAGGCCTGGTTAGCTTAAGTGACTCGCCTATTATCACAGAGCTCATTCATTCTGGAGCAGAGTCAAGAATGTAATGCCTTTCCCATATTAGGTCTGAAATCGTAAATTTTTCCTGAAAACCTCAAGGCAGGGCAGGGCTTATTGGAAACAGGATTCATAACGGACCCAGAATTACCCTTTGAAATCATTTTGCTTGAGTCTTGAAGGGCGTCCTCAATTTCTTTGTAATGTGGACAGTAATCTTTACTAGCAAATCATTACAAGATCAGAACAGAAGATGCTAGGATTCTCAAAATAACAGAAGCGCTTAGTAAATGTTTCTTTAAGGCCTGTGCTGGGATTCTTTACAATACATGTATTGGTAGCGAGACCAGGTTTTATAATGAACCTCCACCTCGACAGTAGACCCATGGCTCGTGGTGCTACATTCCAAACTAGGAGTTATTCATTCTCTACTTTATGGTCTTTATTACTCACTTTTTTCATTCAGCAACTGCCTTGAGCATCTACTACACTCAAGGCACAGGCCCCCAAATAACTTCTTTATCCATTTCTTTTGCTTACCCCCAATCTCACATGCCTGTCATTTCAACAAGGTTATAGGTTTTTGCGTTGTTCTGTTTCCTCGGCTGGACCTTGAAACTTTTTTTTTAAAGGAAAATTAAGAATAAAGAGTAAAAATGATTTCCTCTCAGAATAGGAAACCCTGTTCTCGTGCACATCAGGAACTGAGACTTCCAAAAACAGAAGAGGAAGGCTATCTATTGTTACCACGGAAGAGATAAGGACATGCGTGAGTCACAGCTGGCCTTTCCCACAGACTCCATGCATCCTGGATTCTTTTTTATTTTGGTTACTTACATGGAGGCTGGGCTTGGATGATCCAGCTGCAGTTCTGATTGTTTGGGTATCTGGCAGGGAACCGTGGAGAGGAGATGGTATCAAAGGAGTCAGTGAGGATGTGGCCGCCACAGGCTGAGGGACACACAAGCACACATGTATGTCATGCACTTTTGATTTCCCCTGGCTCTCCCGAACAATTATGTGATGAATGAAAATGTAAGTGATGTTTCCTCATTTCTAAAATGGATGCCGAGGAAGTTCTCTGCCTAGGAAGCTGCACAAAGACCATGAGAAAGCGGGAATGCACTCCACATTTATCACGGTATTCTTCAATTACAGGAAGTGGGGAGTGGCAAAGAACAACAGATTAAATGGCTCTGAATTGCCTGAATCACTCCATGAGACTCTGGCATTGATTCACGTACCCTGCCCACTTGTAAGTTACAAGCACAGGGATAATCTCTTCACCAACCAACATCTCTTTTAGGAAAATAAATACCCAACTGACTTCACAAGGGCGGCCATAGATTATCAGGGGCAGGCAAAGCTCTGTAGGATTAGAAGGCGGGGAGTCTGCCGCCAGCTGGGGGGAGTACGGTGCATCTCGGAAGGAGACAGGAGCTGAAGTAGGAATGTGGGAGAGAGGAAGAGTGGTCTACGGAGGCGGCAGCCTGAGCAAAGACAGAGCAGAGGGTGGGGGCCACACCACAGAGACTTGGCTGAAGCGTGGGGCACTGGAGGCGGGGGAGGGCGATGCTGGGAAAAGGTGGGGGCAGATTCTGAGCCCGTGGGGGAACATCCTGAGATGCTTGGGTTCCATTCCCTAGTTAGTGTGGAGCCCGGACAGACACTGGAGTACTGAAGGTCATGCAAAAAGAGTGGGTGACACTGAGGAGGCTGCTGGCATAGCCCAGGGAACACCTGTTAGGGATTTTTTTTTTTACTATGAAGCAAAATGTAACTGATTAATTAAATGAAAAGAAAAACTTAAGAAACTGTTTCTTCTTTGAAAGAACTCTGCAGTTTGTCTCCAAAGTCTACAAGGTGTCTTCTGGAGACGTCAATCCAGAAACCATCCTTGGCTGGGGCCTTTTACTATAGAATATGAGCAAGTCCACTGAAATGGGCTAAGTGACTAAATGGAGCACATTTATTGGAAATGACAAGGATCATCGGAATGAAAACTGGAGTCACACTGAAGCCAACGACAAGCCACCCCTCCAGCTCTAGCTTCCATCTCTGACAGTCAGTCTCTAAAAATCCCAGATGAGAGGCAACAGGTGAAAGGGTTTAGTAGGAAGTGGTGACTTAAGAAAAAAATAATGGGAGTTCCCTGGTGGCTTAGTAGTTAAGGATTCTGCATTGTCACTGCTGTGGCACAGGTTGATACCTGGTCCAGGAACTTTCGCATGCCCTGTGCATGGCCAAAAATAAAACAATACAAATACATTTTAAAAAGAAAAAAAAAAACAGAAAACAATATTGATTCTTCAGGTGGTGCAATCACTGCCTCAAGGGTTAGAACCTGACTCTAACATCAGAAGCAAGTCTTGATAGGTACAACCACTATGGAAAACAGTATGGCGTACCTCAGAAAACTAAATATGGAACTACCATATGATCCAGCAATCCCACTCTTGGGCATATATCTGGACAAAGCTTTCATTGAAACAGATACATGCACCTGTACATTCATTGCAGCACTATTCACAATAGTCCACACATGGAAACAACCTAAATGTCCATCGACAGATGAATGGATTAAGAAGATGTGCTACATACACACAATGGAATACTACTCAGCCACAAAAAAGAACAAAATAATGCCATCTGCAGCAACATGGATGGAACTAGAGACTCTCATATCAAGTGAAGTAGGTCAGAAAGAGAAAGACAAATACCATATTTTATCACTTATATCTGGTACCTAATATATGGCACAAATGAACCTTTCCAAAGAAAAGAAAATCATGGACTTGGAGAACAGACTTGTGGTTACCAACGGGGAGGGAGTGGGACTCTGGGGTTAACAGATGCAAACTATTGCATTTAGAGTGGATAAGCAATGAGAACTGTATAGCACAGGGAACTATATCTAGTCACTTGTGATGGAACATGATGGAGGATAATGTGAGAAAAAGAATATATATGTGTGTGTATATATATATATGTATATATATATATGATATATGGCTGGGTCACTTTACTGTATGGTAGAAGCTGACAGAACGTGGTAAATCAACTATAACAGAAAAAATAAAAATCATAAAACAAAAAAGAAGCAAGTCTTGTAATTTATAATAGGTTATCTCAGCATAAAACCTTGGATAAATACTAGATAGGCTGCATTATCATAGATAGTTAAAGGCTAAGTTAAAAGTATCAACAATTGGAATCACTGCAAATCATACTTCTTTTTGTTCTATTTAACATGTTGCATGTTAAGTAGAAAGCTTAGGACTAGGCTCATCTTATTGCAGTACCAAGAAGGTCACTTAAGGGCAGATAATGTGTGCTTGGGAGAGACCCACACAGAACTTGCCTTGTCTAAACTGAGCTCGGAAGCCCCGACTCTGCCTGGAAGGGCCAGACTGAAATCGCACAAAGAGGCTGCTTCCTGAAGAGATGATGGGGTTACTCAGCTGCTGCCTTCCACACACTCCGACCAGGCGGGCAGCTGCAGAGCTTAAACCATCAAATGCCTACAAAGGAAGACAAAAGGGAACACTGCGGTTCAGAACTTCAGATTTGCATCTGCAAGGCCCATTTTCCACTGCCTATCTGCACGTTGGCATCAACAAGGCATATCCTCCAGGGACTGTCCGCTTATTGGGGTCTATGAGGTCCACGATCCATGGACCGTCTGTACGTCGGCGAGCTGGTGGAAAATACATTTGCAGGATCTAGCGCTTTATTTGATTGTTCTGTCATGCAGTTCTTCTGGAGTACCTGAGTCTTTGGTCATTCCTCAGAACACTCCTGGGACTCCAGTAGGAGGTTCTGTGTCAGAGAAACTCACTCTTGGATCTCTGGGTAACTTTATAAATGCCGTCCTGCCACTGCTCTTCCCTCCCCAGACTCCAGTGCACTTACAGCATGGGCCATGTGTACAATATGTGCAGAAAGCGTTTGAGGTTAGGAACTGACAGCTGGAACAAATACATGAGACATAAAGAGTAATCATTCATTTTCAGAAATTGCACATTTTCCAGAACTTTTTGCTCTTCGTAGGGTCGTGGTCAAGAGGAAGGGACAATTCTTTCAAATGATGTGAGCCTGATTTAAAAAATTATCTTATTGGAGTTCCCGTTGTGGCTCAGTGGTTAATAAATCCAACTAGTATCCATGAGGACGTGGGTTCGATCCATGGCCTCACTCAGTGGGTTAAGGATCTGGTGTTGCCACGAGCTGTGGTAGGTCATAGATGTGGCTCAAATCCCATGTTGCTGTGGTGTAGGCTGGCGGCTACAGCTCTGATTCGACCACTAGCCTGGGAACCTCCATATTCCGTAGGTGCAGCCCTAAAAAGACAAAAAAAAAAAAAAAGAAAAGAAAAGAAAAAGAAAAAAAAAGGAAAAAGAAAAACAAAAAAGAAAGAAAGAAAATGACCTTGTTATATCAAAAAATATACTGGGCGCTGAGTCTGCCGGGTTCCACGCTGGGACTCAGCTCAACGTTCCCACATGCCAATGGAATAGAGTTTACATTATAGACAGCCAACCTTACTATATTGGCTTGTGAAATTGACAACTGCTCACTTCTTTGGAACTGTGTGTGTCTGGTGTGAATCTTTTTAGGTTCTTATATGTAAACCAGAGGCTAGGGGGTAGGGGATGAGTTCTTTTTCTTCGGATGATAAAAAAAACAGCAACCATTCATGAAACGTTCACTTTGTGCTAGTGTATGTGAAAGACCAGATTCAGCCTTTCACATATACCATCCCATTCTCTTGTCCTAAGATTCCCTTCTTTTCCAGAAGAGGTTAACAGATGCACAGGACCAAGTCACACAATTCCTAAGATGGAGCAGGACATGCTGAACTGGACAGCTAGAGTCTAGAGTCTAGAATTTCACCTTTCATTTTGTTCAGTACAAGATATCAATTAAATGAGCTAGATACATCAACTGGCCAACCACAGGGTGGGATTAAAAACATGAGGTTAAAATATGACAGTGTCATGCGAAAATAATTTGCCATTTATATTTCATAAGGAAGTCTTGGGAAAAAATACAAAGTTCAGAGATTTAATATAAGGAAGGTACACACAAATGACTTTAGAATATGAATACTTAGTGATGCTAATCAGCAGTGTTCTCTGTAGCACATAAGAGAGATTGGGAGGTTATTCTCAGTTTAATTTATGTAAGTACACGAGTCAAACATCAATAGGATTTTTAATGAGGGGGCTAAATCTTTTACAACAATGAATTTAAAATAAATGGGGTTCTGGAGCACCCCTTCTTTTTATTTTTTTTGTTTCATTTAATGTTCTAATCTTAAATCTATGTGTCCAATAAAAGTTAAAAACTAATTTTTACTTAACATTAAAAGGTTGACTAAAAACTAAATTACATATCTTAACCAACTCAAAATATAATTTCCAGTCTAGTATGACTGCCTCTTTTGAACACTGTGAACACCTTAAATAGGAGCCAAAACAACACACAAGCCATGAATACAAAACCTCTTCCTAGGGAGTTCCGATCATGGCTCAGTGGTTAATGAACCTCACTAGTATCCAGGAGGACACAGGTTCGATCCCTGGCCTCGCTCAGTGGGTTAAGGATCAGGCGTTGCTATGAACTGTGGTGTAGGTTCCAGACATGGCTCAGATCTAGTGTTGCTGTGGCTGTGACGGAAGCCAGCAGCTACAGCTCTGATTCGACCCCTAGTCTGGAACTTCCATATGCCTCAGGTAGGGCCCTGAAAAAGCAAAAAAAAAGAAAAAAACCCCACAAAAAGCCAAAACACACACACACAAAACCTCTTACTATATTTACACTTCACCCTATACTCAAATATTACCATCGTTGGTTTCATCCAAGACTTACTAATCTCTGTACTTGGTTTTAAAGATTCCTAAGGTTTTAGTTATAACGACCTAGGATTTCCGTGATGTTATATTAATGCTACCTTGCTTTTAAGAATACCTCCTAAGCACATCTGAGGTTACATGGATCTGGGGAATATACCAACTGACTCTTGGTGAAGACTCTTGTACAAGACCGCTTGCTTCTCTCAGGGTGATTTGTTTGTTTAAAATAGCATTTCTTAAACTTTAGTGAAACATGGGTTCTACAAGGTTTATAGACTTGCCCCAAAAAACCCACAAAAAACCTCACCAGTAACAACACACACGCATTCAGAGGATTTTTACAAGTCCATGAACTCATGAAGGCAAGGCTCTTCTAGTTTCCTTCTTTCTCTCCAAATTCAGAGGCCTAGGAAGTAAACAGGCCTTGTTCCTTCCCTTTCTAAGTTGTCTTGGTCTCTCTGAATGGCTGCAATATCCTCTTAAGGCGAAATGAGGAAGGTAGAAAGTGAAGGCTGGACCCTTCAGAAAGCCACATGAATGAGCTGTTTCCCTGGAGGTCCTCTGAGGGAAAACCCCTCCGGGAGGGAGGTCTCCTTGTCACCCAGCCCCTCCTGCTCCGGAGACCCTGGAATTACAGGACTTGGGCTGAAATTCATACAGCCGGGGCGTGGTTGCTTCACAAGGAATGGATCCAAGGTAGGTTTCCATATGTCCCTAAATCAAAATTACAAACCAAGGACACCCTAAATTTAATTAGCAAGCATTGTCATTTTCCAAGCCCCGTCACAAATATCCCTAAACTAATCCTCAACACCATGCAATTTGTGTGTGTGTGTGTGTGTGTGTGTGTGTGTGTGTGTGTGTGTGAAGAAAGTGAGACTTCACAAGTGTTCTGGCTATTAAACTACTGTCTCATCCGACGGCAGCTTAGTGACAGTGTAGCTAGTGATCCAAGATCACAGAGAAGTGAGTGGCAGAGCCAGGAACTTAATTCTTCTCTCTTCAAATTCTAAATCATATCACATTACTTCTCTTTTAAATGTGTGTGACAGTTATTAAGTTATATGTTCTTAATGACCATTTTATGAATGTTAAGACCTCAGGTTATTAAGGAGACAGTTGGGGTCTTTTTTTTAACAGTTTGGAACACCAATTCTTTTATTTGAGAGTATTCCTAACACTCGTGATATCAAATCAATTGAAGGTTTAATGTATAAAATTATTAGAAAAAAAACTGCAGAGGAGAAAACATGAGAAACCTTGCTGCTATTCTTTTAATTCTAAAGTCATAAAAATTATCAATATGTATTTCCTATACTTGCATTTAGTTCCTGAGGCAGAGCTAGCAAATTACATTATTATTGGCTTCACATAAAACATATTTGTATAACTTATATGTCTCATTTAAATCTACTGCCAAGAGTTTCCTAGGCCTGGAAATTAATTGTTACTTAAGGGGTAAAAGTCAGAGAAATTTATAAAACTAAACAAACTGTACATCACAACTAACTCATTCCAGATAACATTATTAAAATAAAAACTGGGGAGTTCCTGTCATGACTCAGTGGGAAAAAAATCTGACTGGTAACCAGTGAGGATGAAGGTTCAATCCTTGGCCTCTCTCAGTGGGTTAAGGATCCGGCGTTGCCATGAGCTGTTGTGCAGGTCACATACACAGCTTGGGTCTGGTCTTGCTGTGGCTGTGGTGTAGGCCAGCAGCTACAGCTCCGATTAGACCCTAGCCTGGGCACCTCCATGTGCCCCAGGTGTGGCCCTAAAAAGACAATAATAAAAATAATAATAAAATAAAATTTTGAAGTGTAATCCACAAAAGAAAAAGTAGCCACCATCACTGGGAGTTCCAGTTATAGGACAGAGCTGGTTAAGTGGCAATCTAATAATTTCTATAGGAAAAGTCATCGATCTCTCTACAGAGTATCCAGAGTTTTGTCAAATTTCCAGGAATGAACACACACACACACACACACACACACACACTCTCAAAATATCTAAATTTACATTTACCACATAAAAATAAGAGACTTTTGGAGTTCCCATTGTGGCTCAGCAATAACAAATCTGACTAATATCCTTGAGGATGTGGGTTCAATCTCTGGCCTCGCTCAGTGGGTTAAGGATCCAGCATTGCCATGAGCTGTGGTATAGGTTGCAGATGTGGCTTGGATGTGACATTTCTGTGGCTATGGGGTAGGCCGGCAGCTGTAGCTCTGATTCGGTCCCTAGCCTGGGAATGTCCACATTGCTGCAGGTGCGGCACTGAAAAAGCAAAAAAAAAGAGAGTTCCTGCTGTGGCAAAAAGAATGCATTAGATCTGAATGCACCACAGTATAATGATCAAAACATTACTGGATGAAAGGAGTAAATGGAAGAATCATGTGTTATGTTGCATTACTTACAGCAAGTTTTAAAACATGCAGAATAATATTACATACTGTATATGGATGCACACATACAATTAAGCACCAAAATAGCCATAGGAATCATAAACCCAATATTTCATAAGTCGTTTCCTCTGGGCTGGGGCAGGTTTCCTCATGGCCTACTCTCGGGACCTCATTCTCTCTAGAAATTAAGTTTCTTTGGGGGAAAAAAAAGAACTTGAACAAATATGGCAAAATATTGAGATTTAGCAAGTATGAAGTTTTTGTTCATGATATACTTTACATTCATTTTGGAGTCGAGATTTTTCTATATATTTAAAATATTTCATAATTGAGTTTTAGTAAAGAAAAAAGAATCTACAGAAAAGGAAATAATAGGAAATGTAGACTAAGATTTACATATAAAGATTTTCTTCACAGACTTATTATACTAAAAATAAAAGTAATCTAAGTGGTCAATAATAAGCCAGTGGTTAACTCAATTCAAGCATGTCTTTGTAACTGATTATAGGGCCAAAAAACCTATTTTTAATGTGTATTAAAAAACATTAAATGAACAACGCCGAATACAAAATGAAGTGCAGCATTAGCTTAACTATCTGCGTATGTGTAAGTCTGCATGTATGTGTTTGCATGTATGTATTTCTGCAGGATGAGTCAAAACGTTAATAGTTTGACTATTGAAATATTATGGGTGGCACTAATTTCCTATTTCTTCTTTTCCATATTTTGGAAATTTAGTATGAGGAACATGCAAAATTTTAAAAGTTTAAGTGTTTAGCCACAGAGGCATGTAAATGATCCTATACAGAGACATAAAATACGCTTTTCATAAAACAGCATTGCAGTCTCTAAGCCAGATGGATAATAATGCCATTTAATCTAGCCTTTTACTGCCTGACAGGAATGTATCAAAGACAGGCTTCTGTTTTAAGATCTCCAAGACATTTGTTCGTTGGCCGCTATCTATAACTGTAGTCCAGACCCCTGGCCAAGCTCGGGGCTCATATATCTCCCTGCATTCCAGATGTCATTGCTGGTCTGCCCCATCAGGCTTGGAAGTTCACGTCTCAAACTGAAGTCATCTCCCTGCCCCACAATTTCCCCTGCACCTTCATTTTTTTTTTTTTTTTTTTGCCTCAGGGAATGCCAGGAGCATGTACCCCACTCCCAAACCTTTTGAGATCTCTCCTTCATCACCAGCTGAATGGATCCTGTATGTTCTGTCAATGACCTGTCAGTTCTCCCTCTGCCCTATCTCTAGCACCGCTTCCCTCCACCTCCCCCAAGAGCGTTCACTGTGGGACTTCGTCCCATCTTGCTTGGGACCATGACAGCAGCCTGAAACTTCCCCTGCGTAAACTTGGGGACCCAAGTTTAACTCAGTCTCCAAATAATGAGACTGAGTCTCCCCTTTAACTCAGTCTCCAAATAATGATCACCGTGCAACGTGCTTTCTTCAATGTAAAATCTAAAACAAAGGGAAGGCAGAGTATCCTGATCCCTTTTAAAATCCTACTGAACACAGACGAGAAATCGCGATGCCTTGCCTAAGAACCAAAGAATAGTGCTCCCTCCCCTGTGAGCAAAGCCCTGGGAGTGACCCGAATCAGCTGCCACCCACAGGCCAAAGCACGTGGACAGAAGCAGGAAAATGAACCTCAGCTTCCTCAGTAATGTTTGTATTTTCATTTCTAGAAACTGGCATATACTCCCGCAGATTGTCAAAGATGAGGTGGGAACATATTTCAATTGCACCCCCATCTTGTTTTATTAAGGGCCATCTTGCTCAGGAAGATGATTAACCAACTAAATGCGTGGGTGAAAATTATTATAAACTGAAAAAGAAAATGTTTTAGTTCAAAAGCAAAACACACAGCATGTTCACATTCCCCGAGCATGCCAGCGCTCCCTCTTACTTTAGAGTTAAACTTGCCGTGCAAACAAATCATGAATGCATATGAACAGGCTTTTATTTTCATTTTCTGCACTATTTTTTCCTTCTTAACTCATTTGTGAATCTTTTAGAAGGTATTAAAATAGCCCATTTATGGAAGGAAAAAAATTCAGAGATGATATATTGAAGAATGGTGAAAAGTTTTATAATATGTAGTCTAAGGTTTTTTGTTTTTTTTTATGGCCACTCCCACGGCATATGGAAGTTCTAAGGCCAGGGAGTGAATCTGAGTCAAGGCTGTGACCTATGCCACAGCCACAACAATGCTGAACTCTTTCAACCCACTGCGCTTGGGCTGGGGATCAAACCTACACCTCTGCAGTGACCCAAGCTGCTGTAGTCAGATTCCTAACCCAATGCACCACAGGGGGAACTCCTATAGCACAATAGTAGCAACGAACTGAGGATTATGGATCCAGTTCCATGTACCTAAGGTTCATAATTTTCAAAAAGATAAGTCAAGATCTTAACACAGTATGAGTGGTAATAAACCAGTAACAGCAGTAATAGAAACATCAGGAGTAGTAGCCAACACTGATCTGTACCAGACCTTGTGAACACTTAAGAACACTTCGAAAAAATCCAATCTTTTGGGAGTTCCCATTGTGGCTCAGTGGGTTAAGAGCCCGACTAGTATCCAGGAGGATGCAGGTTCGTTCCCTGGCCTCGCTCAGTGGGTAGAGTATCCGGCGTTGCCATGAGCTGTGGCATAGGTCACAGATGCTGCTCAGATCTGGCATTGTTGTGGCAGTAGCGTAAGCAGGTAACTGGGGACTTCCATATGCCACAGGTGCAGACCTAAAAAAAAAAGGACAAAAACAAAACAAAAAATTCAATCTTTCTTACAATTCCATTTTGCAGTTGGTAAAATTGAGGCTTAGAAAACATAAGTAATTTGCTCACGTCACACACTGAGCAGCATGGAGTCAGTATACGAATCCCATCTGCCTGACCTCTGATCACTTATGACACAAACCACAAAGATAAAATCAAGTTTCATTCACTGACATAGACTATTAGAGACCATGATTCTAGAAGCTAAGCTAAGTGTCTGTGGTCACTTAGAAAGAGGGTCCTAGGAAACGCAGTGGGCGCCTCCTCTCACTTATCCAGACCTGCAAGCAAGCAAGCATCCTGAGTGGCATTTTACAAAGTCCTGCTTGGGGCCCAGGGGGATTTCAGAGTGGCTGGCACCTGTCATGCATTCCATCCCATGGAACATGCATGAGATTCCAGCATGGCTAACTTAGCCTCCTGGCACAAAGGGCACAGTGTCCAGGAACAATAAATAAACCTAACATGGAATCCCTGATGCCTCGACACGGCACTGTTCTTGGATTCAGATATAAATCCACTCCTTGCCCTTTTCTGGCTAACCACAGTCTCACCGGACCAGCATGGCCTCCTGCCTCACCTTGGCCCTGGCCTCATGGGTTTTCAACCTGGCCTTTATTATCTTTTTTCTTTTTAGGGCTGCACTGGTGTCATAAGTGCACCCCAGATGTTCCCGGGGTAGGGGTCAAATCAGAGCTGCAGCTTCAGGCCTATGCTACAGCCACAGCAATGCTAGATCTGAGCTGCATCTGTGACCTACACAGCTGCTTATGGCAGCGCGGGATCCTTAACCCACTGAGCGAGACCAGGGATCAAAACCTGCCTCTTCATGGATACTAGCTGGGTTCTTAACCCTCTGAGCCACAACGGGAACTCCTCAACCCGGTTTTTATCCTCTATTTCATCTTTAATTCATTCTTGCAACACATGTCTACTGCTTGGATCACCCTGAGGCTCATCAGGGTGAAAACACACAGTGGAGGATAAGACCTTAGGGTACCGAAGAGATCATCTACCTCAGGACGTCAAGTCAGTTTAGAGGAGGAGAGTCTGGGAAATGTATTTACACGATACAGAAAAAAGTATCGCCATTAATGGAATTCCCATTTTGGACTGGGAACTGCTCCAAGATGAAGGAAATATGAAGTGATGGGAAGGGGAATCCGTCCGGAAATTATTCAAGCTGTTTAAGTCATAAATGTAGGTGAGGAAGGAAATGGAAATATTACTCATTATAGCAGCTTGTTTTGGGGGCGGGGAAGGAGGAAGCATCGGTTTCCTTGGTTCCTGAGATTTCCCAGCTCCACTCCTCTGAAATGAAGCACCACGTTAAAGTCCCAGCACGCATCTCACGTCAGGACTCTGTCACTCCCATTTCTTTGTTCTATGTGGTGGTGCTCCATCTTCAAATTTTGCAGGAGACAATAAACTCCTGTTGCATTTGGAGTGGATAAGCAATGAGATCCTGCTGTATAGCACAGGGAACTCTATCTAGTCACATGTGACGGAACATGATGGAGGATAACGTGAGAAAAAGAACATATATATATATATATATATATATATCTCTGGGTCATTTTGCTATACAGCAGAAATTGACAGAACATTGTAAATCAACCATAATAAAAAAAAATCTTAAAAAAATCCTGGGTAATTTGCAGTTGCTGCAAGCAGGGACTCAGATGATTAGAAATGTCAGTAGGGAAAGAAATTCAAGAAGCTGATTTTATTGGCACAACTAAACAAGGCTCTAAGGAGATGAAATACAAACAGAACAGAACAAAGCTTGGGTCCATGGACTGAGGACAGAGGGTGAAATTCAATTATTCCTTGCTTTGGGCCACGGCTCTTGGTAACTGGTTTGGCACTGGCAGGCAAGATGGCTAAGCAGGTTACCAAAAGCAAAGCATTTTAAAGAGATTATCAGAGATCATCCTCAAGGATCAAATAGAAACTTTGTGTGGGGAGAAGTGAAGGAGAGAGGGAAGAAATGGCGGGGGGGGGAGGAGGGAGAAAGAGGTTGATTTCTGTCATGGATTTACTTGTAAAACAATAAATATTTAAAGAAGAACTGATGAAGAATTGTCTCTTTGAAGCACTGACTTGTATTATTTCTGTGTCTATTTGCTTAGTTTTGGAAATGATCAGTGTTTTGAAAGGAAACACATCATAGGTAGTGTCTTTAAAAAATAAACCAAAAAACGGATACAGTGTTCCACATTTGCCCTGTCCTTCCCCAGGCCTTACTGTCAACTAATGTGAACAACCACAGACCCTGCAGCTTTGGGGAGGGGTGGAGGGGTCTGGTTCTCTTCAGTTCAAGCCCAACACGCTGCTCTCTTTTTCAGAGATCAGCATGGAAGGCTTCAGAAAGTAAGCCGAGACTTAAAATGTGCCCCCCTTTTATTGCACTAGGATCTGTAGCCCTAGCGTACGTTTTCTCCAAATGAGAGAGTGGATTGGGACTGTGGGCTGCTTGCTTTTATCTGCCTCTTCCTGATTCTCACGAGGCAGGCCTTCCATTGTGCTGAGCAAGGAGGAGGCTGAAACCAGAGGTGGGGGATCTCCAGGGTGGGTTGTGCCGCTCATCTGACGTCTCCCTTCCCGCTCGCTCTCACACTGAGCTCCAGCCAGCCTTTCTCGGAGATCAAGAAGAGCTGGCAAAGCTCCATGAATTTAAGGCTCAAAAGAGAGCCTTTAATTAAGCAATTAGGCTGTGAGTTGAGGGGCACTGTCGTGCTCAGCCTTTGTTTCCATACAGAGTCCTGCCAGCCAGCGGGTCCCATTGCCACAGGAGCAAGCAAGACTCACACACGGTGTGTCCTTCAGGAGAGCCAGAGGTCAGTGACACCAGCCACTCAAAAGGGCCTGAGCAGAGAGCGCACAGATATTACCAAATTACTCGAAACCTGAGTGCAAGTGGAGCTTTCTGATTAATTCCCGGAGATGCCATCACCATTTCCACAGCAGTCCAGCACCCAGCCTCTCTCTCTTTTTCATTAAGGCAGCGTGAAATTCTAGAAGACACGCTTCTGCGATGTTATCTAAGTTCTCATGTGGCTCAAGATAGTGAGATTGTATATCAGTGACCCTGCCAGGGAGTGAGCTTGGCTCAGTGCATTCCCAAACGTGTCATCCGCAGTTTTCCACTGAAGTGCTGATAGTTGCAGGAGGAGGACCCACAAAACGATGGATGTACTCCTGAGTTCAGCCAGGCACCTCTCAACCCTTCGTGCATCAGACTGATGCCTCTGGTGCACAGACTGCTGCTGTGGGTTCTATGGAAGGGGGTGCAGGCTGTGTGCTACCGCTCCGTTACAACATTTTCGTCTGTTTCTTCACCTTGCTGAAAACGTTGCCAGGAGTGACAGTGTGCATTTCCCTTGGACTCATGCTGCCTCCACGTGGGACCACTGGGGATGAGACCCACCAAGAGAAGGGCTCTCTTCTGAACAGCAAGTGGGGTGTGGGAATGACCCCTGACCTGCTGCCTGGGGTGGAGGCTCCCCGCCCCCGCCCGTCGTGGTGGTGGTGGGGGGGGATGGATGGCACTCAGTGCTGTGGACTCAGATGTGGCCTCCAGCATGAACTTGTGCCTGAAATCACCTGACCTTTAGTGTCTGTTTCTCCAGCTCTCCCCGTATCCTTCTCTTCCTCCCCACAAATGCAGCTCCCAACTGGATATTCTTCCTGGAGCTCCCTCTTTCCGTTTGGGTTCCCCAGGTACTTGATTTTATAGATGAGCAAACTAGGGTACTCCAGCTGTGGAAAGGGAGTAGTGGTGCCGAGCCCGGACACGAGCGCCTGACAGTGTGTGGTACCTAGTGGGCACCAAAGATGGAAAGGAAGGCTGGAACCCAGGCCACCTGACCTCAAAGCAAACACACTTCGCCATTCACCTCTGAAATCCGAACGCTTTCCCCCATATCAATAAATGAACTATGGGTTCATCTGAGAGAGAGGTCAAAATGGTTCCAAAGTAACCCGAGTTTTAACCCCTCCCCTGTTTTTTCAGTTGTCCTTTATTCTGTGACTCAGTTCCTTGCATATCGACTGTAATTTTTCTATTTTACCAAAATACTTATTCTTACTTTAGGCTTGCTTGCGTTTTAGGTCTGGTCCTGGTGCTGATTTCTACCTGGTCTTGATTCTGACCTGTCCATACCACAATTTTCTCCTTTACAAATTAGCAGATGACAGTGAATTATCTTTAATATCTCTTCTTCCAACCCTAATAGTCTATGTATTCATGTGTTTGTGACAATAAACACAATGCCTTTTTTTCCCCTTTATTCTTCTTTTTAGGGCTGCAGCTGAGGCATATGGAAGTTCCCAGGCTAGGGGTTGAATCAGAGCTACAGCTGCCAGCCTATGCCACAGCCACAGCATATCTGAGCCACATCTGGGACCTACACCGAAACTTGTGGCAATGCCAGATCCTTAACCCACTGAGCGAGGTCAGGGACTGAACCTGTGTCCTCAGGGATACTAGTAGGGTTCTTCACCCACTGAACCATAGTGGGAACTCTAAAATAAGGCTTTTAAAACGAATATTTCCACTTTTGGCAATCTAAACTGTTCTAGGAGTTTTAAAAACCTAATGGCTGGTCCCCTCCAAGTGTAATTTACCTTGGGACTGATTAATACACTTGAGCTCTATTAAAAATCTCATGAACACAAACATTATCTGGCAGCGTCACTGAGAATTGACTATTTTTCTCTTTGCTAATGGCTCTAAGTAGCACGACCATAAAACTAGCTTGAATGTCTCCCCAGTGAATGACTGGCTTTGTGTGAAATTAAACCATAGAGATATTATGTAAGATACTGGACTTTGGGATACATTTTTTCATCCAGGGTCCATCTAGCTATAAAGAGAGAGGGCTGGTGCCTTAATGCCTGCCTTCATGAACGCTGGACAGCTAATGAGAACCTGGAGAACACGGCCAGCCTGGTTCCAAACCTCAGAACTCCTGTCCCCAGAACTGGGTCCACTTGGAGATCAGATCTAGCAGCTCCCTACCCCAACCCCTCTGGACAGTCCTTTTTCACATTCTTCATCTCTTTGTAAAGGTGATTTACAAATTGTCCAAGCAAAAATGACTGTGCTTGTAGATGATTTGCGTAGTTTTCAATTTAAATAAATTTTCCAATCAGAAATCATATGTCTGGCCATGTGTTCAAATTTCTCATTCTGAAAACGTGAAATGCATTGGGCCAGTCAGCCCTTCTTCCAGTCTCTGCCCTACTAACATGACTTCATCCATCACTCCACCCGTCTCTTACACTCAGCTGCTCTTTTGCCACGGCACCCTGCCTTTCTGACATGCTCAAGTGCCTTTACCCCTAAAAAAAAGTAACAGCTTTCCATTGGCCTTTCTTTATCAGAGGCTATAAACTTCGACCCCTCTCTACCATTTATTTCCCCAGTTATGGGGAGAGCTAAGATGCTCCAGCATCTCCAAAACCATTGTGATCTGGAATCCCCTGCTACTGCCCACAGGGATCCTGCGCCTTCCAAGGTCCAAAGACTGAATCTAATGGCCTTGTTTCATCCTAGAGGCTAGTTGACTTCTGCTGGATTTGTACCTCTGCCCATCCACTCTTAAAACTGACTTCGCTCTCGGCCTACGCTGCCACTCTCTTCTGCTTCTCTTCACGTTTCCTTGGGTACCATCCTCAGTCTCCTTTTCCTTTGTTTCTCCAACTTGGCCCTACATGGTGGTGTCTCCTAAGAGTCTACTTGACTCTTTTCTGTTTACAAGATACACCTATATTTGATCGCACCAAATTCTGTGGTTTTAACAATCATCTGAATATACAGAAATTATCCTCACATGGATATGTCCATCTCAGATCCTATCCTGAGCACTGAATCCATCTGTCCAACTCTATAAGGGACACCATGTAGACCTTTAAACTCAAGTTTCCAAATCCAACCTGGTAATCTATCCACATACTCACTTAGTTAATGGCATTATTATTCATCCATCCTTTAAGCCAAGAGCCTTAACTTCACTTCTATCAACCCTCCCACCTCCCCACCATCTAAATAGCCTCGAAGTTTTGGTGACCAACATAACAGTTTACCCCAAAGTACTTTATCTCCACCAAGGTTTCTTCGTAGCTTCCCAAACAGCCTTCATGCAGCCTTTTCCCTTTTCTGCCAGCCCTGTCCACAACCAGCTGCCTGTTCATATTATAAAACACAGTTTTGAGTTTCCGTTGGGGCTCAGGGATTAAGGACCTGACCTTGTCTCTGTGAGGATATGGGTTCTATCCCTGGCCTTGCTCAGTAGGTTAAGGACCTGGCGTTGCTGCAAGTTGCAGCATACTTCACAGATACGGCTCGGATCCAGCGTTGCTGTGCCTGTGGTGTAGGCCTGCAACTGTAGCTCCAATTTGACCTGGGAACTTCCATGTGTCTCAAGTCCAGCTGTTCAAAAATAATAATAATTTTAAAATAAAATATAAAATAAAACAAAATCCAGTTCTGAGTATATGACTGAAAACTTTCATCACTAGTTATAGGATAATTTCAAGTTCTTTATGGTTTGTCCAGTTCAGATGTTTTCCACGGACCCTCAGTCTCCATGTGCTCCCCGCACACAGCTACACCCACGAACAACACTCTCCCTTCCAAGTCCCAAAGTTTGTGCGTGCTCACATCTCTGTGCATAACTTACCCTACTTTTTCTGCAAAGCCACCTCCCCTGGCTGACATACCACATTTCTCCTAGTGAAATTCTGCCACTTCAGTGTCACCTTCCGCGTGAAACCTTCCCTGGCTTCCAGGCCCAAACGAATCCCTCCTGTTTCTTCATGATTATTATTTCAATGTATTGAGTCTTAGGAACACAAACGTTCGGTGCTGTGCTAGAAGAAGGGTTCATAAATAGGTCTTATTGAAGTTTCCATTGTGGCTCAGTGGGTTAAGAACCCAACTAGTATCCATGAAGATACGGGTTCAATCCCTGGCCTTGCTTGATGAGTTAAGGATCCTGCATTGCTGCAAGATGCTGCAAAGGCTGCAGACATGGCTTGGATTCAGTGTTGCTATGGCTGTGGTGTAGATCTGCAGTTGAAGTTCTGATTCAAACCCTAGCCTGGGAACTTCCGTATGCCTCAGGTCACAGGTATGGCTCTAAAAAGTGAAAAAAAAAAAAAGGTCATCTTTTACAAAATAACTGGAGGCCCAGGATCACAGCTGGGAAGCCTTGAGTGTGGCTCAAAAACCCACTGTTCCTCCTAGAATTCCAGGCCGCCCCTCTGCCTTGAGTGTGCCTTCCTGAGAGCACTTGCCATCAGCATCACTGTGACCATGGCAGGTGTGAATGTGACAAGCAGGTCTCCTACATGACCTCAGACATCCCAACAACAGATTGGAGACAGATACTGTTACTGTCCCCATTTCCCAGTTAAGGAAACTGAAGCTGAAGCATTAGCTTTCTCCCAGATGACAAAGTTAGAAAATGGCAAAATCCAGGCTCTATGCCAGGGTCATCCCACTGCAGAGCTGGGCTTCTTAACCACAGCACTGTGGTGTCCCATGCTGCTGGGTGGTTTTTTACAACACAGTGTCACTTGAGGGCTTGGTGACATCTGCTTCTGACAGTCTGCTTCCCCCCTGGTGGGGATACTCCCAGTGCTTCATCCAGGACGCCCTGATCCTGACCGCCGGCTGGGACAATTACATTTTGATTGCACCCTATCTGCCAGACTGGACTCCTTCCAGCACCTGTATGTGGGTTTATTTTCTTATCTCCATGTCTCTGACCAGATCATAGTTGAGGTTTCACTTCCTCCTGTCTGTCCCCTCTCGCTACAGTTTGTGAAGGCAAGCCCAGCTGCATGCTGAGATAGGGCAGTGGTTACTAGAAAACCCAGTCTGTGTATTTATATCTCATGCAGGTGGAAAATCTTACTCATGATCACAGGACGGAAATAAGGCAGCCAGGCTGGGTGTGCCTTTGACTGAAGCTTTGTTTTGTTCACACACCTTTTTGTATGTTGAATTCAAATTATGGACTTTACCAAAGAAACTGGAACTAGAACCGTACAGATGAGGGGAGGGGGAAAGTGATGGAGAAATGCCCATCATAGGCAAAACTATAAGGTAGACAAGTTGTCTCTGGCCCACTCAACTTTTCTTGAAGGCACATCTAGTGTTTCTTTTCTTTTCCTTTTTTTTTTTTTGCCTTTTGTCGTTTTATGGCCGCATCTGCGGCATGTGGAGGTTCCCAGGCTAGGGGTCTAATCGGAGCTGTGGCCACTGGCCTGCGCCCTAGCCACAGCAACGCAGGATCCGAGCCACGTCTGCAACCTACACTACAGCTCACGGCAATGCCGGATCGTTAACCCACTGAGCAAGGGCAGAGGTCGAACCCGCAACCTCATGGTTCCTAGTCGGATTCGTAAACCACTGCGCCATGACGGGAACTCCTTTCCTTTTTTCTTTTTTTCAGTCTTTTCAGGGCTGTACCTGCAGCATACGGAGGTTCCCAGGCTAGGGCTTGAATCAGAGCTGTAGCTGCCAGCCTATACCACACGCACAGCAATGCCAGACCTGAGCCACATCTGTGACCTACACTACAGCTCACAGCAACAGTGGATCCTTAACCCACTGAGCAAGGCCAGGGATTGACCCTGCAACCTCATGGTTCCTAGTTGGATTCGTTTATGCAGTGCCACAACAGGAACTCCTGTACGTTAATCTTTTATATGTGTCTTCTACGTGCCTTAACCTCTCATCTGTATTTTTCATCCTTTTGTTTATACAGGGTTTGTTTCCAGATAGATTCTTCTGATATCTTCCACTTCACTCATTTTCTCTTCATCTCTAATTTGTCTAATATACCAAAAAAGAAAAATTTCCACTGAGATCTTAATTTTAGCTTTTGTATCCATCCAGTTTCAAAGCTTTCAGTAGTTTTTTAAAAAAATATTTTCAATGTCTCTTTGTAATTTGCAGCCCTTGCCTAAAGTTATAAGTTTGACTTTTATTTCCAGAAACTTAAAAACCACAGTTGTTTACTAACCTGTGCTTGGTAATTTTAGCACTTGCCACATTAGTGTGTTTGTTTTCACTGTTTGTTATTCATGTTGTATCTCATTTATGTCGCATTGTTTCTTCACACATAGGGATATCTTTAACAGTGTGCTTGCTGCTGCACATGAAAATTACTGGTAGAAATGAAGTCTGGGATGAGTTTGTCTCTTTTTGAAGATTATTACTTGCTTATGCCAGATGTCCATGGCCCAGATGCTTTAGCAATACAAGGTTCCTCATGTTATATACCATGGTTTGAAATGTAGGCGGGTGGGTACACTCAGGTGACTCAAAGCTGGGAGGAAATCTCTGTGAAGGATCATTGGTTTACCAGGACTCCTACCCTATTGAGGTCCTGGACTCAAACTGTGCTCCTTTTTGTCCTAATAGGGTCTCAGAAGTGTTGCTAACTCCTTCTGGATCAACAAATGCCCCAAGGACAAAAGCAGTCCCCAAAGCAGGTTCAGAGCACTCTCAGATACTAACTCAGAAATTTCACTCTACTTGCAAGTTCTTTGTCACATTTAGGAAGAGGACTTAAAATATCACCCAAAGTTTTTAAATTGTCTTTGTCAGGAGAGTTACCATTACACAAAGCAAATGTCTTGTACCTTAAGTTAATATAGTATTGTGTCAATTTAGACTCTGAAGACTAACTTTAAAAGCTTAATACGTAGTCATAAATCAACTGAACTTTTAAGTAGATTAAGGATTTAATCTTATAAAATATAATACTTGAAATCATACAGTTAGATTGGACTACTATAAAATTATACAACTTTTCAACTTTTTTGAGTTAAATTTGAAAGCTAGCAAGTTGGAATTTGTGTACGACTGTCAGGAAACTAAAACAGAAGGATCTAGTCAAAAGAACCTGGTTTATATTTGAATGAAATGTCTCTAAATACAAATGAAAGATGAAAAACCTTTTGTTTAAAAAAATCAGGTGGAGTTCCCATTGTGGCACAGCAGAAATGAATCTGACTAGGAATCATGAGGATGCAGATTCGATTCCTGGCCTCACTCGGTGGGTTAAGGATCTGGCGTTGCTGTGATCTGTGGTGTAGGTCACAGACACGGCTCGGATCTGGCTTTGCTCTGCCTGTGGTGTGGGCCAGCGGCTACAGCTCCGATTAGACCCCTAGCCTGGGAACCTCCATATGCTGCAGGAGCGGCCCTAAAAAGACAGAAGACAAAAAAAAAAAAAAATCAGGTAACCAAAAAATTTTTAATTAAAAAGAAAATTTCAAAGTACAACCTCATTTACTCTTACTTTAAGCACAAAGCATGAGTTTAAGGTGAGACTGTGTTAAAGTTGTTAGTAATAGAAACATTTTGTCATCGAACCAACTAACAGCCATATCCCTTTTCCTCCACCCTCATCTCCGCATCTATTCTGTCCCATCAGACACTGATTTATTCAAGTAGCGGATCTATTCATTCAAGATCTCCTTGTCTCAAGAAAAGGAGAACCTGCGAGAACCCCCAGAGACTTAATAATATTGATTTAAAGTGGTTATGATAAATCCATTATCATAATCCACTATACTTTCCCAATCTTTTTTGCAGCCAATTCTGGCCAAGGAAATATAAGGGGGCTTCTGTAAGCATTTTGCTTTCTTGATTAAAAATACAGAACAAAGAAGAAACAACTAACACTGTTCCTTCTGCTCATCTTCAGATTTGAACTTAGGATGTTCAGGACTGCTGCAGCCACTTTTTGACCATGAGGTACGAAACACAAAACAAAATGCCAATACACTGAGAGCAGTAGGGCAGTGACTGAGCTGCTCAACAAACCTCCTGGTTTATATATAGGTAAAAAATAAGTGTCCTTATATTTTTAAGTTGCTAATTATTGAGTTTCCTATGGTTTGACACTGAAAACATTCATAACTAACACACTCATTAAACATGCTCTTAGGACAATATTTTGACACAGACATGACTGGAGACAATGCTTGAGATTTGTGTCACTTACCATAATACATGAGTCCTGGGGTTCAAGGTCAAAGTCAGTGAAGTTCAGGAGAACACGGTGATTTTTTTCCACCTGAATGAGCCAGGTACACTCAGTGTTGCTCCTATAAGGACTGGGATAATTTGGAGAATGAATCTCTCCACTGGGAGCCTGGAAAACGCCACCACAACCTGTAGATGGGAGACCCAATTCAATAATGAGTGGAATCCCTGACACATAAAACTTTATGCCAATATCTCCAGAGCATAGAACCACCCTTTTTATGTAATCTGTGCTAAACACTCTGAAGAACTGAATATCCACCATTAATTCACACATCCCAACAAAACAAAGAAGGCTGCCTAAGAAAACACTCCAAATACTCTAAAAACCAATGCCAAAAATTATTTTTTAGACTAAAAAATAATGCAAATGAAATCATGTTTTCATAAAACCATGAAATGCCTTTTCACTGTTTTCTAAAAATATACTCTAAGAATAATATATCTTCTAAGAATTTTGATAATTCCAGAGTGTACACTTTTATAAATAATTTAACACCTTCTTTTTAAAACTTAATAATCTGGGGCTGGTATAGTCATTCAGTTTTTTAACTCCTATGATGTAATCAAACCACTATCAATGTCTGACACTATGACCCATCATTTCCTGCATTTATGATAGTACAAATAATTATTGGGGAAATTCAGTATTATCTTCTGATAATTGAGAATCATTTGGGGTCATCTAAATACTGCATAAATATAATGCTCATTAAATTCGTTCACGATGAACTTTAGAAATGCTCTAATGTACTTAGCCGTATTATTCTTTGAGCTGCAGAAGTGGGGTCAGAAGGTAGCCTGCAGTCACATCTCTGCTTTGGCATTTTCTAGCTTCGATTTCTTTGGATAGGCCACTAATTTCTCTAAACTTCAATTTCCTCATTAGTAAGATGAGGGCATGAAATAAACTTCCTTCACAGGGTGGTTGTAAGGATTAAATGAGGCATTCTTAAAGAACAGTGAGAAAAGTGCCTGACCCATAGTAAGCATTCAGTAAACATTGCTGTTATTAGTAGGCGTATAGATTAACATCTGCTAAAATATTCTGTGCATTAATATTTTATTTTATTTATTCATTTTTTGTCTTTTGTCTTGTTTAGGGCCACATCCACGGCATATGGAAGTTCCCAGGCTAGGGGTTGAATGGGAGCTATAGATGCTGGCCTACGCCACGCCACAGCAACGTGGGATCCGAGTCATGTCTGTGACCTACACCACAGCTCACGGCAACAGCAGATCCACAACCCACTGAGTGAGGCCAGGGATCGAACCTGTGTCCTCATGGATACTAGTTGGGTTCGTTAACCGCTGCACCGTGATGGGGACTCCTAGTATTTTAGTTTTAAAAAATCTGCCACAGGGAGTTTATTTAGATCTTGGGCAGAAAGTCACTATCTACCAAAGGGTAATAATTCCTTAGAACTTACAAATTTACCATGTACAGTTTTGGTATTGGCCAAGCGTCGGAATGTCTTTAGTATGGCATAAAGTAATGTATCACTTTGCTGATGCCCAAACTGAGGCTGGTGAGGAGGCAGAAGCCCCTTGGAGAGTCAGGGTGTCTTGCCAGTCACCCTCTGCTGCTTTCACTGTGGATGTGCAAACTTGCAGGGGCTGGTTTTCTTGTATGAGGTGACTCCTGGGAAGTTAAAAACTCCATCGCCTTTTTCAGGGACACGTACACGCCGAAGCAGTATACGCCATCAGGGAAGTACAAAGCTGTGAGGCTACAGCCTCCACACTGCTCTCTGAACATGTTACGAAATTAAACGGGGGCTCAGAACATGATGGAAAATAAAACGAGAAAAAGAGTGCATGTATACATATGACTGGGTCGCTTTGTTAAACAGCAGAAATTGATAGAGCAGTACACATCAACTATAGTTTAAAAAAATTTTTTTAAATGAACAAGGGCTCGGTTAAAGTGTTTTGAGGTGTTTTTTTGGATCACGCACCTCCGGGGAATGCTCTCCAGGAGACATTGAAGCCTCGCCCGTTTACAGAGCTGTCGGTCTTGAATCGGAGGGCCAGCTCATTCCCAGTACTGGAGACCTGCATGGGGTTCTCAGACGACCTCTGCACACACAGCTGGGCTATCCTGGGAGAGTGGAAGTCAGGGCCTCCGTAGATCTAGGACGGGGTGTGGAAGAAAAGAATTGAAGAGTTATTTCGGGGGGTCTAGAAGAAAAGAATTGAGGAGAGCTATATCGGCAATCACAGTCCTTACCCGACTCCCTCTGACCACCAGCCTTCAGATTCTATTATCATTAGAGACTGAAAGCTCAGGCCCCCACCGAGCTTGGGGGTGAACTGTAAAACTGAGCTCAGTTTTCAAAGGCACTCCTTCTGCCCTCTGAACAGAACACGTAAGTTCAACTGCCCATGAGACGCGCGTGCTTGTTTCATCAGCCAAAACTGCAGGGCTGAACTGAGTAGATTATTCCAGAATCTTCCCCATCTCCCCTCTTCCTCTTTTTCAAGTCTTCATAGGACTTCCTGCTTTCTTTGGCAAGACGCCTATAGATAATGCAGTGTCAAGTCTGATTTTCTAATGCTTCTGGGACATAGGAATAGTCTTAGCATAAAGCCATTTTGTTTGTTCACTGAAGGCTATTGATCACCTGGTTATGTTTAGGATTTTTCCATTTGCAACATGAATTTTTTTTTTTTGGCTTTTTTAGGGCTGCACTTGTGCCATATGGAAGTTCCCAGGCTAGGTATTGAATAGGAGCTGTAGTTGCAGGTCTGCACCACAGCCACAGCAATGCAGGATCTGAGTCGCGTCTGCTACCTACACCACAGCTCTTGGCAATGCTGGATCCTTAACCCACTGAGGGAGGTCAGGAATTGAACCTGGATCTTCATGGAAACTAGTCAGGTTCGTTACCAGTGAGCTGCAATGGGAGTTCCCTTCTCTCTCTCTTTTTTTTTTTGCAATCTATTTCATAAGACTAGGCACTTAATACAATATTTTTGCTCCTTCAGAAACGGTGAAAACATACCCTCTATAAGCGAGTCCTGGGATATCCTGGGAAGGGAATCCTACAGATCCTTTTGGTGCCAGCCCCCGGCAGGGCCCTCACAGGAACAAGATCAAGAGCGTTCAGCCTCTGCTCAAGAATCGCCCTGAATGCTGCCTGCTAGGTCCGTCTCACGTGCCCTCAGATCTCTGAGGCTTCTCCAATTTGCAATTATTTTGTCTCACTGGACCCCACACCCTGTGACACCTTCCTGCCGGCAAGCGGGCCCTGATCTCACGTCCAGCATCTCACAGGAGGTCTAGCCCCTGCCCAGGTGGGGCCTCAGGCGTGCCATACACGCAGGTTTCTCAAGGGCCCCTTGGAGAACAGGGTGTAGGGCGGGAGGTGAAGGTAAGAATGAAATAGAAGAGGCAGACCCTCTACTTTCGATTTTGCCAAACCTGAATTTGTAGGAGAGAGACCATTTTTGTTGGGAGGTTTCAGGCATACCGGTCTCTGGGTGCATCCCCACTGTCTGTGTAGCCAGTTGGGTCCTCAGGCCCCTCGGCCCTGCCCACCCTGAGGGCATCACTCTAGAGTTCTCTGGGGAAAGAATGAGAACAGGCAGGCTCCTTCTGGTGGGCAGTGTGTGATCTGAATCCATAATGATTTCTTTGTCTGACGAATTCCCCCCAGCCCTGCGGGAAGGGCCACCATGAATGAAACTGCTGTTCTAGGGAGGGCTGAGCACAAGGCCAAATCGCAAAGGAATGAAGCGAACAGCCTGCTCCGTGCTGATTTTCACGAGGCGGAGCTCCATTTGGGGGGAGCCCCCTAAGTGCCATCAGAGGCAGGACCCGAGGGATGGCCCTGTGTGGCCCTTTACACGTACATATGTGCAAAAGGGGAAAACTGGTCTGCTTCAGGTTTGGTGTTTTTTTCCCTTGTTCCCTTTTTTTTTTAGGGTCCCACCAGTGGCATATGGAAGTTCCCAGTCTAGGTATTGAATTGGATCCTCAGCTGCCAGCCTTCACCACAGCCATGGCAATGCAGGATACGAGCCGCATCTGTGACCTACACCACAGCTCACAGCAACGCCGGATCCTTAACCCACTGAGCAAGGCCAGGGATCGAACCCGCATCCTCACGGATAATAGTTGGGTTCGTTTCTGCTGCGCCACATCAGGCACTATGCTTTCCTGTTCTGGAGGGGCCCCTGCCCCCTGGCCTGGGCACTGTCCTTAGAGCAGAAACCCGCAGCCTGCGCCCCCAGCATCAGCCCTTAAAGAGTACCTATTTGGAGAGAACGCTGGGCACAAGGGTTAAGTTCTAACAAAGAAAACTTGCACGTTAGCAAAATGTTGTTTTTCCTGATCAGGGCCCCCCTGAGATCACAGCATGACCGGTATGAGTCGGCAGGGCCTAGAAGCCTCCAGAAGAACAAACACTGTGCCTTCCGACCTTCTTTGCTTCCCCTCTTACTGCGCCGGGCTCACTGAGACGGGCGAAGGGAGACCAGAGGCCACTCACTGGCCACGCCCGCGACTATCTGTCTGGGTTTCTCCCCCAGGAGTGGCTTTCTCCTCTGCTCTGTGCCCCATGCGGGCTCCCTTCTCAGGGGCCCAAGTGAAATCAGTCATTGCTTTTCTCAGTGAAATGACAGAAGGGCCCTGCTGGCTTCCACAAAAAACCCCAACAGTTAGCACATGACGCTTCAAAAGAGTGTAAAAAGATGGAAAGAATTTCAGGGTGCGGTGCGCTGGATTACAGGGTATGACTCAACTTTGCAGGGGGAAGAAGAATGGGTCTGATGATCAGAGATTAAAAAATGTGTTTTTAGCAAAAGCTCAGGATATAGAACATTTCAAAGCCTATGGTTTTAATCTGTTTTGAACAGTTCTTTCTGCTCTGTTAGCTCCATTTATTGTTACAATCAAGTCAGCATTCCAGGGTTATGAGTAACCACACGGCGGTTGCTTAACGCAACAGGCCACTCTCTGGACACTGATTTTTGAGAGGAAAATATATTGGTTCTTGGTTAAACTTGGTGAGACCCCGGTAAGCCCAGTGCCTGGTGACAGTGAGGTCCTGCTTGGCTGTGTTCAGCAGACCTGGACAGGGCGATGTGCAGGCTGAGGGCAGACGGAGGGACAAAGTCTGCAATATTTCTAGGCCACACACCTATCAGGGGCAAAATATTTTGAAACCCGTTGCTCGTATGTTATCAGCATCCATGGTATAAGGGATGGAAAAAAATCAATTTTATCTTCATTAGCCCAAATTCAGTACAGTACTTTCTTCATCATTTGCAGAGACGTCCAGCGAGATGGGGAGGATGCAGGGGCAGTCAGGAAGAGTTACTCACTTCAGCGTCAAGAAAAAAACTTGCCAAAGCATCTAAGGGCCTCCAAATAGGCCTTCAAACCCCGGTTTGAGGGAACACGGGAGCCCATCTCGTCCTGATAAACATATGCCCCAAGCAGACGGCAGCCTCTTCTCACAGCCCTTCGTGAGGGGGACCCTGTCTGAACGCTGCTCCCTCCAACTCCACCCCCATCTCCGACCCCACCCCCTAGGATCTCCCTTTGTCCCTCTGTCCCCAAGGCTGCTTGCTGGGAACAGCCCTGCTCCTTGCTTTCTCACGTAATGGGTGTGACAAAGCCAAGGCACAATGAACCCATTTACATTGTGCCAAGCGGGCAACAATCCCACGGGCTGTGGGACGTGAAAATGAAGGGCGAGGAAGATTGCACAGCAGTGTGGAAAGTGCCAGCCCTTTGTGCGTGTGAAGGGGTGTGTGCCACCGAGAGATGGCGCTGGCAGGAGTGAGAGCAGGGAGGCTCCATGGGTGATGGTTATTCCCACGTCACACCCTGAGTGTGAATTTCGGGAGCTACCCTGTTCTCTCCTCCTAAGAAGCCACTCCTGTTTGAGCTGGAGCCATGACTGGGCTGCAGGACTTCCATGAGGCCAAGGGTACAGGTTTGGTCCAAGGACTCACCAGCTGTCTCAGATTTCACTGACTGCAGCACTGTCCTCCTTTGCAGAGACTTGAGCTGCTAAATGCAATTCCTAGGGACCCTGCGCCCGCTCTGAGAGGGCCTACGAGAACCCTACTTCTTGTCAAGGAAAGAACTTGTTTTGGAATTAAGTAATGTCTTTTAAAAGTCCTGTAAACAAGCCACACATTTCAATACCTTGCACCCTGCCTGCCTCTACCTTCTTATACTGGCTGCCGTGCTGAGTAGCAGTGGACGGACTCAGTTCTCAGCTCTTCCACTCACTAGCCTCGGGGCTCTGGAAAAACCCATCCATTGTCTTGAGCCTCTGTTTTGACAACAGTCAAATGGGGACCAAATTTCTCTCCTACTTCCCAGGATCAGTTAACACCCAAAGGGGAAAATGGATGTCAAAATCGCTTTGCAAATGACCGTAAATGTACATTATTACTGTGTGTCAATCTGAGATTTGGACGCTTTCCTTTACCTCCCAAATACATATCCGGTGTTTACTATTTGCCAAGTGCTCTATGGCTCTGGGGGGTATAGCCGTAAAACATAACAAAACAAAATCAAACAAATACCTGGGCTTCGCGGAGCTTAAGTTCTACCAGATGCAGAACCCCGTGGTGACTGGCTGTCCACCGCAGCCGCTATAGCAGAGGGGACGGGCGTTTCCAGGGCCCTAGGAAGTCATCTAATGACTGGACATCTGTAGTCAACAGCTGACTGCAATTGGTTCTCAAAGGCCATTGGAATTATCTGAGACAAACCACTCACGGCCGTGTTGGTAAAGTCATGGGCATGTGCAAAGATGCTCAACGGCACTAATTATTGGAAAAAAAGGCAAATCAAACCTACTGGGAAGTTTCACCTCATACTGCTCAGAATGGCCAGTATCAAAGGTCAACAAATAATCAACGCTGGAGAGAGTGTGGAGAAAAGGGAACCCTTCCACAATGTTGGTGGGAATGTAAATTGCTACAACCACTGTGGAGAACAACAGTATGGAGGTTTCTTAAAAAAACTAAAAACAGAACTACCATAGAACCCAGCAATCCCACTCCTGGGCATATATCCCAAGAAATCCTAACTTGAAAACATACATGCACCCCAAAGTTCATTTAGCACTATTTACAATAGCCAAGACATGGAAACAACCCATGTGTCCATCAGAAGAAGTCTGGTTTAAGATGTGGTGTATATACACACAATGGGATATCAGTCATAAAA
Source organism: Catagonus wagneri (assembly GCA_004024745.2). Taxonomy (NCBI): domain Eukaryota; kingdom Metazoa; phylum Chordata; class Mammalia; order Artiodactyla; family Tayassuidae; genus Catagonus; species Catagonus wagneri. The sequence goes on from PVHT021183661.1 coordinate 15,712,144, forward strand.
AAGAATGAAATAATGCTATTTGCTGCAACATGGGTGGACCTAGAAATTATCATACTAAGTGAAGTCAGACAGAGAAAGACAAATATATGAGACAACTAATATGTGGAATCTAATAAAAAAATGATTCAAAAGAACTTAAAAAAAAAGAAAGAGAAGTCGCGGGCTATTCCTCTGCTCACCGCCGGGTCCCGCCCCAAGCACCGCCCCCTCTCTGGACTCTGTCACCACTGCCCTTCCTAAGGAAGCTTTCTCAGACCGGAGGTGTGGGACCTTGGCAATCCCAGGTGCCACCTCCATCAGTGGGAGTGGACTTGGGGGACCTTTCTTAGAGGGATGGTTCTGATGAGCAGACTCAGAAGCCTGGCAGGATTAAGCCCCAGGGGTTCACATGGGCCCCTTCACTGGCTCCTCCTCCTCGCCCTGCCCAACTCCCTCACTTCCGCTTCCTGGTACCACTGCCTCCTTAAGGTACCTGCTGCCACGCCCTGCAGGCATTACCTTTAGGGAAGCCCAGGCTATGACATTAACCCCCATTGTCTGCACGCATCATTCACAGAGGGTGGGTCCTCATACCACGTCCGGAGTAGAACACCACTGGCCACTGGCAAGAACATGGGGAATTTGGCAAGCGATTTCCAGTCCAAATTATAAGGTACAGAAAACAATTTCAAGTCCTACCTCCAGGACGTCGAAGTTGCAGGTTGAGTGATATTCCACATCAAAGTCATGGATGGTGAGCAGAATGCTACTCCCGGGGGCTGAGTGAATGTACCAGATACACTCCTTGTTGGCGGGGTACCCAGTAGGGTAGCCAGGGCTGCTGAAGGTGCCAGTGTCACCAGACAACTCTCCACCACAACCTGTCAAAACAGCAAGGCTCAGCCAGGTCAAAGAGGGCATCAGGCATTGGCTAAAACTCAAAAACCCAACCATGCAAGAAAAACCAAAATGCATCATGCCTAATTTAGGCAAAAAATTATAAAGGCATAATAAAGTTTTAATTAAGTACTTATAAAACTGTGGGGGAAAATCATGGTTAATGGCTTATTACATTTATTCTTTTTGTAAAAAAATTGATTATATCCTTTGGTGCAAAAATTCTTAGTCCTTATTCTCTCCACATCAAACCTTCGGTAGTATTTTCAAAATGTCATTCTAATTTTTAGATTTTCTTCATTATATTTAGGTAAGACTTTCCTAGTAGGAGGTACAAAGCACTCTGTGAGTGATCAACAGCAGGCCTCCTGGTCTTCAGTTTCCTTATATGTAATATGTTATCTCTAAGTCCTTTCAGACCTAAGATGTGGAATTCTAAGTGCTTAAAATCTTCTTGTGTGTATGAGAGGTGGTAGGCAATAAAAACACCTTCAAAAGGTATTTAAGGCAGCCTTATTCATAACTGCTAGAACTTGGAAGCAACCAAGATGTCCTTCAGTAGCTGAATTAGCTAAATAAATTGTGCATACAGACACTGGGGTATTTGTTATTTTTTTTAATTTTTACGGCCACCCTTGTGGCATATGGAAGTTCCTGGGCTAGGGGTAGACCGGGAACTGCAGCTGCAGGCCTACGCCACAGCCATAGCAACACTGGATTTGAGCCGCATCTGTGACTCACACCTTAGCTTGTGGCAATGCCAGATCCTGAACCCACTGAACAAGGCCAAGGATAGAACCCGCATACTCACAGAGACTACGTCTAGCTTTTAACATGCTGAGCCACAAGGGGAACTCCAACACTGGGGTATTACTCAACACTAACAACATATAGACTATGAAGCCACAAAAAGACATGGAGGAAATGTATAGGCATACTAATCAGTGAGAGAAACCAGTCTGAAAAGGCTACATACTGGACTGTCCTAACTACATGACATTCTGAAAAAGGCAAAACTGGAGACAGTATAATGATCAGGGGGTGCCAGGGGCTGGAGGGTGGACTGGTAGATCGCAGAAGACTTTTAGGGTGAAACTACTCTGTATGATGCCATGAGGATGACCATTCATCATTATAAACCTGTCAAAACCTATAGGAGGTACAACGTCAGGGGTGAGCCCTAATGGAAACTATGGACTTTGCGTGATAACGACGTGTCACTGTAGGTTTATCAGTTGTCACAAATGTCTCCTCTAGTGGGGATGTTGCTAGTGGGAGATCCGTGCAAGGGTGGGGACAGAAGTTCATGGGAACCCTGCCTTCCACTCAGCTTTGCTGTGAACCTAAAACTCTTCTTAAAAACCAAGTCTATTCGAAACAACAACAACAGGAGTTCTTGCTGTGGCACAACAGGATAGGCGGTGTCTTGGGAGCACTGAGATGCAGGTTAAATCCCTGGTGTAGCACAGTGAGTTATGGATCCGGTGTTGCCACAGCTGCAGCTTAGGTTGAAACTGAAGCTGGAATCTGATTCCTGGCCCTGGAACTCCATACGCCATGAGGCGGCCAACAACAACAACAACAACAGCAATTTAGGTCCTGACCCTGGAAACTTATACCTAAAAACCAACCAATGAAACAAAAACCTGAGACATAAAAGCCCAAACATGGAAAAAGACTCTGCATACATTTTATGAATGTTTCTATATTGTGCCTTAGAAAGTAAACGAGGTACATCATTATAACAAATCATTATATGCTATAGCATGGGGTACACAGTAAAACACTGCCACCACTTAGGGCCGCACGCATGGCATATGGAAGTTCCCAGGCTAGAGGTTGAGTTGGAGCTGTAGCCGCCTACCTACGCCACAGCCACAGCAACACCAGACCCGAGCCATGTCTGCAACCTACAACACAGCTCATGGCAATGCCAGATCCTTAAACCACTGAGCGAGGCCAGGGATGGAACCTGCATTCTCATGGATACTAGTCACTGCACCACAATGGGAACTCTGATATTTCCTGTTTTAATACTCATAATAACCACACGAAGCAAGTAGTATTATTATCTACATTTCTCAGATGAGCAAATCAATGCAAACACAGGGCAAGTGGCATGTCCAAGGTTACCTGGCTTGTGAGTGGTGAGGCCAGGACACCCATACACACAATCTGGCAGTGCCAGGGTATTTAATTACCACTCTTCAAACTCACATAGTCTGTAGGAATTCAGTGATTTCAGAATGGAGAGGGAGAGAAAAATTTTATGGGATAAGTAGAATTTGAGGAAGGCTCAAATTTTAAAGAAAAAATTAAAAAAATAAAATTAGGGGTAAAAGAGATAAATTAACTTATTTTCCAACAGCAATTTTTGGTGTTTCACAAAAACGGTGCTCGTTCTCTTTACATATCTGATCTTCCTTTTCTATTTTTCAGAACATTCTTTATTGGTTGGTAGATTCTGCCAGGCACCTTCGCTTACTGTGCATCAAGGCTCATGTTTAAAAATGACAATGCCTTCTCGCTCCATGGTGAATGTATGTGCATTTTCACACTACTGGACTTTAAATGTAAGACACTAAAGCTGAGGTGATGCCTACTTTCCACTTGATGTAAATTCATCTGTACACGGAGTTAGGAAAAAGCATTTTAAAAGTTTAAAAAAAAATAGCCTCCGTACAGAATCTCCACTTCACTGAAAAGAGCTGAGAACTCTAAGAAGAATCCTGATGGGGTCAAGAAATCTGATTCCAGCTCAACCATCTTCTTGAGCTGCCAGTTTCCTGCTTCTGTTCGAAAACCTGTGTTTTGAGACTTTTGTCACCCAGGGTGGCCTCTCGCCTATAAAGTTCCTACTTTTATTTCTGGTTAAAGTCCTGTGAAAAAGCCATTTAAAATTAGATGTGCTGACATTGTTTATGGGCTGTGATGAATGTTAAAAAAAAAAATGTAAGTGCCGTGAAGATTAGAAAATATGTTTCCTATTACAACAGTCCATGGAAAATATTCCGAAGCCAAAACCAGCACAAATTGTATGTGTGCTCAGCACCACTGCACAACCCCAGGGGGCACCAGGCACAACATATTCCATCAGATGCTGCTCTCTGGGTTGTGCAACATGGTGGCCCATGTCAAGCATCTTAAGATGTAGCATCTCTTACCAAAATGCATTATGGGTAAGCAAAGCCTTCCTGTTACCTATTTTTTTTTCAGCCTACATCTTTAGCTCCTGTGGTTCTTGGTATCAGTTGTATCAGATAAATAATCCAATGAAAAAAAATCTTTGGAGGAAGATAACTGGCCACAGAGCATAAAAGAGAAGAAGGAAATGGAAGCTTGGATATATCATCTCTGCATTTTTAATTAGCTTCAGTTCATCAGATAATCAAATTCATTTTTTTATCATAGATGATTCATCTAAAAGTCTGTATAATATTTTTCCACTGTCTTTTCCAATTGTTTTAGGTTTCCTTATAAATTCCTTTGCAAATAACAGGATACTGATACCCTCAAACTAGCTGCTATAAGCTGGAATGATAATATCAGATTCTTGGCAGTCAGTGATGCTTTGAAAAAATGACAGTACTTGTTTTATTCACCCACTTACAGCTCTGGAGACCCACAGTGTATTTTTTCCTAAGATTTAAAACAAACATAAACAAGGTTTATAAAAAAACCAAAGCCCAATTTTATTTTTAGGTATGCTATGCTCTGCTCTCTTCTCATGAATAGCACTTATGTGTGTCTCCCCTAAAGAGAAATTCCAGTGTTATTAAAAGTAATGCTGGATTGGGGAAAAATATTGTGTGGTTATGAGAAGGAGAGAAAGAAACTGTTGGAGACTGAAGCTTTCTTTTTATCCTCCATAATCTCACAATCTCTGAAGTTAGTATCTCAAAAGGTAACAGCTTTTGGATTTAAAAGTTCACATCAAATGCAAAATAGAATAAATCTGAGTGGTATTTTATGGTAAAAAAAACTATAAAGTACTGAAAGATAAAATTAATTCTGATAACTATGGTAGAAATTTAACTCCTTGTGAATTTCTAAATTTTGAAAGAGATAAAATATCTTTCCAGTTTCCATTTATTCATTCATTCACTTATTCAATCAATAGTAAACAAACATAAGCCATAGTACAAGCAGTGCTAAAGAGGTCAGGTGTATTTAATGTCTCTGGAAAAAAAATCCATCTGTAGACAGAAAAAGTGCTATTCCCATATGCCCTCCTGCAATCATTCTTTCTGCTTTTCTTTCAGTTTGCAAAGAGTAACCTCAGCAAGTTTTGATCTGAAAAAAAATCAGTGAATTGTTTTATCCTTCACAGGCTAATCAATGGTAAGGTGCAAGGAAGAATAAATAAATCATGTTGAGTTGCTAAAATACATTTTAGAATTTGCTAGTTTCAGTAGCATGATGTTAGCATAATTTTCTGATGGTACTAAGTTCAGTCCAGGGATAAGAGCCAGTTCTACCTCATTCTCCTGGTGTCATTTCTTTTCCCTAGATTTTGGGATTTTTGTTTTTGTCAATGTCTTTTTAGGGCCACACCTGCGGTACATGGAGGTTCCCATGCTAAGGGTCTAATAGGGCTGTTGCTGCAGGCCTACACCACAGCCACAGCAACGCCAGATCCAAGCTGTGTCTGTAAACTGCACCACAGCTCATGACAATGCCAGATCCTTAACTCACTGAGCGAGGACAGGGATTGAACCTGTAACTTCATGGTTCATGGATTCATTTCCGCTGCGCCATGATGGGAACTCCGATTTGGGGATTTTTTTTTTTTTTTTAACAAATGTGTACTTGATATCAAGCAAAAGAAAATTATGTCAATATATATATTTTCAATATGTAATGATATCTATTTTTCCTACGCTCTAAGTGATAAGGAAAAACATTAACAAAATTAACAAAATTTCTGTTAACCAAAAAAAAAAATAAATATGTGATCAATTTTTTTGACAATTTGTTTATACATTCAGGTTATCTTTAGGCTACCAGTGAAGCATGAGAACATGAATTTGGAATTGGATAATTATGGATAAAAATGAAAAATTCACACCAAAATTTGAGCTTTTTAAATTATAAATGAAGGCAAACGACAACTATAATTCACAATAAATAGTAGTTTTTAAAAGACTATATAAGGTGAGTCTTTTGAACTGTATTTATACATTGTTTTCCACTTAGTTGGGGAAAAGGGAAAAGTTACAGTGTAGGAAATGTGATTTGGAACCTATATCAACATATCCTATCCTGCTGCCAGTTAAAAGAAACAGCAAGATCACCTCCCAAATCCTATTGTGTGTATTTCTAAAGAAGAGAAAACATTTCCCAAATGCTGAAATGAATCGAAAGCTAAATGATTTAATTCTGCCTCATCAACAATATCTTTTTTCTACTGAATAGCAAAGCTGTTCATTTTATTTGATTTACTATTTCTACACCTTGTGTGGTAGAGACAAGTTTTGCTTTTGTTTTCTTTTTGATTAAGATTGTGGAATTCAAAAATACACTTGTTTGGTAAGCTGCTTTACCTATGGAGTTGTTATCAGTGCTACCAAGATATAATATGAAAACCTTTCCACATAAACAAGTGTCCTAATTTTAGTTTCCTATTAAATTTACATTTATGTGGGGCCAGGAAAGGGGCGAGTGTTGGTTCACTGTACTATCTCCCTTGGTGTGGGGTTCAGGACCTGATAATCTCTTGTAAAAATACAGTTTCTCCTGAATGAGTCACAGAAGAAAATGTGTTTCTAAATCCGTCTGCCTATATTAAAGATGGAAACAACAAGGCTTCTGGAAAAGCGCAGGTGTTTACATTTCATTTAGAGTAGAAATAATGGTCCAGAGATACCTTCAAATATCAAAACCAATGAAACTGTTGTGAAAATAATTTAGCAGGCCATGCAATAATTTTAAAAAATCATGTCATGGTCAGGCATGTCTGAGACCTTGAGTAAGTGACCAGGGGCCACGGGAAGGGTAGGAAAGAGAGATGGAGGAGAGACAAGGCTGGAGATGAAAGAATTTATTATCAACCAACAAATAGCAAAATAGCTGATGTTTAGACTCCTGCTCTCCTCACCATCATCACATGACCTGTCTGGTTGAATGAATAATAAAATGTAGAGCAATAGAGAAGTTTTCTAGAGCCAGGTTTCAGTCATTTAAAACAGAGGGCAGCGATCTAGGAAAGCATTGCAAGGGTCTGTGTAAAGAATAGAATAATTCTATTTTAATTCATAATTAAATGATGAAAATATTAACCAAGGAGAAGACATGGGGTGATAAATAGAGTTCTGAGGGATAAATAGAAGAAACAGAGATAGAGATCAGTGGCTCTTTGCACCCAACTAGTAAGAGAAGATTTTCATGGACGAGACGACTGCTTTCAGAATTGCTTAAGTTGCATGTTAAGTCGCAAAACTTTTGGAAATATAAAGTGAAGCATAGACCATGGCATAAGACAAAACAGATTCCAACCCTGGGCTGTGCTACTCTTTGGATGACTAAGTTATTAACCTTTCTGATCCTCAATGTCTTTATCTCTAACATTATCAGGACTCAGCCTCATAGGACTGTGATATAGATTAAATGAAAAAAAAAAAAAAACCCAAAAGTGTCTTGCATATGACAGCCACTCCATGTATGCATGTATGCTGTGTACTATAATTGAGGGCTTTATCCAGATCTTGGATGAGGCTAGAGAAAGACTTGGAACTAAAAAAGGAATTACTGTACAAGGTAAAGAGCCATCACGAATAGCCAATAAGAGATAAGAAATCCCTTGTTTATGAAGCTACAATAAAGACAGTTCATCTTTGAATGGTGGTTCACAGTTTTTCACTGTGCTTTTAACAAGCACGTTATCTTATTTGAAATTCCTAACAACTTTATGAGGCAGGCAAGATTGATCATAGTGGGTCCATTTTAGAGGTGAGCAAAGTGAGGCTCCAGGACTTGCAGCTCACAGAGTGGATGGCAGATCTGGGCTCAACCTCCCCCCACCCCTGCCCTCTGCCAACCTCTCCTGCTCCCAGCCCCTCAACTCCTAGTTCAGCCCTCTCTCCCTTATGCCTGGTTGGGCATTTCAGCCCTAAGGGCTTGCGCTGGCAGTGTTAAATACTGCCCTTATTACTGTTCTGTTCATCTACTGAGGAAACAAATCACCATCACAACCAGGACAAAAAAATAAATAGAGCAAGAATATTTTTCATTTAATCAGGCGTTTCTGACCAATATTAACATTAATCAGACATCAGCTGAACTAGACTAAATAATGTCCTGAAGAGAATCGTATGTTTTTCAATTTTCCTTAGTTAATTTTTATAAAATTTTTAGCACTGGTGACTGATAATCTATTTGATTCTATTTTCCTCTAAACTCCCAGTCATCAGCTGAAAGGAAACGATTTCCTTATCAGCAGGAAGCATGCTGATCTACTGAACTCAAACAAGAACGAGTTAAAAGTTGCTGCTAAACCTGTGAAGATAACTTAAATCTTTTTCATAAAGGAGTGTTGCTAACTTGGTGTTGGGCTTTTTTTTTCTTTTGTTTTGTTTGGCTTGATCTAAAACGAGCAATGAGTTAAAAAATTCCAGAACGAAACAACAAAAAGCAGAGTTTATGTACGTTCTATCCTCGAAGTCTGGGGTGGCTGTTGAGATTTTTTTGTTTTCTGTTTTTAATAAAAGCAAATCAGCAATGAAACAGCTAAACAGAATTAGAGGCACAATGTTTTAAGAGCACATTCTGTATTTCCTGCAATTACAATTGCTCAAGCACAGTCAACTCTACACTTGGCATTTTCCTGAAACTATGTTCCATAAACCAACAGCACGGGGAGGGCTGCCAGCTTGGGAGTGACCTGGCCAAAGCCCGTGAGGCTGGAGGAAAGGGAGCAGCACACAGACCCAAACAGGACATCTTCCCATCCTCATCCTCTAACTTCTGAGGGAAACTGTCTGAGAAATCAGTGGTCAGTGTGACAAAGAAGCTGGAAAGCCAAAGAACAGTAAAAGAGTAAATTTTAAACAATAAAGCATGATGCTCACATACTTCAAAGAGTGATTTCTATTTTAATGGCTTTCCTACACTATAAAAGTAAAAAAAAAATTTCTTCTGCGAAACTTTTAGAGGCGACCAACTGGTTAGATAATTTCCCTCTGACATACAGAAGGGGTGACACGTGATGGAAAGCGGGTCCCAGGAAGGAGTTACCGGTAAGGACTCCTCTTGCAAGTGCAGGTATGGGGCAGGTATGCTGTGAAATGGTAACGAGGAGCTCAGAATTTGGGAAAGTCCCACCCCAAACAAGGTTGAACTATTTCCCAGAGAACACAGGCCTCACTGCTGATTTATCCATGAGACATGCAAATAATGTAATTACAGCACATTTGAATAGAAACCTTCAGGTTAGGCTGGAATGGAGGTGGAGACAAACGTGAGCTCCTTAAAAGGGCCAAAAAGTCAGATGTTCCTGGTTTGATTTTGTCAGTGAATTCCCCAACAGTCTAAAAGTGTACGTCCACATGAAAAGATGCTCAACATCACTAATTACTACAGAAATGCAAATCAAAATTACAATGAGGCACTACCTCATGCCAGAGAGAATAGTCAACATCAAAAAGTCTATAAATAACAAATGCTGGAGAGGATTTGAAGGAAAGAGAATTCCGCTACACTGTTGATGAGAATGTAAGCTGATGCTACCACTACATAGAACAGGATAGAGGGTCCTCAGAAAGCTGAATATAGAACTACCATATGATCCAGCAATCCCACTCCTGGGCATATATCCAGACAAAACTATAATTTGAAAAAATACATGCATTCTAATGTTCACTGCAGCACTATTCACCATAGCCAAAACATGGAAATAACCTAAATGTCCACTGACTGAGGAAAGGACAAAGAAGATGTGGTACATATATACAATGGAATACTATTCAGCCATCAAAAAGAACAAAATAATGCCATTTGCAGCAACATGGATACAACTAGAGATTATCATACTAAGTGAAGTCAGACAGAGAAAGACAAATATCATGTGATATCCTTTATATGTGGAATCTTAAAAAAATGATACAAATGAACTTATTTACAAAACAGAAACAAAATCAGACTTTTAAAACTAACCTATGGTAACCAAAAGGGAAGGGTAGGGGGAGGGATGGATTGGGAGTTTGGGACTGGCACATGCACACTATGGTGTCTAGAATCGATGGTCAACAGGGACCTGCTGTATAGCACAGGGAAATCTACACAGTATTCTGTGGTAGCCTATATGGGAATGGACATGTGTATATGTATAACTGAATCATTTGGCTATGCAGCAGAAATTAACACAGCATTGTAAATCAACTATACTTCAATAAATTTTTTTTAAAGATAAATAAAACTGGGATACAGAAAAAAGGCAAATGATAGATAGGAATCTATCCTGAGAGAGAAGCCCAACATCAGAGCCCAGCAGTCCTCTCTAAAGACAAAGCCATGAATGGAGTCTCTATGTTCATGAATGGAGCCCCTATATTCATCTGATCTTAAGGACTTGCAGAGTATTTTCTGGGGGATCTTGTGAGCTAGCACTGACTCTGTGAGGACAGAGAGGGCACAGGCTAGATCTATCACAAGATGAAATCAGAGAAGAAAATCAGATAATGTAAATATCAGAGTATAGGAAATTCTTATAAAGAAAAAGAAAGAAGACAGAACCTGCTGACTCCAGAAGACGAAAAAGCTGTCAAAACTGCAGAACTTCTTGCATGGGATGAAACAGCATCCCTCGGAAATCATGTCCACCTGGAACCTGTGAATGTGACCTTATCCTGAAACAGGGCTTTGTGGATATTATGAAGTTAAGATGAGGTTATGCTGGAATAGAGTAGGGCTGAAATTTGATGTAACTGGTGTCCTTAGAAGAGGAGGAAACTTTGGGGAGAGACACACATAAGGAATATGGCCAAGCTACACATCTAGAGGCCAAGGAAAGCCATGGACTGCCAGCAACCAACAGAAAGGAGAAGACCTAAGAAAAGGTTCTATTCTTGAGAACTTTCAAAAGGTGAAGCCCTGCTGACATCTTGATTTTGGACTTCTAGACTCCAGAACTGTGAAAGAATACATTTCTATTGTTTTAAGCTACCGAGGGGTGGTATTTTGTTACAGTCACCCTAGGAAGGGAGGGTGAGGGCTCTTTTTTGCCTTGTAGACCTTACACAGTGGAACGGGTGAGGGAGCTCCATGGACACTAATCCCAATTTGGGCACTAATCCCAATTCTGAGGGCTTTACCTTCACGACCTAGTCACCCCCCACTACCCCACCCCTAATACTATCACATTAGCAGTTAGGTTTCAACACATGAATTTTGAGAGGACACCAACATTCAGACTTAGCAAAGTCTATCACTGAGAAAACGAGATACACTCAGGCCAGGTGTACATTAGGAGGAACACACTCAATAGTTGAGGAAGTTTCATTTTCCAAAAGGATGTCACCCCAGCCCCAGATTTTGGGATAATCACTTTGGCTAACTGCATTCCACACAGCAATGGATATGGAGTGGAGGTATCTCTTTTCAATGGTAGGGGCTTAAAAAAAAGAGCAAAAGAATAAGGTCATAACATGAAGTCAATGACTTGGAAAATAGATACAAGGAGCTCAAAAATCAATGCTGTCCACAGTTATAAAATGACTTTTAAATTACTGTATAAGATGTCATATTAATATTCAATATTAAAATTATCATGGCCATCAGACTCTCTGAGATGTCCTGAATCTGAATATTGAAGTGTTTCACCTTAGTACACCATTAAAGAGACATGACCCCAATATACCCATATTTTAGGACTTTTCACATAAAATGTAATTTCCTGTATATGAAAGGATGAAAAATCTTTCATCTTGACCTAGAGAAGTATAGTTGATCTTGTCATCTTTTCATTTTGATTAACTATATCCTTTTTCATTTTAATCTACTCATTGCAATCCAGTTAAAAAATTGTTTCCCATTAGAAATTCTCTGCTTACACTCAGGAGAAATTAATCATTCTCTTTCTCTCTTAGATATTTTTAAACTATTGACAATTTCTAAACAACTCTAGATGCATAGCTATAGATATAAATATATATCTTCCAATGAAATAGACCAAGGCAGTCAGACTAATTTCCCCTAAAAGAAGCAGTTTTGTGTAAGACTACGAAGAGCTGCTTCATGAAATCCTCCAAACAGGCAATGACAGAGGAAATGTGTTCTCTTTATGTGATTTCCAAGTTCAACACTCATACTTCTAGTTAAAAGTTTTCACTCTAATCCTGTTTTCCTTCCGTTTCATTACTGTGGCACACAGTGCTTTTGCAGGGAGAAGCTCATGGGTCCCTCTCATCAATCTGCATCACTCGCGCTCACCCACTCAATCCCTTCTCCCCCTTTCCCCAAACCCCAACCTTTCTTCCACAGTGACGCTGCTTCATATCAACCAACAAATGCCAGCAGCACCATGCCAATGGCCGGGTATCCTCTGACCCTCCAAGCTCTGTCCAAGCCATGAGATCATTTCTGTGGTTACAATACCAGGGCCCTCACAGCACAAATGCTGTGGACATCCAGCCAGCCCAGGTCTCCTTTGGCTGGAATCCTAAGTTGCTGAATTCTCAAGCACTCCAATCAATCCTCATCATTCACCTGGTCAAACCAATCAATTATCAGGGTAGCTATCCTTTGCTTTAGTATAACATCTCCCTCTCTCTCTCTTTTTCTTTTTAGAGCCATAACTGCAGCATATGGAAGTTCCCAGGCTAGGGGTCCAATCACAGCTGCAGCTGAGGCCTACGCCACAGCCAGAGCAATGCCAGATCTGAGCCACATCTGCAACCAATGCCACAGCTTAACCCATCGAGCAAGGCCAGGGACTGAACCCACATCCTCATGGACACTAGTTGGGTTCATAACCCACTGAGCCTCAACAGGAACTCCTAGTATTAACTTCTCTTGTAAGCTAGTTTGCATAACTAAGCCATGGTAACAGACGAGCTGATCTCTGTGGTCTAACCCGGCTGAAGAGTAAGGTTACATCAACCGTAAGTAACAACGCCAGAGGAAGGACACTTAATACATGAATAAAGCACATATTGTGTTCAAGGACAGACAAGCAACAGCAGATGTTTTGAATCAGCTGTTTACTAAGTAATGTGCTTCACCCCATCACCACTATGGAAACCTGAAGAAAGAATGAACTGTGCAGTTTAGTGGGAAGACCTTGGAACTGGAACATTATTTATTGGGGAAAGATGGCATATATTCCTTTAAAAATATCCATTATCCTCAGGGGAAATTTAGTTGTGAAATTACCTACTACAAGCTTTGAACTTTTCTGCACTGCAATATCATTTAACCTTTTTTTTTCCCCTTTTCATTGTTGGCCGCCCTGCGGCATATGGAACTCCCGAGCCAGGGATCAGATCTGAGCCCCAGTTGCAACCTAAGCTGCAGCTATGGCAATGCCAGATCCTTAACCCACAGTGCCAGGCTGGGGATTGAACCTGCATCCCAGTGCGGCAGACACCTCCAAACCTGTTGAGCCACAGCAAGAGCTCCTAAATTTTTTTTTTTCTTTTTGCAATGAAAAATTGTGGGGAAAAATTATTTGCTTTTTGGCAGAGTGCAGCTGTGTAAAACACAGGCCTGGGTGTTTGACACCGCATACTTTTTTTTTTTGTCTTTTGTCTTTTTTAGGGCCTCACCTGTGGCATATGGAGGTTCCCAGGCTAGGGGTCCAATTGGAGCTATAGCTGCCAGCCTACACCACAGCCACAGCAGTACGGGATCTGAGCCACGTCTGCAATCTACACCACAGCTCACGGCAATGCCAGATCCTTAACCCGCTGAGTGAGGCCAGGGATCAAACCCGAGTCCTCATGGATACTAGACAGGTTTGTCAACCACTGAGCCACGATGGGAACTCCTGACACCACATACTTGCTGTGTGTCTTCATTCCATCATTTGTCTAGTTTGAGGAAATTACTTGACTTCTCTAAGACTCCTTCCTCAGTTTTCTTTATTCATAGTATGGGGATGATAATGCTTATTTCAGAGAATTATTAGGAGGAGAAGACAAAAGATATTTTTAAAGTGCTAACCAAAAGACCCAGCATCTGGTAAAAGGATAACATCATTTTTCAAAAATCGTAATATCAACATTTTAAAATAATTACTTGGTCAGTAATAGTAAAAAAGATTTATTTTTTTTCAGTGCACCAAGCATTTAAATCCTATTTTAATTCACTCTTTATATGGCAACATGACTTTATTTTTCTCATCATCAATGTCTTAAATATAAAATTACCTTTAGGTAGTAAAAAAAAAAAAAAAAAATCTATGTTATTTAGCCTGGAAGTAGTCTGTAAGTATAACTAGAAGAAGGAAAAAAATTAGGGACAAAGATATCAATGTAATTACTTATGGAGAGAATATAGAATTAGATGAAATCTTCTAGAATGTGGTGTATTATCCTACACCAGAGATTCATTCTTGGTTTCGAGAGTCAATGCCACTGAAGGCTGGCATTAGTTTCCCTGAATATACAGCATCATTTCCACAAAACAAGTCCCTGAACATATACCGCTAGAGTAAGTATGGCAGTATTTACATAAATGCTCAAAAAGAGAAGTCTCTGGGGACAAAAATTAATGCTCTCCACTGAATATCACCTTTGTTCTATGTTGGTTTAGTCATCTGGGGCTGCTACAAAATTTGAAACGAAAAAAAAAAATGCATGGTTTCTTTTTTCATGTTGGACAGAAAAGTGTGGAATCCCCTGGAAAGTATGTGCAGTGGCTATCAGGGTATAGTTGCTAAGGAACCAGAACACAAACAGAAGATTCAAGAAAGCCCTTCTTCTGGCCCAAATCTCAAGGACTCTTACAGTTGTGAAATATATGATTTGAGAAGGTCATGGTTGTTTGAGGGGTTTTTCTTTTTTCTTTTTTTTCCTTTTTATAACTGTTTCAGAGAGTAGCAACGGAACTAGAGCTCAAAGTCTCAAACAGTAGCGACATGGGAACTGGGATGCTAGACTCCTAAAAGGTCACCTCTGGTTACGAGACTCAGAACCAATATTAAATGAAGGTCAACCGTGTGTATGTCTATTTTCTGCTGTTGTCAAGGAGGCAAATATTATCAGGATTTGGCCTTTCCAGTTGTTCTGAAATGTCTACATAGGTTTAATGCTGCCTCTGATTACCAAGACCTTGCTAGAAAAGTTGTGAAATCAAGGCCAAAAAAAAAAAAAGCTGCATGATTTTCTTAGCAAGTTATCACTCCAGTTTTACCAATGAGAATTAACCTATAAGCAGATTTTTAAAAAGTAGCATCATCTCTTAAGAACCACTTTGCAAAAAAAAGGAGACCTTAAGTAAGAATTTGCCATAAATCAAAATCAGACACAGCATCATAACCCAGAAGTCTATGTTTTCGTACTGTCTGAAGATGGTGTTCACTTTCAGTCTCCAGGCTTAAACATTTTCTAAGAGTAACACAAATTACAAAAGTTCAAAATATCAAAGAGGCTGAAGCAGCCAGAATAAGCAGGACGGGGTACACATAGTATATATAAAGGTGAAAGAAAGCCTAGTCAGCGGTGAGGGAAATAACTTTTAAATTAAACAGAACTAATGTTTCTTAAAAGCTTTTCTTTCACTTGAATGTATACCCAAAGTCATCAGCCTTTTACTTAAATGTCTACCCATGCTGAAAAAGATTTCTTTCTTTTATATCCCATTACATAATAAAACCCTCACAGGAGCCTATGTCTTCTACCAGGAGCTTGCTCACAGACTGACCGAAGAGAACGACACACTCTCGGCTGTAGATGAGGCTGCTTTAGAGGCAGAATGTAAGAGGCACTGTACCCCCTCTTTCTCCAGGACTTTATCTGCCACCGCCTAACAGGAAGCGACACTCTGAGGGTAATTCGTCATCGGCAGAGGGAAAGGTCTCTGCCTGAGATGAGGGCTGGCCAGGGTGATTCACATCCCGGCCTTATGAGCATGCCCCGCGATCTCTGCTGACCACAATTCCAAAACCACTTTCATTGTGAGCATCCTAGCTCCAGACTGCTGTGCGTGTGCCGAGCAGGGATCAAGAGACACTACGGGAAATGAAATCCAAGTTCTGGCCATGGCTCCCATCAACTGGCCGCTGACAACACGTCCTGCCTCCACTTCCATCCTCCCTTTAGCTCAGTATTTCTCAGTGACTTGTTCATTCTTGCCCTGCTACGGAGGTTTTTTTTTTTTTCTTTTTAGGGCTGCACTTGTGGCACATGGAGGTTCCCAAGCTAGGGGTCCAATCAGAGCTGTAACTACCTGCCTGCAACACAGCCATAGCAATGCAGAATCCAAGACACGTCCACGACCTACAACACAGCTTGTGGCAACGCCGGGATCCTTAACCCACTGAGTGAGGCCAAGGATTGAACCTGCGTCCTCATGGATATTAGATTTGTTTCCACTGAGCCATGATGGGAACTCCTAAGGAGGTATTTTGAATATTTCTTCCCAATTGTTCAAAAAAGGTAACACCACAGATATACTCTATATGCGTTATGGACTCTCTACATCTGTGCTTTATACATAAAGCATAAGCTATTTTCACCCTCCCAGGAAGCAGCATTCAGGCCCTTGGGGTTGGTGCTGAGAACATGGGTCCTCGCCAAAATACTCGCCTGCTGAAAAACTTGGGCCCACTCATCCCGAGTCTCCCTGCTTCTACTTAGAAACGTCCTTCTCTCCCAGACAGCGGACTGATTGCAGTTTACTCTTTAAAACTCAGCGCCAGTATCAAGGCAACCTGGAGGGCCTCTCAGCATCCCTGAGGCTGGCCTGGGTCTCCTCCATGCCACCAGGGCGTCAGGGAGTGTGGACACTACACTCGGCTTACTGTCTACCCTAGGACGAGATTAACTCCCTGAAGTCAAGGATGCAATCTCCTTCATCTCCGTTAAGGGCTGAATGATGCCTCCCCCTCCGGGGTTTACGCACTGAAGCTCTAACCTCCAGAACCACGGGACGCGACTGTCTTTGGACATACAGTTATCACGAAGGTGATGAAGTCAAAATAAGACTACCAGGGTGGACCCCGATCCAGTCTGGCTGGCCTCCTGATGTGAGGAGAAAATCAGGACACATACAGAGACATCAGTATGGCCCACAGAGACGAGGCCACGGGAGGGCATGGCGAGAAGGTGGCCGTCTGCAAGGCAGACAGGGAGGCCTCAGGAGAAACCAGCTCTGCCCTGCCGACACCTTCACTTTGGACGTTCAGCCTCTAGAAATGTGAGAAATAAATTTCTGCCGTTTAGACCACAGGGCTCTCACAAAGCCCAGTCCACAGCCCTCAGTCCTGAGGCAGACGACCCAGCATTCACACAGAAGGCTGCTGGAGGATGGAATCATCGAAGAGAAAACCTTGTCCTCCAAGGTGAACCTCTCAGGAACCCTAGCACACATCCTTCAAGTCACAAAAGGAATTACAAGGACCAATTCGAAGGAATTCCCCTGAAAGACCAACCACAACAAAGACTACTGAAATGTCCATGGGAGGGAAGAATGGAGGAGAACATGGCTGACCTCCGGGGGTCCTTGGCCAGGGCTCTAAGAATACATTTTTGAGTGGTTCCCTTCGTGGCTCAGCGGTAACAAACTTGACTAGGATCCATGAGGATGAAGGTTTGATCCCTGGCCTCACTGGGTGGGTTAAGGATCTGGCATTGCCATGAGCTGTGGTGTAGGTCACAGATGTGGCTGGGATCCCATGTTGCTGTGGCTGTGGAGCAGGCCGGTGGCTGCAGCTCCAACTCAACTCTTTGCCTGGGAACCTCCATATGCCTCAGGTGCAGCCCTAAAAAGCCAAAAAATCCCCAACATTTTTTAGAGACGCTTTGATGCAGTGCTGCCCATGCCCAGGTGGTCGGGAAGGCACTGGCTGGTGTTCACACCGAGCTGGCCGTGCAGGCTCTGGATACAGTTTTTATAAATCCCGAGCCGATTTCTGAAAACCTCTCCAGGCTTGAGAAATCTCGTTAATCGCTGAAAAGATGATAAAAAGGAAGCAGCCCCTATTCAAGAGGCTGATGTCATCTCTCTCCCCAAAGAAAGTGCCACCGTCTCCTTTGTGAAAGCCCAGGGTGACATCACCTCCCGGTCCCTGCACTTCGCCCTTCCTCTGCCTCGCAGGCTCAGGGCTTTCTCCCTTTGCAAATGTCACTCTTTCACTCACAAAGCTCTTTGACCTTGTTTGTGTGCTGGATTCCATTGCCAAGTGAAAGAATCTTGACTCCCCCACCCCCACACCAAACCTCAGCACCACCCCCCGCCCTCCCACCCCGAGAGGGACGACTACAAGAGGCACAAGAGGCGAGGGGTGTGCGCAGCTGGCCGGGAGGCCCCTATTCACAGGCTTGCAGAAAGTTCTATATTCCCTTCAGCAGCCCAGACAGAGGCCCCTGGACAATGCTGTCAGCGCTGAATACCGTCAACCATTTAGCCAGGCGGGGCAACTGCAGCCAGTTCTTTCTTTCCAGACTGGGGTTCTCTTTGATGGTTTGCATAAAGGCAAGACAGTGTGGTTTAATCTCACATCCACGGCGCCACTTTCAAGACGGGTCCACAAAGAAAGCCCGATTGTCGATCTATCTTCTCAGGGCGAACAGAAGATCTGTGTGGGCCACACAGAGGCACGTTTTGTGAACAGGTTTATTTAATTGGTGACGTGCAGGAAGTGCCTGGGGATTCTTCCTCAGCAGCAGTGGGCAGGAAACTGCCACTGCGGATTCTGAAGGGCTCTGGGAAGTTCTAACTGAGTGATTTGGAAGAGAGTGGGAGGTGGGAGGGGCCTGAAGCGAGAAGCGATTCTAGTGAGAAGAGGCCAGGGGACGAAAGACGCTTGCTGTGGCAGAGCCAGGACAGCAGCCTCGCAGCCAGCAGCAGGCTGGGGGGCCCGGGCCCTGGCACCGGAGGTCTGAAGAGGCTGTGCTGAGACAACGTTTTTGAGCTACAGACACAGACACACATGCACACGCAAACACACTCAGGGCTCTTTCTATCGTACTTTAAAGTTGACGACTAATTGTTACATGCATTTTGGATCTTGTGTTTGTTTGGGGTTTATGTGCATTTTGTATTTCGTTGTGTATTTGAATCCTACAACACACCATGTGGCTTCGAGGCTTCCAGATCTTACTCGAAACTCATGCAATGTGGATCATACTAAGTGAAATTAGTGAAAGACAAACATCGTATGATATCACTTATACGTGGAATCCTAAATAAAGGATGCAAATGAACTTATGTGCAGAACAGAAATAGACTCATAGACTTTGAAAAACTTAAGGTGACAAAAGGGGACAGGTGGTGGTGGGTGGGAGGGATGGACTTGGGGTGTGGGACTGGCATCTGCACAGCGAGGTCTATGGAATGACTGGCCAGTGGGGACCTGCTGCAGAGCACAGAGAACTCTACCCAATATTCTGTGATCATCTATGTGGGAAAAGAATCTGAAAGAGTATGGATGTATGTACGCATGTATGACTGAGTCACTTTGTTGTACAGCAGAAATTGTCACAACCTTGTAAATCAACTATACTTCAATAAAACTTAATAAAATAAAATCAAATAGAAAAGAACTCATTTCTCTGTAGGTCAGAGAAAGATAAATACTCTATGATATCGCTTATATGTGGAATCTAAAAAATACAACTACAAAAATACAAAAAAGCAGATTCACCAATACAGAGAACAAACTAGCGGTTATCACTGATGGGGTGGGGAAGGGTCATCTGGTGGGGGGAGTGGGAGGTACAAACTCTTGGGGGTAAGATAGGGCCAAGGATGTACTGGGAAACACAAGAAATAAAGCCCACATTTTGGAATAACTGTAAATGGCGCATACCCTTTAAAAATGGTATAAAAATCAGAGTTCCCATCGTGGCTCAGTGGTTAACGAATCCGACTAGGAACCATGAGGTTGTGGGTTTGATCCCTGGCCTTGCTCAGTGGTTAAGGATCCGGCGTTGCCATGAGCTGTGGTGTAGGTGGCAGACGCAGCTTGGATCCTGCGTTGCTGTGGCTGTGGCGAAGGCTGGCAGCTACAAGTACATGTGGCTAGATGTGCCTTATCTGATTTTTTTGTATGCACACATGATATTTCAAGGTCATAAAGGCCTCAAAGCTCAATGTCTGGAGAGTCTCCCAAATAAAGATGCATGGGGGAAAAAAGCTCTCTTTTCTCTCAAATCTGACAGATTTACAGGAAAGAAAGGGTATGACCCCTATCCTTGCCTGAGCCCTCATGGTGAGGGACCCAAACACCACTGCTTTGCTCACCCACTGCCCCCTAGGAAATTGGTCCCTCAGGCTCAGCCTGCTCCCACCACAGGAAAGATTCCTTCTACTAGGAATCCTCTCTGCTTACTTAACTCCTGCTTATTCTTAGATGCCCGTTCAAAAATCCCATTGTCTTGCAGGACTGCTCTGGCCTCCGGTCCAGGTCAAAGCTCTTTCCTGTGCTCCCTGACACTTACCACGCTTTGATTTTACATCAATTTGGGTACTGACGTGCTTGATGCCTGCTCCTCCCAATCGCCTGTAAGCTCCAGGAGCGCAGGAACCAGGCCTGTGGGTAGGAGTCACACACTGTCCCCAGCCCCACGACAGCACCTGGCCCCAAACAGTTCCTTAATATCTGTGCCAGGAGCACACGGGTGACTGAGAAATCGGATTTCAGTCTCCAATTTACCAACAATGAAATAAGGGAGGTGACCTCTTCCACCAAAGACCACTTCCCTGACCCCTGTCTTTTCTGCTGGGCCCTCCTCTCAGGCTCTCTTAAAGACAGTACAAACCCTGCCTACTTGCAGCATTGCTTAACTGTAGTATAAGAGAATTAATTTTGCATAGCTCTAGACCACTAATAATTGCTTTCCAAATGGTTCTTCCCAAGGGTAATTGATATCTAGTGGGCGGCAGAGAGGGTTTTGTTTTTTGTTTTTTAATGTGTTTAGTTATGGTTCCCTCTGGCAAAATGTTTGCAGGACAACTCTGGTCCCAGGCTGAGCAAGTTTTCAGTAACTGGGAATGAGTGTGGAAACAGTAAACAGGAAAAGAGAACAGACAGAGGGTGGCTTTGACTCTCCCAAGTGAAGATGGATTCCAAATGGAACTGGAAGAGAAAAATGTTCCCAGCTAAAACTCGGAGCTCTCAGCAGGGGATTCAGGCGTGTCGAGCACGTTGGCTGGAAGAACCCACTGTCCCAGTCATCCAGTCTGGCCAGTAATGGCCAGGAAGTCAGACTCCTTTGTCTGACCTTGGGCTAGTATGGCTACAACAGCCTGGCGGGCAGAGGAGGCAGCCCCAGAGGTGGAGGATATCACCCGCGAAATAAATCACTGCTCTTAAAATACTCCATTCTAGTGGCCTGGCAGCATTCCTTAGGGACCTTTTGAAAATTAGCAACAGTCAAGGTCACAGAGCAGATGGGTGGGGTCCTCCTATCTCTGAAGGCTGGAACACAGGCGTGGCTACTCTTGAAAACTCCCAGGCCATTTTGACCCGGGTGGAGGACCACCCCCAGGTCCTGCGACTCAGCCTCCAGGTCAGCCTTTCTTCCTTTGCATTCTCTGCCTCAGTGTCAGTAGGCTAAGAGCTGGGGACCCCGTGAGAAAGAAGTTGACTGCCTCAGAGACCAAAGAAGAGAGAGCTCTCAAAGCATGGTCCTCAGACACGCACTGGCAGCATCCCCTGGGAGCTCTTCCAAAATGCAGATTCCTTGGCCCTATCTCAGCCTCCAACTCTCCTCCTCCCATGTCAGAAGCTACGATTTATTTATTTATTCATTCATTGTTTTGCCTTTTTTAAGGCCACACCCGAGGCATATGGAAGTTCCCATGCTAGGGGTTGAAACAGAGCTGTAGCTGCCGACCTACACCACAGCCACAGCAATACAGGATCCAAGCTACATCTGTGACCTACACCATAGTTCATGGCAAAGCTGGATCCTTAACCCACTGAGCGAGGCCAGGAATTGAACCTACATCCTCATGGATATTAGTTGGATTTGTTACCACCAAGCCATGTTGTGAACTCCCAGAAGCTGCATTTTTATAAGCTCTCCAGAGACACACATGCACATGAACGTTTGGGAAACACTGTCCTGGAAAATCCCTCTCACCCTTGAAAATCTGGGTCATGTCCCAAGATTTAATTCTAGGTCTTTTTGTACAGCCTCTAGTCTCTTAGAATCAGGCTGTTTCTGAATCACAGGATATAAAGACGCACTGTACTCCAGAGATGAATCAATCCAGTCCCTTCATTTAATACATCCATCTAACAAAAAAAAAAAGGAGTTCTCTTTGTGGCTCAGTGGTTAACGAATCCGACTAAGAACCATGAGGTTGCAGGTTTGATCCCTGACCTTGCTCAGTGGGTTAAGGATCCGGCGTTGCTGTGAGCTGTGGTGTAGGTTGCAGACACGGCTCGGATCCCGCGCTGCTGTGGCTGTGGCGAAGGCCAGCAGCTACAGCTCCTGTTAGACCCCTAGCCTGGGAATCTCCATATGCCGTGGGTGCGGCCCCAGACAAAAAGCAAAAAGACAAAAAAAAAAAAAAATACATCCATCTACTGCCATTCCAAGGTTCAATCTACCTACTTGATTAAGAGGACGATCCAGACCTTCCACCAGTGTAGCTGTCATTGGCTCGTGTACTTTGGGAATTCACAATCTGCATTTCAAGCTCTAAGTAGCTATGGATTACCACTGAATGGTTTTAAATACTAAAAAAACCCATACTTGGAATTCCCGTTGTGGCTCCGTGGTTAACAAACCCAACTAGTATCTATGAAGATGTGGATTCAATCCCTGGCCTCGCTCAGTGGGTTAAGGGTCCAGCGTTGCCATAAGCTATGGTGTAGGTCACAGATGCGGCTCAGATCTGGTATTGCTGTGGCTGTGGCTTCGGACGGCAGCTACAGCTCTGATTCAACCCCTAGCCTGGGAACTTCCATATGCCTCGGGTGTGGCCTTAAAAAAGGCAAAAAATGAATAAATAAATAAATTGTAGCCTGGAAACCTCCATATGCTGTGGGTATGACCCTAAAAAGGCACACACACAAAAAAAAACATATTTATATTTTCACGAAATACTCTCGGTCTCCCATTAGTAATAACGGAACATCTAATACCCTTAAGTATATAATCGAACTCTTCAGGTGTGTACAGTGCTGAGATGCAGGTAATAAATGCACTATGATCTTAAAAGCCCTCAACACACACATGTGCTCAGCCCTGACTGAGACAACAGGACCACAGCTGTGGGCATCTGTGTGTGATTCTGGGTTTAACAAGGCAACCCCACTTCTTTTTCAAATTGCCTGAATCATACAGGGAGCCCCAAACCCTTGGCTGAGAACTGATCGTAGAGGATAAGAGGGACTGTATTTTTCAGGTCTAGATCCTGCTAAGAGAGTGGTTCTCCAACTTCACTCGCCAGGGAAATGAGTGAAGATGCAGATTACCAGGGTTCCGTTCAGAGTGTGTGATTCTCACAAATTCCATGTCACATTCATGCTGATTTGGGGGATCACGGTTTCTGTTTGTTTGGCCGTCCTCAGCATATGGAGTTCCCAGGGCCAGGGATCAGATCAGAGCCACAGCTGCAAACTTCACCACAGCTGCGGCAACTCAGGATCCTTAACACACTCTGCCGGGGCCAGGGATCAAACCTGCGCCTCAGTGCTTCAGAGACCCTGCTGATTCCCTCGCACCACTCTGGGAATCATGTTTTGTTTTAAGAACCACTGTCCTTGGGCCCTCTCCTTTTAGACGGGGCCACCTGAGGTCAGTCTAGACGTTTTGGAGCCTGTGCTTAACGTCAATTTTCGTCTTCAGAGGAGTGATGGTCCCTTCCTGCTTTCTGACCTCCACAGGCTCTCAGGGGCCCCTACTCTGTTTGGCAGGCATGACCCCCATCCCTGGCTTAGTGCATCACTAGCTCAAGCTTTCTGCTCAGGCTCCCCTTGCAGCCCGATGCTCGCCCTTCCTTTTCTTTCTCTGATTGGCTCTCAGTCTTTCCTTTCTCACCCTGTCAGTTCTTCTCTGCTCAAGAGGCACGGTGAGTCTTAAATCTCCTCCTATCCACTCTGCCGACAGACTCCAGCCCACCTTGCAATCTGCTTGCCGTGCCCAGGTACAGGTCTTTACCCCTAGAAACAGCGCTCTGCTCCCTCCTTTCTCTTAGATGATTGATTGCTGTACTTCCTGAAGCAGTTACCCCAATCCTGTCCACGTGGGCCTCACTTTCTGCCTTAGCCCTGACAGGATGCAACTCTCCAAGATCCACCAACGTCAGTCAGTTAACCTTCCACGCCCTGGTACTGGATCACTGCCAGGTCATTCCAGGCGCCACTATTTGAGGATGGTATTGTCTCCAAATACAGAATTGCATCGGGAACGGTTCTTGGACAAAGAGCAACTACCAAGTACAGCTGTGATCAGCACGGGGCTTACCATGGACGAACCACTGCAGCTGAAATCCTCGCTCGCGGTGACCAACCCCGTCAGTGTGGAACAGCACGTGAAGCCTGGAGCCTGTGGTGCTCCCTGACGGCGGGAGGTCTGCGCCACAGTAGCGCTCCACCCGCCGCGGGCCGTCGTAGAGCTGAAACCAGAGAGAGAGACTTCCTTACATGGAAACCTCACAGGCTTGCTTTGTCAGATGGAGAAGGCCAAGTCCACCCTGGCAGCAAAAGCTGTCCCTTGGTTCCAAAGTTAAGGGTAAATCTACTGACATGATTGAGTACAGGAATTAAAAAATAGGTAATTACATACTGAGAGAGGTCCACTCCAAAGTATAATCCAGGTACAGAAGAAGGAAAAGTGGCCAGGTCAGATGGCGTCACATATTAACCACGCATAAGAAATGCTCAGTGAATAATGGTATTATTATTATTGTATGCTATTAATTTAAAAAATGAATACCAGCTGTAAACAATTGGACATTTGAGAAAGCTGTGAAAGAACATAAAAATTATTCCCACTGAAGATGACCACTGTTAATATTTTGTTAATACCAGAAGTTTCTCTTGCCAACATTTTTTTTAATTTGTGTGTATGTGTACATACACGTGTGTGTGCAGGGGTATATGTGTGTGTACTGATTTGGGCTATACGTTTAATTGTGTTCTCTGTTTTTCATTAAGCATGTCCCTAAATAGTCTATGCAAACGTATTTACTGGTGGCATAAAATACTGCTAATATACTATATTTACATTACGATTCTATTGTCATTCACTAAGGATATTTCCAATGTGGAGTCAGTAAATATAAATCTTTTTTGGATACTTTAAATTTTTCCCAGGAAAGATTCCTGTAAGGGGAAGGCTCTGGATATATATCATTAAATTTCTTGCCAGATAGTTTATATCAATTTATTCTCCCACCAGTAGTTGCCTGCAGTGGAACTTTGGCAATGACTACTATTAATGTTAAGGTTGGTGATAATAGTGAAAAAAAGGTGTTGTTTTTTTTTTTTGTCTTTTTGTCTTTTTAGGGCTGCACCCATGGCATATGGAGGTTCCCAGGCTAGGGGTCTAATTGGAACTACAGCTGCCAGCCTGCACCACAGCCACAGCAACACCAGATCCTTGACCCACTGACGGAAGCCAGGGATGGAACCCACAATCTGATGATTCCTAGTCAGATTTGTCTCTGCTGCTCCACAATGGGAACGCCTAATTTTCATTTTGTATTGTCTTAATTTGTTATTTTGAGGATGAAGTTTTCTTCATGTTTACTGGGCATTTCTACTTCTTCTCTTAGAAGTTTTCTGCAAGAGGTCTTTGCCCATTTTCCCCACATCCTGCTGTGCACCCTTTAATATGCCTCATTTAATCATTTCATCAGATACACACCTCGAAATTAAAAAAATAAACCTCCCTGCCTTATATCTTTAATTGGGAATAATAATGATCATCCAAAATGACTGGCTTCTGCATCACTCAGGTCAATGTCTTTTCTCTTAATTCCCTAATATCCACTTTTTATTTATTTATTTATCTATTTATTTATTTATTTGTCATTTTGCCTTATCTAGGGCCGCACCCGTGGCATATGGAGGTTCCCAGGCTAGGGGTCTAACAGGAGCTGTAGCTGCCGGCCTATGCCACAGCCACAGCAACGCGGGATCCGAGCTACGTCTGCAGCCTACATAACAGCTCACGGCAACGCCGAATCCTTAACCCACTGAGCAAAGCCAGGGATCGAACCTGCAACCTCTTGGTTCCCAGTCGGATTCGTTAACCACTGAGCCACGAGGGGAACTCCCCTAATATCCACTTTAAATGCTCTGTTCCAGATACCTTGGGGCACACACATGTGGATGTATGTGTATGTGTGTTTGTGTATGTCTGTACATAAATTATGATCTGGATTTAATAAATTCCAAACTGACCAAATTATTTACTGAAATGTTAGGATAGAAAATACTGCTGGCAACATATTGATCTGAACATGGAAAACTGGATAATCAAATCCTGCAAAGTCCCTCCACGGAGGTCCCCTAACCCCTGTAGCCAGACATAAGTCAGTATTCCTTTGAAACTCCTCAGCTTTTTATTTGTCCTTCTTTGTGGAAATGGCCACATTCTGGTTATGGGCATGTGCGCCTGTCTCTCCTACTGATGATGAGTTTCCTTAGAGGCTAGGCCACCTCTCACATCCCTCCCAGCCTAGTGCAGGGCATCTTCCAGGGCAGAGTCCAAATGCATCTACAATGAAGGAAAACAACAGTACCCTACCCCCTGCCCCGCCCCGCCCTGCCCCCACCAACAAATGCATTTATTTTCATGGGGGGGTCATCTGCACTATTACTTGAACCCTACGCAGATACACATTAAGAACTTCCACTCCTAAATATCAGCATGCTCGTTTCTGGCAGCAAGGGTCTGGATTCTTTGCAGCCACTCTGCAGAAGGGGGGACCTGGCAAGGTCTGGTCCAAAGTCATAATAAATTGCAGATTTCTAAATTTGGGCTAGCCCAGAGTGGCTCACTGGGTTACAAACCTGACTGGTATCCAGGAGGATGTGAGTTTGATCCCCGGCTGCCCTCAGTGGGATAAGGATCCAGCGTTGCTACAAGCTGTGGTTGTAAGTCACAGACAAGGCTTGGATCCTGCATTGCTGTGGCTGCGGTGTAGACTGGCAGCTGCAGCTCCAATTTGATCCCTAGCCTGGGAACTTCCATATACCACCGGTATGGCCCTAAAATAAAAGAAGGCAAAAATAATAATAAGTAAATAGATAGATAAAATAAAAGAAAATAAATTTGGGCTGTCTCACCGAGTTCACTAAACTTGCTGCTTATCAGACATTTATTTATGCTTGTGTGATGTCAGCCAGGGTTTAAGAAAAGAAACTCAGGAATTCCTGTTGTGGCTCAGTGGGTTATGAACCCAACTAGTATCCATGAGGACACGGGTTCGATCCCTGGCCCAGCTCAACGGGTTAAAGATCCAGCATTGTTGTGAGCTGTGGTGTAGGTCACAGATGAGGCTCAGATATGGTGTTGCTGTGGCTGTGGTGCAGGCCAGCACCTACAGCTCCGATTCAACCCCTAGCCTGGGAACTTCCATATGCTGCAGGTCTGACCCTAAAAAATAGCAAAAAAAGGAAAAGAGAGGGAGAGAGAAACTCAGAAGTCCCTTCTATCACTCACCCTTACGTACTAAACCTAAGCACTTTAAGCAAATGATAAAGGCTTATTTTTCAGGCTTATCCCTTTAGCTTTCTTTTAATAATTGTTTAAATACTGCTACTTTGAATATGTAAATTATTATCAAGTTTCTACTATTCTTGATAGGTGACAGAAGTCATAATGAGCGATCAAAAAATAAGAGAAAGAATACAGCCACATCAGAAGAAGAGGGAGCAACAACGGCCTTCACTCCCTTCTCCGGCCCCACCATCCGCTGCGGGGGATGGAGGTGGGGGAGGAGTTGGTGTTGCAATCCATTTCTAAACCACTGCTTCACTGTAGGGTTATTTGTCTCAGCCACAGAGTTTTCATTAAACCTCGCATATGAATTCCAATTCAAAACTAATTAATACAAAAATAAACACACAGTTCCCAAGCCAAGGCATAATAAGCAGGAAAAAAACCACTCTCCTGTTTTCCACTCCAAAAGGCTCCTTTTTAACTTTGGATGGTAGCGCAGTGGCCAAAACTTTAATCATTTCATCTTTATCCAATGAAACATAAGGTATGATGTCTCTAGAATCACAATCGCCCTAAGTTTCGCGGATCTTTGGAAACCTGAGGTAGCGACATCCTGAGAAACCGTATTTTAGATTCCATGCAAGGTCAAAAGCACTGTAGGATTTTTTGCCTCCCAGTTCAGCAAGGTTAAGAAACATGACATTTTCACAGGACGTGGAGGGGATTTTTTTTTCCCCTTCCTTCCGGATGGGATTACTTCATCAAAGGAGAGGCCCTGGATCCCAGTGGTCCTTAAATAACGCACTGTGAACAGAATGGGGGGCAGGGGCCAAGGGAGGGGGCTTGGGGGGAAACACTGATGAATAGCAATCCCTTTCTTTTTGCTTTCAGAGGGAAGAGAATGACTCACTGACATAAACATCAAAGACACACTGATGAGAATAACTATAATGTCAAATACATTAATGAATTAATTAGTGTAGAACACCTCTTCACCAAAAGAAAAAAAAAAACATACCCTTAATTTTATGTCTTCTTAGAGTTGACACTTAATTAAATCAGGGGGTTTTGTGTATATTCACACAGATGGCTAACGTCACCTCGACAATTCATTCCCCGAGTAAATTTACCACACAAAAAAAGGAACAGTCATTTTTCAAAGTACACAAACACTGGTTACCATGGAAACCAGTGGGTGCCTGCTGCTCCTGATTCTGTTTTCAGAGCAGAATCTTAACCGCAGGACATTCCAGCTGTGACTCACTGGGAACTACAGGCGAGCACGGTGACTTGGCCCTACAAAGGGTACAATGTCCTTGCTTTTAGAAAGCCTGGAGATTTACTAGGTCTGAACAATCTATGAGGCTGAAATTGAGTCCGTATACAGAAAACCAGCAGAAATTAAGACTAGATTGAGATTCTTACTTTGAATATGCAGATCTAATTTGTATAACTGTGTTTACAGGTTTTTGTTTTTGTTTTTTTTTTTTGTCTTTTTAGGGCCGTACTTGCAGCATATGGAAGTTCCCAGGCTAGAGGTTGAATCGGAGCTGCTGCTGGCCTACGCCACAGCTGCAGTAACACCAGGTCCTCAACCCACTGAGTCAGGCCAGGGATCGAACCTCCGTCTTCACGGATACTAGTCAGATTTTTTTTTGCTGAGCCATGACCAGAACTCCTTAGGGTTTGCCTTTTTTTAAAGACCCAAAATGCTGCTTACATTTTCAAGTTGGCCATTAAATGTGTCTTCCTATGTGCATATGTGCATATACGTACAGATCAAATGTCTTGTGTAGAATCTTTTCAGCCATTGTCTTAAGGAGACAGGTTCATTTAAGATTTTGGTATTTTAGATCCTCCAACCCCATGCCACCCTGAAATATTTCAACCACTCTTAAGACACTCAAAGAGGAAGGAAATCTCTTGCCTAAGCCACATTTACCAATTTCTATCTAGTTCCTTTGCTTGTGTTTGATAACTTTGTGCCTACGCAGCTGATGAGACTATTAGAGATTTCAGACTACGGTTGAAACATGAAATGATCCCTCTAATAGTGAGGACCCATACATACCAAATGGAAGATAAAAAAAAAACAAAAACAAAGATGTATCACTGAGAGAGTGCAGTTTTTGTAAGGGTTTTGTAGGTACTTTATGAATCACGGGAACTCAAGTCTGGAGAAACCCAGAGTCTGATAATATGGAACCTGTTCCCTTGGTGGGAATCAACTTAAATGAACCACCAAGAACTCTCAGAACTGAAAGGAGCTTCCCAAGTGTTTCTTTATTGCTAAATTGTTTTATGAGCTTGAAAATTCATGATTGTAATGAATGAAAGTATAATTGTTTCCTCTCTGATTTGGGAATGCATAGATTGACTTCTCTCCTAAACAATTTTAGAATCACAGCGAGTAAAAACTAAAACTCAGCCCTTTTTATTTGGGGTCGGCATCTAAATCATACTTTCCTTTTTTTTTTTTTTTTTTAAGGGCTGCCTGTACCTGTGGCATATGAAAATTCCCAGGCTAGAGGTCAAATGGAGCTGCAGCCACTGGCCTATGCCACAGCCACAGAAACGCTGGATCTGAGCTTAGTCTGTGACCTACACTACAGCTCACAGCAATGCCAGATCCTTAACCCACTGAGCAAGGCCAGGGATTGAACCCAAGTCCTCATAGATACTAGTTGGGTTTGTTACCGCTGAGCCACAACAGAAACTCCCTAATTCATACTTTTCTAAGTACTGTTTTTATTTGAAATTTCTGCAGAAGAAAAAAGTTTTTATAGTGGAGGGGTAATTTTAAGAATCAGAGTCCATATAAAGAAATTAAATCAATAGCTTCTCCATTTAAATATGGAGAAACTTCTGGAAAGAACAATTGGACCCATTTCCTATTACAAGTCTTTAAAAACTCCAGAGAAACTTTATGCTTCAGAGTTTAAGATGTAATGGAAATAATTCATCTGCTGTGAGGGAGAATTCTAGGTATAGTAGAGAATCCCCTGATATTTGTGAAGAACAAAAAAATCTGATCAGTGTAAAGAAAATAGTTAAATTTCTGAGAACTATACTCTGTGAGATCACAGAGTGGCTTTTCGAAGTCAATGTCACTACTAGAGGATTCTATCTCAACTGAGAGCAGGAAAGTAATTTTATTACAGGAGCATATCAGAGAATATTCAATGTGGTCAGTGACAGGCTCTTAGATTCAAGGTTCCGTCTGAGCTCCCAAATTTGCTTAGAATACAATCTTGTGAAAGTTTCTTAGCCTCTATAAACTCAAATTTCTTTCTGAACTTGGCATCTTAATGGTAGTTACAAAGTTGTTGTGTTTAGCAAATGAGACACGCTACACAAGCTGAGTCTGAGTCGTAGTGTAGAGAAAAGTGCCCAAAAACGTTATTCTTAACTGATGGTCAAAGGCAAAGGGAACCAACCCTGTTTCCAAAGAAACCACACCAGAAATAGCTTGGGGAGAAAAAATGTGATGGGTAGAGAGAACTTGAACTGACTCACATAGAACTTTTCTCAGAAATCTTCCTCGGCAGACCAGACTAAGAAGCAACAAATCAATGAACCACTTCTAAGGAACTGAGGGCCAGCAAGGGCGGCGTTGCCGTGACAACCTGGTTTTGTGTGTTGATGAGCCCATTACTGACTGGCGGGGTGCAGAGCGCAGTGCTGAGCAGACACGTAAGGGAGACTGTTAGCATGGAGTGTGTGTCTGGGTGGAGGGAAACGGTGGGTCATGACAGGGCTGGTGGCAAAGGGGAAGCTGGGAAATCTGTCAAGGCTGCCTGGGGAGTGGATCAGGGAGAGGCCCTACTAAGCAAAGCAGCTCTGCCCACTGCCTGTGTTCTTTCCTCTGGCAGCCTCCTCCCCCCTTTCTGTCCGGCCAGCCTGCAGCTCTAGCTGCAGAGGAGTGGGGACTGGTGAATTCCTGGAGCACCTCTTCAGATTATTTTCCCCACCCTGAAAAACAACTGTTCTGGGAACTGTGGGAACGGCCTCATTAGAACAGTTACTGAGGGAGTTCCCGTCGTGGCGCAGTGGTTAACGAATCCGACTAGGAACCATGAGGTTGCGGGTTCGATCCCTGCCCTTGCTCAGTGGGTTAACGATCCGGCGTTGCCGTGAGCTGTGGTGTAGGTTGCAGACGCGGCTCGGATCCTGCGTTGCTGTGGCTGCGGTGCAGGCCAGTGGCCACAGCTCCGATTAGACCCC